>OY293410.1:107981876-108335112 GCA_958502065.1 Chrysolina americana | reverse complement strand
ATTCTGCATTTTGTGGCGAAATTTGAAAAATTACCTATTCTTCGAAGCACCATACCTCGGTAACAAATTGACATACAAACATGTTTGAGGCAACAAATTCGTAGGGAATTTGACAATCTACAAAAAAGTAGGAAGACGTTTTTGCTGTAGAACGTAAGGGCAAAAAGTTATTGAGGAAAAACTACACCAAGGTCGAAAAATTTGCAGGTTCCCCCCCCCTACTTTTTGTGCACAGAGTTCTCGAGGTCCAAAACTTGAGAAAATGTTAATCAACCCTCCCTGAACAACATCTTAAAGTTTCATTAACTTCCGACCTTTTTCTATCTGAAACTACCCGTCGACTGAACTAGTACAGAGGTGTTATAAATCACATACTATGTAATGACATAATGTAGACATCAAAGAGAATCATTATATTACCCTAATTCACAATACGCCTGGATGTATCGACAATTTAGTCTGTTCACAAATGCTATCCAACGAATTGAAACTCATTATCAACTTTGAAATATCCACCCCCTACCCCCCTTTTGTTGGAATTCTCAGCGAACGATGAATCCAGGAAATCACATACCTACTGAGAATAACGATGAAATACATTTATCGGGAATTCATGATATGGAATCCTCTCCCGTTTCCAGCTCTTTCCAGGAATTGAACTCAAACGATTGCATTTTGTTTGGAAATGCATTTGTTATCGAGAATGAAGGGCGCGACATACAGTCGGAGTTCGCACCACTGTCAACCGTTACTGTCAACAAAGAAACAGGACAAAGCTACGCAGAACAATTGGCAAAACTGTAGACATTCGATAAACTTGGATCCAGCTCTCTTATTCTGGTATTGTAAAAAAACGTGAATGAATAATTTTCAATGTTACCAACCTGACATTCCAAATTCACTAAACATTTTGCATGAATTTTTTGTTATTAACGTTTTTAAAAGAAGGTTGAATATTTTGATAAACAATGCCGTTTTTAATTAAATATAATGTAAAACAGAGTGTGTACATTGTGCTAGTGTGAAGAATGAAGAATTTTGAATGTGATGCATTTATACAAAAGCTATTTCCAAAACATCACATTTCATTACAATATATATTTCAGCACATGGCTGCCTACTCTCCAGTATCTACAAGATCACGATATAATCTCAATCTACAAGGTGGACCAAAAAGAAGGGACTCCATGAACAGTTCGATTGGGGCGACCTCTGTCAGGAGACTATTGGCTGTTGTGAGAGGCCCAGGAAACGGAGGTCAATCAGGTAACTATTTTTTGCTATCGATAATTAGTTGAAGGAATTGAGAAAGTTTACCCATAGTGGTGACAAAATTAATTGAAGTTGTTGATGTTAACGCTCATTTTTATTTCACCAACAACGTTTCGTATTGAACCGGAACCACCTTGACAAATTCAGTTTCTCAAAAAAATCTGTTCGACTTTGGTTGAACGAAAAAATGAACTACACCACGTTGAACTTATCATCATTAGAGATGTATAAGATGTGGATGACACATACTTGACACGTAAAAGTAACATGGATGTGATTCGAATTGAATATCATATACGCTTACATAACTTATGGTATATCATCACCATCTAGATCGCAGTATTTAGTTTCACCCATTGACCACTGACCTGAAGGTTGCTCATCCTTTTCTGGATTACTATTCGATATAATCAATTTCATTTCAACATGGATGATACATAAATGAGACAAGACTGTGACATATCCATGGTTGGCTCATAGTGTTCCTTACTATACTATGAAAACAAATTTTTGATGGTTACCATCCAAGAACTAGGAACTACCTAATCAATAAAACTAAGTTAATTTTATCCTACGCAAGGTTAGAATCTTCAGATGTTTGGTAAACTGTTAGCTTTAAATTTGGGTAGTTTCTATTTTTTGGACTGTATTCACACCGAAGGTTCCAAAAATTCATTTATTCGCTTGAAACCGCAGCGTTTTTGCTTGAAAGCGCAGCGTTTCCGCTTGAAAGCACAGCGATTTTGCTTGAAAGCACAGCGATTTTGCTTGATAGCACAGCGCTCTCGCTTGACAGCGCAGCGTTTACATGTGAAATGGCAGCGTTTACGTTTGAAAGCGCAGCGTTTTCGCTTGAAAGCGCAGCATTTTAGCTCGAAAGCGCAGTGTTTTTACTTGAAAGCGCAGCGTTACCATGTACAAAATAAAGAGCGCCAACCCACCAAGATGAAAACGAACCTCAACTTCTAGTTCATTTATTGCTATAGATAGAATATGCATGAACCATCTGCGAAATTTAACTTTTGATGAATATTACTTGAATAAGACGTTAATGAAACATAACTGAGACCTGGATGATACATTCTTGCTACATTAATGAGCCATAACCTCAAAAAATACGTTTATATGGCGTTTTTTCTATCGCAGGTCGCAACGGAAGCCCCATCTACACGAAGCGGGCTCTCCTCGCCAACCTGGTGGTCATCTGCATCAGCCATCTTCTTTGTTCTGCGGCATACTTGCCTTTCCTAGCTCTGCAAACTTCAGTTTCGGTCTGGCACAAACCTTCCATCGACAGTGTGATGGACATCTCAACGGGATCTCTTCTACTGTCTAGTTCTTACACTGTAGCCGCGATTTTTAGTTTGGTTGCACCCTGTGTCCTGCGGAGGGTGAGTGCCAGCATAGTCATAGCTGTCTCACATGGTAAGTAGGTGTCCAGAGAATGTCAGGGGTTCCTCCAAGTTCGGCAAAGTCAGATTTTCCCTATCAAACTCCTGAAAATTATTCCAGTTAAGGGAACTAAATGTCTTTTGCTCTCTGTAAGAAAATCTTCATTCAATTTTTCAGCTATGATTTTTTTTTTATTTCCAGGTGCGATGATAATCTTCTATCTCTCCCACTTATACCCCGTTCTCTACGTGACAATCCCTTCATGTCTACTGCTTGGCGTTCTTCAGGGACTGATGTCCTGCGCTCATATTTCCTTTCTCATGATCCTTTCTCACAGGATAACAGGCCTATTCCACGAGGAAGAGGAGGAAGCGAGGCAAGCCAGGAGGACATGCATAATCAGGAGGGTAGCCAGAGCTTTTCAGGTAGGTAATTGATGATAATAATAGTTAATAGCATTGTTAAATAAATAAGTGAGACATGGGACGATAATCTTAGAGAATGGTCTAACTTCAGACTGATATTTTTTTCACAGTCCTTCAATGGTAATTGCAAGTTATCAATACTAAAGCTTCTATGATTCAAGCAGCGCTTTCTCATTGCTGATCTACCAAAGAGCATTACAAGTGATTTAGTGGGATTAACTGAGAAACAATAATTTTTTGATATTTTAACAAGAAGAGATTCAAAGTCTTCATACATTCTTTGACAAGCCACCGTATCATCAGTATAACTATGTATGTTTATATACTGTAGGCAGTTAGGAAACTGAGAAGTATAAATCACGAAAAGCAGAGGCCCAAGAATAGAGTCTTGTGGAACATCATTTGATGTTTTCAGGAAATAAGACTGTGTCTGATTGAGTGATTCACACTGTGAATGGTCAAGTAAGTAATGTTTCATTAGTTCCACTGCATTAATAGAAAATCCAAGATATTTGAGTAATTGTATCGAATGTCTTTGGGTAATCGATCAGTTCCAGGATACATAATTTGTTGGGATTAACGGATGTGTGAATATCATCGATGACTTTCAGCAGCGCGGTTGATATTGTTCACCGACGTGATAGGACAGGCTTTTTATGAGTGATGATTTTTGGACAAATAGATTTAATTCCCAAATTGTTTTATCATAGCTATTGTAATTCTTCCAAATAAACTACTTCGCATCATCCCTGAGGAAAATGGTTTTCGGTTCAATTCCCTGAATTCTTGGCATGCCGTAGATTAAAGCTTCTTTGAGTTTTTGGATTTCTCATATTATTATTTATTTTTTTTGTTTTTGTAACGGCATCAACTACTAGGTTATTAGCCGTGTACTTAAATCACCGTTTTTCACAATTTGTTTATGATGTCTGTAGCATTCAAAAATGCTACCATTTAACTTAACGTTTCTCTATCGTCACGTAAGATTTCATTCATTGTACCAGTTATATCATGTTGTCTCCTGAGGACTTCATATTCTGGACATTCTATAAGTATATGTTGTACTGTTAGAGCTGTTTGGCATATAATACAAAGAGGTTGCTGCTCTCCTAGGAGCAGGTAAAGATGTGTCATTTTGGTATGACCAATTCGCAGACGTGTAAGAACAACTTGTTCTCTTCTCGTTAATTTAAAAGGAAAAGTTCGCTTCTTCACAGTTGGTTTCAAACTCTTCAGTTTAGTTTCAGTTTCATTCCAAAGAATCTGCCAGTCTGTTTCTTCTTTGATTTTGTTATGGTTTTTAAGATCTTCTGGGTGAAGAGATATATCTTCATAATTATTGGAATTAGCAGCCATTTTTGCTGCTTTATCTACTTCTTCATTGCTCTTTATACCACAATGGCTAGGCACCCACATAAAGCTAATAATTTTCTCACTTACTTTCATAATATGAATTCTGGCAAGAATAATCATAACAAGGGGGTCCAGGGAAAATTTATCTTGCAAGGACCTTATGGAACTTAACGAGTCGGTGCAAATCAAGAAGTGAGTTTCATTTTTAGCAAATTCGCAATATAGTATTGATTGGTATATAGCGTATAATTCTGCTGTACATACACTAGTCGCTAGATGCATCGACCAACTATGAGAATTTCCATCAACAAGAAATGCACAGTCCACTCCATTTTCAGTTTTAGATCCATCTGTGAATATTTTGCAATAGTTGTTGTAGTTTGTGGTGTTGTGAATTTAATTCTGATTTTTTTATTCCTTTTTCTGTAACACAGCAGTATATATCACCTAATATCCATGGAGGAAATTCTGGAAAAGCGAGTGTGAACACTTTCAAATCAGGAATAATATGTTGCTCTCGTATACGGGTACCAGTTGGTCTGGTTGCGGTTGGTTTTCGTATGAATAATTCATGGATTCCGTCATTAAAAAAGATGTCATAGTTTGGGTGGTTAGGTTGAGAGTATATTTTCACAGCATCGTTTGCAAGGTGTCTCATTCTTCGAAATTCGAGAGGAGGTGTTGCCGATTCACAGCAAAGTGATAGTACAGGACTAGTTCTGAAACTTCCTGTTATCAGTCTCAAAGCATTATTTTGAAGTTTATTCAAAGTTTTCAATCGGGTTATTCTGGCAGAAGAGTAAACTACACTACCATAATCTATTCGGGAGAGAATAAGGCTGCGATAAATATTTAGCAGGATTTCATGGTCTGCTCCCCACTTGATTCCAGCGAGAGCTTTCATGATATTGAGTGGTTTTTGGCATCGATCCACTAAGTTCTCTATGTGAGCTCCCCAATTCAATTTACTGTCGAATATCATTCCCAAGAATTTTATTTTGCTGACGTATTGTATGGGTGTTCCGACTAATGTAAGGTTGGGATTATCGTGAGGTTTTCGCTTTCTACAGAAGTGAATCGCTTTTGTTTTGCTCTGTGAGAATTTGAGACCTGTCCTATGTGCTTTGCTATGGAGCTCATTTATGGTATTCTGAAGAACCTCTTCAGCATCAGAAGTGAGAGAAGATGAGTAGAATATACCCAAATCGTCAACATATGCAGTTATTTTCACTGGACCCTGTACTACTTCTATTATGCTATTTATAGCAATTGCAAAGAGAGTGACACTCAATGTAGAGCCTTGTGGAATACCGATTTCCATATTTCGAGAATTTGATATGGCATGCTGGATTCTGGTCCTGAATTTTCTGTTACTGAGAAATTGTTGAAGAAAAATTGGTAGGCATCCTCTAAATCCCCATCCATGCAGAGTTCGCAGAACTCCATATCTCCATGTGAGATCGAATGCTTTTTTTATATCAAAGAATACTGCTGTCAAATTTTCCTGTTTAATGAAACTGGATTGAATTTCATGTTCCAAGTAAGATAGTGGATCTAGAGTTGAGTGAAATTTTCGAAATCCTGCTTGGAATCTGGAGAGAAGGTTCCTACTTTCCAGGCACCAAGTAAGACGGTTGTTCACTATTTTCTCAAACAACTTACTTAGGCAGCTGGAGAGCGAGATTGGACGGTAACTTTCAGGCAATGTGGGATCTTTTCCTTCTCATATTATTTACCGAAGATATTGAAAGTGAGATGTTTTCAACTTGACACCCTATATATGCTTTAACCATCGATTCCATGTTGGAAAAAATCCATCTCTGTTCACTGCTGATTTTTAATATTAATTTTTTACCACTTCGTCTCGTTCATTCGAATGCCTTTTGGGTTGAAAATGGAACCATCAACCTTGCAAGAAGTATTATTTCTTCAATTAATCCTTTCATATTTACTGAAGGAAAGATATTCAGAGCGGTGAGTTTTCAAATTGACACTCTGTATTTGGTTCTCCTACCTCTCATGTACTTATTTTCGAAAGGATCCATCATTCCACCAAAATATGAACTCAATATCGCCGTTAAAAGCAGTTATTTTTTCATTAAACTCGTGAAGTTTTTTTCTTTCCCCAACCATTACTATTTCATTTTCTGATGGATTGTGAGCTTGTAGGTGGGCCAGAAAGGAATCTGAATGAAATTTTGCACCAAACATAACCCCAAAAATTTATGAAAAATATAACTATTTTGTTGCTCAGGTATGTAACCATAAATAATTCAGCTTGAACAAATTGTGGACCAACTCCTTCAAATAAACTTTAAAAGCTCTTCTAATCATTTATTCATATCTCCTGGCTGACAAAGCGGGGCCTGATAAACGATTTTCTTCGAGATGTTTGTGCCAGACTTCCAGAGGATTGCTCTCAAAAATGAACTAATTCAAAGTGGATACAAACTTTGTAAAGACCGTCTGCCTGCTTTCCATCGCTAAATATTCAGAGGAAGTTTCAAATTATGCCAACTCTCTCACAGGAGTCGGATGAAGGGTTAGCAAATGATGTGCCTCATATCTATTCATGATTAAGGCTTTCAGGAACAACATTCAATCAATCACGCACTGTAGATGAAATTTAAATACTCCTCATCGTTTAGTTTTGAAAATACTCTACTTTGAACTAATATAAGACACTGATCTCTGCGTTATTTTATAATACAGGGTGTCAATTTGATAACTTATATCTCGTAGTTCACATTCTTGAAAATGAAATTGTCGTGTTTTTTTCATACTAAAAGGAATATTTAAAGGGTGAGAAGTTTTCAACTTAACGCCCTGTATATGCTGTAACCATCGATTTATATTGGAAAAATCCATCTCTGATTACTGCTCACTTTTAATATTAATTTTTACCACTTCATCTCGTTTGTGAGAATGCCTATTGGGTTAAATCTCGAACCATCAACTTGGCAATGGCTAGTGTTTATTTTATATACATTTTCCTGTTCATTTCGGTGATCAAAGACTTTACGTAATATCCACTGAGTCTTAGAGGAAATTAGACAAAAGTTATTCTTTCATCCAGTATTTCAACTTCGGGAAAACCTCAGTATTGTTCTCACTTGTCAACTTTTTCAGAGTGCCCACGACTTTGGACTCATACTTGGCTCTGTCCTATCTGCCATTCTTATAACATATACGGTGAATCTAAGAAGTGGAGTGAGGGCGTTTGATAATACTACAGTAGTTACAGATGTGAGTATAGACAGTGTTTCTTCGATTGGAAATTTTATGTTATTGTATCTTCGCACCCCAAAATTTTGCCCTTGTTAAAACCTGACTAACTTTTTTCTGCTTTGAACAATTCGAATTCTGTTTACACTGTTAGCTAGCCCTGTCCTTCAACTATATTCTCATGCTTCTTCAAAACATAAGGTTCTTCTCATAAAATACTACAGGGTGTTACCTGAAACTGTTCAAAAGGATCCCAATTGAAGATATCTTTTTTTTTATTTGACAACAGACCTCGAGACATTTTCCAAATTGTCTTCTTATCTATTTTATTTACAAGGTGATATCGAAAAATTTACTTTTTGGTTTTACAGTCATAACTTGTTTTCTCGACAGTCGGTTTTCAAAATCTCAGCCTCATTTTGATGAAGATTATAATGATGAAGATTAGAATTGACTGAAGATTGAAGATCAGGGGGATCCTTAAAGGTGACCCAAATCTGAAACACCCTCAAAATTCCAGTTGGGATGAAAACTAAATGAGAATCAACTTATTTCGAAAGGACCATTCATTTTGGATGCGTCTAGATCCTTCCTGCTTCCAGTAGTCAAGAATTGTGTGTGAGAAAACCTAATTGTTCGCCAGAAATGCATGGCCCGTAACCAAAGTAACAATAATCACAATAAGTGACTGACAAGCCCGACCAGCCGAGGCTCATTCCAAAATGGCGTTTTTTTTCTCAATCGTGAAGCATTTATCGTGTAAGTGAACAAGAACAAGAAAACAAGTTTCATTGAATTTTTATTGAACAACAAAGAGAAAGAGTAACTTGCATAACATTAAAATTGAAAAATATTTATAAAATTCAATATTCAGGTGGTCCTCCCCTATTGGCAAAATACATTAATTCCTGTCCAAATAACAGTTTTTTGTCATCAAAGATCATTGTCGGGTCATCAGAAGAGTGCGGTAGGAATTTAAATATTTTGAAGTGATCTCAAAAATGGAATTCGAGTTGGCGCCGTTCGTGGTGGGTCAGAATACATTCATTTTTGTCCAAATAACAACTTTTCATTATCGAAGATCATTGTTGGGTCATTAGAGGAGTGCGGTCGATTTCTAAATATTTTGAAGTGATCTCAAAAATAGGATCCGAGTTGGCGCGATCTGTATTGGTTCACAGTACATTCATTCTTGTCCAAATTACAACTTTTCATCATCGAAGATCATTGTTGGGTCGTCAGAGGAGTGCGGTCGATTTCTAAATATTTTGAAGTAATCTCAAAAATAGGATTCGAGTTGGCGCGATCTATATTGGGTCAGAATACATTCATTCTTGTCCAAATTACAACTTTTCATCATCGAAGATCATTGTTGGGTCGTCAGAGGAGTGCGGTCGATTTCTAAATATTTTAAAGTGATCTCAAAAATAGGATTCGAGTTGGCGCGATCTATATTGGGTCAGAATACATTCATTCTTGTCCAAATAACGATTTTTAATTATCGAAGATCATTGTTGGGTCGTCAGAGGAGTGCGGTCGATTTCTAAATATTTTAAAGTGATCTCAAAAATAGGATTCGAGTTGGCGCGATCTATATTGGGTCAGAATACATTCATTCTTGTCCAAATTACAACTTTTCATCATCGAAGATCATTGTTGGGTCGTCAGAGGAGTGCGGTCGATTTCTAAATATTTTGAAGTAATCTCAAAAATAGGATTCGAGTTGGCGCGATCTATATTGGGTCAGAATACATTCATTCTTGTCCAAATTACAACTTTTCATCATCGAAGATCATTGTTGGGTCGTCAGAGGAGTGCGGTCGATTTCTAAATATTTTGAAGTAATCTCAAAAATAGGATTCGAGTTGGCGCGATCTATATTGGGTCAGAATACATTCATTCTTGTCCAAATTACAACTTTTCATCATCGAAGATCATTGTTGGGTCGTCAGAGGAGTGCGGTCGATTTCTAAATACTTTAAAGTGATCTCAAAAATAGGATTCGAGTTGGCGCGATCTATATTGGGTCAGAATACATTCATTCTTGTCCAAATAACGACTTTTAATTATCGAGGATCATTGTTGGGTCATCAGAGGAGTGCGGTCGATTTCTAAATATTTTGAAGTGATCTCAAAAATAGGATTCGAGTTGGCGCGATCTATATTGGGTCAAAATACATTCATTCTTGTCCAAATTACAACTTTTCATCATCGAAGATCATTGTTGGGTCGTCAGAGGAGTGCGGTCGATTTCTAAATATTTTGAAGTAATCTCAAAAATAGGATTCGAGTTGGCGCGATCTATATTGGGTCAGAATACATTCATTTTTGTCCAAATTACAACTTTTCATCATCGAAGATCATTGTTGGGTCGTCAGAGGAGTGCGGTCGATTTCTAAATATTTTGAAGTGATCTCAAAAATAGGATTCGAGTTGGCGCGATCTATATTGGGTCAGAATACATTCATTCTTGTCCAAATTACAACTTTTCATCATCGAAGATCATTGTTGGGTCGTCAGAGGAGTGCGGTCGATTTCTAAATATTTTGAAGTAATCTCAAAAATAGGATTCGAGTTGGCGCGATCTATATTGGGTCAGAATACATTCATTCTTGTCCAAATTACAACTTTTCATCATCGAAGATCATTGTTGGGTCGTCAGAGGAGTGCGGTCGATTTCTAAATATTTTGAAGTAATCTCAAAAATAGGATTCGAGTTGGCGCGATCTATATTGGGTCAGAATACATTCATTCTTGTCCAAATTACAACTTTTCATCATCGAAGATCATTGTTGGGTCGTCAGAGGAGGGCGGTCGATTTCTAAATATTTTGAAGTGATCTCAAATATAGGATTCGAGTTGGCGCGATCTATATTGGGTCAGAATACATTCATTCTTGTCCAAATAACGACTTTTAATTATCGAAGATCATTGTTGGGTCGTCAGAGGAGTGCGGTCGATTTCTAAATATTTTGAAGTGATCTCAAAAATAAGATTCGAGTTGGCACGATCTGTATTGGTTCACAGTACATTCATTCCTGTCCAAATTACAACTTTTCATCATCGAAGATCATTGTTGGGTCGTCAGAGGAGTGCGGTCGATTTCTAAATATTTTGAAGTGATCTCAAAAATAGGATTCGAGTTGGCGCGATCTATATTGGGTCAGAATACATTCATTCTTGTCCAAATTACAACTTTTCATCATCGAAGATCATTGTTGGGTCGTCAGAGGAGTGCGGTCGATTTCTAAATATTTTAAAGTGATCTCAAAAATAGGATTCGAGTTGGCGCGATCTATATTGGGTCAGAATACATTCATTCTTGTCCAAATAACGACTTTTAATTATCGAAGATCATTGTTGGGTCATCAGAGGAGTGCGGTCGATTTCTAAATATTTTGAAGTGATCTCAAAAATAGGATTCGAGTTGGCGCGATCTATATTGGGTCAGAATACATTCATTCTTGTCCAAATTACAACTTTTCATCATCGAAGATCATTGTTGGGTCGTCAGAGGAGTGCCGTCGATTTCTAAATATTTTGAAGTAATCTCAAAAATAGGATTCGAGTTGGCGCGATCTATATTGGGTCAGAATACATTCATTCTTGTCCAAATTACAACTTTTCATCATCGAAGATCATTGTTGGGTCGTCAGAGGAGTGCGGTCGATTTCTAAATATTTTGAAGTGATCTCAAAAATAGGATTCGAGTTGGCGCGATCTATATTGGGTCAGAATACATTCATTCTTGTCCAAATTACAACTTTTCATCATCGAAGATCATTGTTGGGTCGTCAGAGGAGTGCGGTCGATTTCTAAATATTTTGAAGTGATCTCAAAAATAGGATTCGAGTTGGCGCGATCTATATTGGGTCAGAATACATTCATTCTTGTCCAAATTACAACTTTTCATCATCGAAGATCATTGTTGGGTCGTCAGAGGAGTGCGGTCGATTTCTAAATATTTTAAAGTGATCTCAAAAATAGGATTCGAGTTGGCGCGATCTATATTGGGTCAGAATACATTCATTCTTGTCCAAATAACGACTTTTAATTATCGAAGATCATTGTTGGGTCATCAGAGGAGTGCGGTCGATTTCTAAATATTTTGAAGTGATCTCAAAAATAGGATTCGAGTTGGCGCGATCTATATTGGGTCAGAATACATTCATTATTGTCCAAATTACAACTTTTCATCATCGAAGATCATTGTTGGGTCGTCAGAGGAGTGCGGTCGATTTCTAAATATTTTAAAGTGATCTCAAAAATAGGATTCGAGTTTGCGCGATCTATATTGGGTCAGAATACATTCATTCTTGTCCAAATAACGACTTTTAATTATCGAAGATCATTGTTGGGTCATCAGAGGAGTGCGGTCGATTTCTAAATATTTTGAAGTGATCTCAAAAATAGGATTCGAGTTGGCGCGATCTATATTGGGTCAGAATACATTCATTCTTGTCCAAATTACAACTTTTCATCATCGAAGATCATTGTTGGGTCGTCAGAGGAGTGCGGTCGATTTCTAAATATTTTGAAGTAATCTCAAAAATAGGATTCGAGTTGGCGCGATCTATATTGGGTCAGAATACATTCATTCTTGTCCAAATTACAACTTTTCATCATCGAAGATCATTGTTGGGTCGTCAGAGGAGTGCGGTCGATTTCTAAATATTTTGAAGTAATCTCAAAAATAGGATTCGAGTTGGCGCGATCTATATTGGGTCAGAATACATTCATTCTTGTCCAAATTACAACTTTTCATCATCGAAGATCATTGTTGGGTCGTCAGAGGAGTGCGGTCGATTTCTAAATATTTTAAAGTGATCTCAAAAATAGGATTCGAGTTGGCGCGATCTATATTGGGTCAGAATACATTCATTCTTGTCCAAATAACGACTTTTAATTATCGAAGATCATTGTTGGGTCATCAGAGGAGTGCGGTCGATTTCTAAATATTTTGAAGTGATCTCAAAAATAGGATTCGAGTTGGCGCGATCTATATTGGGTCAGAATACATTCATTCTTGTCCAAATTACAACTTTTCATCATCGAAGATCATTGTTGGGTCGTCAGAGGAGTGCGGTCGATTTCTAAATATTTTGAAGTAATCTAAAAAATAGGATTCGAGTTGGCGCGATCTATATTGGGTCAGAATACATTCATTCTTGTCCAAATTACAACTTTTCATCATCGAAGATCATTGTTGGGTCGTCAGAGGAGTGCGGTCGATTTCTAAATATTTTGAAGTAATCTCAAAAATAGGATTCGAGTTGGCGCGATCTATATTGGGTCAGAGTACATTCATTCTTGTCCAAATTACAACTTTTCATCATCGAAGATCATTGTTGGGTCGTCAGAGGAGTGCGGTCGATTTCTAAATATTTTGAAGTGATCTCAAAAATAGGATTCGAGTTGGCGCGATCTATATTGGGTCAGAATACATTCATTCTTGTCCAAATTACAACTTTTCATCATCGAAGATCATTGTTGGGTCGTCAGAGGAGTGCGGTCGATTTCTAAATATTTTAAAGTGATCTCAAAAATAGGATTCGAGTTGGCGCGATCTATATTGGGTCAGAATACATTCATTCTTGTCCAAATAACGACTTTTAATTATCGAAGATCATTGTTGGGTCATCAGAGGAGTGCGGTCGATTTCTAAATATTTTGAAGTGATCTCAAAAATAGGATTCGAGTTGGCGCGATCTATATTGGGTCAGAATACATTCATTCTTGTTCAAATTACAACTTTTCATCATCGAAGATCATTGTTGGGTCGTCAGAGGAGTGCGGTCGATTTCTAAATATTTTAAAGTGATCTCAAAAATAGGATTCGAGTTGGCGCGATCTATATTGGGTCAGAATACATTCATTCTTGTCCAAATAACGACTTTTAATTATCGAAGATCATTGTTGGGTCATCAGAGGAGTGCGGTCGATTTCTAAATATTTTGAAGTAATCTCAAAAATAGGATTCGAGTTGGCGCGATCTATATTGGGTCAGAATACATTCATTCTTGTCCAAATTACAACTTTTCATCATCGAAGATCATTGTTGGGTCGTCAGAGGAGTGCGGTCGATTTCTAAATATTTTAAAGTGATCTCAAAAATAGGATTCGAGTTGGCGCGATCTATATTGGGTCAGAATACATTCATTCTTGTCCAAATAACGACTTTTAATTATCGAAGATCATTGTTGGGTCATCAGAGGAGTGCGGTCGATTTCTCAATATTTTGAAGTGATCTCAAAAATAGGATTCGAGTTGGCGCGATCTATATTGGGTCAGAATACATTCATTCTTGTCCAAATTACAACTTTTCATCATCGAAGATCATTGTTGGGTCGTCAGAGGAGTGCGGTCGATTTCTAAATATTTTGAAGTAATCTCAAAAATAGGATTCGAGTTGGCGCGATCTATATTGGGTCAGAATACATTCATTCTTGTCCAAATTACAACTTTTCATCATCGAAGATCATTGTTGGGTCGTCAGAGGAGTGCGGTCGATTTCTAAATATTTTGAAGTAATCTCAAAAATAGGATTCGAGTTGGCGCGATCTATATTGGGTCAGAATACATTCATTCTTGTCCAAATTACAACTTTTCATCATCGAAGATCATTGTTGGGTCGTCAGAGGAGTGCGGTCGATTTCTAAATATTTTAAAGTGATCTCAAAAATAGGATTCGAGTTGGCGCGATCTATATTGGGTCAGAATACATTCATTCTTGTCCAAATAACGACTTTTAATTATCGAAGATCATTGTTGGGTCATCAGAGGAGTGCGGTCGATTTCTAAATATTTTGAAGTGATCTCAAAAATAGGATTCGAGTTGGCGCGATCTATATTGGGTCAGAATACATTCATTCTTGTCCAAATTACAACTTTTCATCATCGAAGATCATTGTTGGGTCGTCAGAGGAGTGCGGTCGATTTCTAAATATTTTGAAGTGATCTCAAATATAGGATTCGAGTTGGCGCGATCTATATTGGGTCAGAATACATTCATTCTTGTCCAAATAACGACTTTTAATTATCGAAGATCATTGTTGGGTCGTCAGAGGAGTGCGGTCGATTTCTAAATATTTTGAAGTGATCTCAAAAATAAGATTCGAGTTGGCACGATCTGTATTGGTTCACAGTACATTCATTCCTGTCCAAATTACAACTTTTCATCATCGAAGATCATTGTTGGGTCGTCAGAGGAGTGCGGTCGATTTCTAAATATTTTGAAGTGATCTCAAAAATAGGATTCGAGTTGGCGCGATCTATATTGGGTCAGAATACATTCATTCTTGTCCAAATTACAACTTTTCATCATCGAAGATCATTGTTGGGTCGTCAGAGGAGTGCGGTCGATTTCTAAATATTTTAAAGTGATCTCAAAAATGGGATTCGAGTTGGCGCGATCTATATTGGGTCAGAATACATTCATTCTTGTCCAAATAACGACTTTTAATTATCGAAGATCATTGTTGGGTCATCAGAGGAGTGCGGTCGATTTCTAAATATTTTGAAGTGATCTCAAAAATAGGATTCGAGTTGGCGCGATCTATATTGGGTCAGAATACATTCATTCTTGTCCAAATTACAACTTTTCATCATCGAAGATCATTGTTGGGTCGTCAGAGGAGTGCGGTCGATTTCTAAATATTTTGAAGTAATCTCAAAAATAGGATTCGAGTTGGCGCGATCTATATTGGGTCAGAATACATTCATTCTTGTCCAAATTACAACTTTTCATCATCGAAGATCATTGTTGGGTCGTCAGAGGAGTGCGGTCGATTTCTAAATATTTTGAAGTGATCTCAAAAATAGGATTCGAGTTGGCGCGATCTATATTGGGTCAGAATACATTCATTCTTGTCCAAATTACAACTTTTCATCATCGAAGATCATTGTTGGGTCGTCAGAGGAGTGCGGTCGATTTCTAAATATTTTGAAGTGATCTCAAAAATAGGATTCGAGTTGGCGCGATCTATATTGGGTCAGAATACATTCATTCTTGTCCAAATTACAACTTTTCATCATCGAAGATCATTGTTGGGTCGTCAGAGGAGTGCGGTCGATTTCTAAATATTTTAAAGTGATCTCAAAAATAGGATTCGAGTTGGCGCGATCTATATTGGGTCAGAATACATTCATTCTTGTCCAAATTACAACTTTTCATCATCGAAGATCATTGTTGGGTCGTCAGAGGAGTGCGGTCGATTTCTAAATATTTTGAAGTAATCTCAAAAATAGGATTCGAG
Source organism: Chrysolina americana (assembly GCA_958502065.1). NCBI lineage: Eukaryota > Metazoa > Arthropoda > Insecta > Coleoptera > Chrysomelidae > Chrysolina > Chrysolina americana. The sequence goes on along the minus strand of OY293410.1, from coordinate 108,319,190 downwards.
TTGGCGCGATCTATATTGGGTCAGAATACATTCATTCTTGTCCAAATTACAACTTTTCATCATCGAAGATCATTGTTGGGTCGTCAGAGGAGTGCGGTCGATTTCTAAATATTTTAAAGTGATCTCAAAAATAGGATTCGAGTTGGCGCGATCTATATTGGGTCAGAATACATTCATTCTTGTCCAAATAACGACTTTTAATTATCGAAGATCATTGTTGGGTCATCAGAGGAGTGCGGTCGATTTCTAAATATTTTGAAGTGATCTCAAAAATAGGATTCGAGTTGGCGCGATCTATATTGGGTCAGAATACATTCATTCTTGTCCAAATTACAACTTTTCATCATCGAAGATCATTGTTGGGTCGTCAGAGGAGTGCGGTCGATTTCTAAATATTTTGAAGTAATCTAAAAAATAGGATTCGAGTTGGCGCGATCTATATTGGGTCAGAATACATTCATTCTTGTCCAAATTACAACTTTTCATCATCGAAGATCATTGTTGGGTCGTCAGAGGAGTGCGGTCGATTTCTAAATATTTTGAAGTAATCTCAAAAATAGGATTCGAGTTGGCGCGATCTATATTGGGTCAGAGTACATTCATTCTTGTCCAAATTACAACTTTTCATCATCGAAGATCATTGTTGGGTCGTCAGAGGAGTGCGGTCGATTTCTAAATATTTTGAAGTGATCTCAAAAATAGGATTCGAGTTGGCGCGATCTATATTGGGTCAGAATACATTCATTCTTGTCCAAATTACAACTTTTCATCATCGAAGATCATTGTTGGGTCGTCAGAGGAGTGCGGTCGATTTCTAAATATTTTAAAGTGATCTCAAAAATAGGATTCGAGTTGGCGCGATCTATATTGGGTCAGAATACATTCATTCTTGTCCAAATAACGACTTTTAATTATCGAAGATCATTGTTGGGTCATCAGAGGAGTGCGGTCGATTTCTAAATATTTTGAAGTGATCTCAAAAATAGGATTCGAGTTGGCGCGATCTATATTGGGTCAGAATACATTCATTCTTGTCCAAATTACAACTTTTCATCATCGAAGATCATTGTTGGGTCGTCAGAGGAGTGCGGTCGATTTCTAAATATTTTAAAGTGATCTCAAAAATAGGATTCGAGTTGGCGCGATCTATATTGGGTCAGAATACATTCATTCTTGTCCAAATAACGACTTTTAATTATCGAAGATCATTGTTGGGTCATCAGAGGAGTGCGGTCGATTTCTCAATATTTTGAAGTGATCTCAAAAATAGGATTCGAGTTGGCGCGATCTATATTGGGTCAGAATACATTCATTCTTGTCCAAATTACAACTTTTCATCATCGAAGATCATTGTTGGGTCGTCAGAGGAGTGCGGTCGATTTCTAAATATTTTGAAGTAATCTCAAAAATAGGATTCGAGTTGGCGCGATCTATATTGGGTCAGAATACATTCATTCTTGTCCAAATTACAACTTTTCATCATCGAAGATCATTGTTGGGTCGTCAGAGGAGTGCGGTCGATTTCTAAATATTTTGAAGTAATCTCAAAAATAGGATTCGAGTTGGCGCGATCTATATTGGGTCAGAATACATTCATTCTTGTCCAAATTACAACTTTTCATCATCGAAGATCATTGTTGGGTCGTCAGAGGAGTGCGGTCGATTTCTAAATATTTTAAAGTGATCTCAAAAATAGGATTCGAGTTGGCGCGATCTATATTGGGTCAGAATACATTCATTCTTGTCCAAATAACGACTTTTAATTATCGAAGATCATTGTTGGGTCATCAGAGGAGTGCGGTCGATTTCTAAATATTTTGAAGTGATCTCAAAAATAGGATTCGAGTTGGCGCGATCTATATTGGGTCAGAATACATTCATTCTTGTCCAAATTACAACTTTTCATCATCGAAGATCATTGTTGGGTCGTCAGAGGAGTGCGGTCGATTTCTAAATATTTTGAAGTAATCTCAAAAATAGGATTCGAGTTGGCGCGATCTATATTGGGTCAGAATACATTCATTCTTGTCCAAATTACAACTTTTCATCATCGAAGATCATTGTTGGGTCGTCAGAGGAGTGCGGTCGATTTCTAAATACTTTAAAGTGATCTCAAAAATAGGATTCGAGTTGGCGCGATCTATATTGGGTCAGAATACATTCATTCTTGTTCAAATAACGACTTTTAATTATCGAGGATCATTGTTGGGTCATCAGAGGAGTGCGGTCGATTTCTAAATATTTTGAAGTGATCTCAAAAATAGGATTCGAGTTGGCGCGATCTATATTGGGTCAAAATACATTCATTCTTGTCCAAATTACAACTTTTCATCATCGAAGATCATTGTTGGGTCGTCAGAGGAGTGCGGTCGATTTCTAAATATTTTGAAGTAATCTCAAAAATAGGATTCGAGTTGGCGCGATCTATATTGGGTCAGAATACATTCATTCTTGTCCAAATTACAACTTTTCATCATCGAAGATCATTGTTGGGTCGTCAGAGGAGTGCGGTCGATTTCTAAATATTTTGAAGTGATCTCAAAAATAGGATTCGAGTTGGCGCGATCTATATTGGGTCAGAATACATTCATTCTTGTCCAAATTACAACTTTTCATCATCGAAGATCATTGTTGGGTCGTCAGAGGAGTGCGGTCGATTTCTAAATATTTTGAAGTAATCTCAAAAATAGGATTCGAGTTGGCGCGATCTATATTGGGTCAGAATACATTCATTCTTGTCCAAATTACAACTTTTCATCATCGAAGATCATTGTTGGGTCGTCAGAGGAGTGCGGTCGATTTCTAAATATTTTGAAGTAATCTCAAAAATAGGATTCGAGTTGGCGCGATCTATATTGGGTCAGAATACATTCATTCTTGTCCAAATTACAACTTTTCATCATCGAAGATCATTGTTGGGTCGTCAGAGGAGTGCGGTCGATTTCTAAATATTTTGAAGTGATCTCAAATATAGGATTCGAGTTGGCGCGATCTATATTGGGTCAGAATACATTCATTCTTGTCCAAATAACGACTTTTAATTATCGAAGATCATTGTTGGGTCGTCAGAGGAGTGCGGTCGATTTCTAAATATTTTGAAGTGATCTCAAAAATAAGATTCGAGTTGGCACGATCTGTATTGGTTCACAGTACATTCATTCCTGTCCAAATTACAACTTTTCATCATCGAAGATCATTGTTGGGTCGTCAGAGGAGTGCGGTCGATTTCTAAATATTTTGAAGTGATCTCAAAAATAGGATTCGAGTTGGCGCGATCTATATTGGGTCAGAATACATTCATTCTTGTCCAAATTACAACTTTTCATCATCGAAGATCATTGTTGGGTCGTCAGAGGAGTGCGGTCGATTTCTAAATATTTTAAAGTGATCTCAAAAATAGGATTCGAGTTGGCGCGATCTATATTGGGTCAGAATACATTCATTCTTGTCCAAATAACGACTTTTAATTATCGAAGATCATTGTTGGGTCATCAGAGGAGTGCGGTCGATTTCTAAATATTTTGAAGTGATCTCAAAAATAGGATTCGAGTTGGCGCGATCTATATTGGGTCAGAATACATTCATTCTTGTCCAAATTACAACTTTTCATCATCGAAGATCATTGTTGGGTCGTCAGAGGAGTGCGGTCGATTTCTAAATATTTTAAAGTGATCTCAAAAATAGGATTCGAGTTGGCGCGATCTATATTGGGTCAGAATACATTCATTCTTGTCCAAATAACGACTTTTAATTATCGAAGATCATTGTTGGGTCATCAGAGGAGTGCGGTCGATTTCTCAATATTTTGAAGTGATCTCAAAAATAGGATTCGAGTTGGCGCGATCTATATTGGGTCAGAATACATTCATTCTTGTCCAAATTACAACTTTTCATCATCGAAGATCATTGTTGGGTCGTCAGAGGAGTGCGGTCGATTTCTAAATATTTTGAAGTAATCTCAAAAATAGGATTCGAGTTGGCGCGATCTATATTGGGTCAGAATACATTCATTCTTGTCCAAATTACAACTTTTCATCATCGAAGATCATTGTTGGGTCGTCAGAGGAGTGCGGTCGATTTCTAAATATTTTGAAGTAATCTCAAAAATAGGATTCGAGTTGGCGCGATCTATATTGGGTCAGAATACATTCATTCTTGTCCAAATTACAACTTTTCATCATCGAAGATCATTGTTGGGTCGTCAGAGGAGTGCGGTCGATTTCTAAATATTTTAAAGTGATCTCAAAAATAGGATTCGAGTTGGCGCGATCTATATTGGGTCAGAATACATTCATTCTTGTCCAAATAACGACTTTTAATTATCGAAGATCATTGTTGGGTCATCAGAGGAGTGCGGTCGATTTCTAAATATTTTGAAGTGATCTCAAAAATAGGATTCGAGTTGGCGCGATCTATATTGGGTCAGAATACATTCATTCTTGTCCAAATTACAACTTTTCATCATCGAAGATCATTGTTGGGTCGTCAGAGGAGTGCGGTCGATTTCTAAATATTTTGAAGTAATCTCAAAAATAGGATTCGAGTTGGCGCGATCTATATTGGGTCAGAATACATTCATTCTTGTCCAAATTACAACTTTTCATCATCGAAGATCATTGTTGGGTCGTCAGAGGAGTGCGGTCGATTTCTAAATACTTTAAAGTGATCTCAAAAATAGGATTCGAGTTGGCGCGATCTATATTGGGTCAGAATACATTCATTCTTGTTCAAATAACGACTTTTAATTATCGAGGATCATTGTTGGGTCATCAGAGGAGTGCGGTCGATTTCTAAATATTTTGAAGTGATCTCAAAAATAGGATTCGAGTTGGCGCGATCTATATTGGGTCAAAATACATTCATTCTTGTCCAAATTACAACTTTTCATCATCGAAGATCATTGTTGGGTCGTCAGAGGAGTGCGGTCGATTTCTAAATATTTTGAAGTAATCTCAAAAATAGGATTCGAGTTGGCGCGATCTATATTGGGTCAGAATACATTCATTCTTGTCCAAATTACAACTTTTCATCATCGAAGATCATTGTTGGGTCGTCAGAGGAGTGCGGTCGATTTCTAAATATTTTGAAGTGATCTCAAAAATAGGATTCGAGTTGGCGCGATCTATATTGGGTCAGAATACATTCATTCTTGTCCAAATTACAACTTTTCATCATCGAAGATCATTGTTGGGTCGTCAGAGGAGTGCGGTCGATTTCTAAATATTTTGAAGTAATCTCAAAAATAGGATTCGAGTTGGCGCGATCTATATTGGGTCAGAATACATTCATTCTTGTCCAAATTACAACTTTTCATCATCGAAGATCATTGTTGGGTCGTCAGAGGAGTGCGGTCGATTTCTAAATATTTTGAAGTAATCTCAAAAATAGGATTCGAGTTGGCGCGATCTATATTGGGTCAGAATACATTCATTCTTGTCCAAATTACAACTTTTCATCATCGAAGATCATTGTTGGGTCGTCAGAGGAGTGCGGTCGATTTCTAAATATTTTGAAGTGATCTCAAATATAGGATTCGAGTTGGCGCGATCTATATTGGGTCAGAATACATTCATTCTTGTCCAAATAACGACTTTTAATTATCGAAGATCATTGTTGGGTCGTCAGAGGAGTGCGGTCGATTTCTAAATATTTTGAAGTGATCTCAAAAATAAGATTCGAGTTGGCACGATCTGTATTGGTTCACAGTACATTCATTCCTGTCCAAATTACAACTTTTCATCATCGAAGATCATTGTTGGGTCGTCAGAGGAGTGCGGTCGATTTCTAAATATTTTGAAGTGATCTCAAAAATAGGATTCGAGTTGGCGCGATCTATATTGGGTCAGAATACATTCATTCTTGTCCAAATTACAACTTTTCATCATCGAAGATCATTGTTGGGTCGTCAGAGGAGTGCGGTCGATTTCTAAATATTTTAAAGTGATCTCAAAAATAGGATTCGAGTTGGCGCGATCTATATTGGGTCAGAATACATTCATTCTTGTCCAAATAACGACTTTTAATTATCGAAGATCATTGTTGGGTCATCAGAGGAGTGCGGTCGATTTCTAAATATTTTGAAGTGATCTCAAAAATAGGATTCGAGTTGGCGCGATCTATATTGGGTCAGAATACATTCATTCTTGTCCAAATTACAACTTTTCATCATCGAAGATCATTGTTGGGTCGTCAGAGGAGTGCGGTCGATTTCTAAATATTTTGAAGTAATCTCAAAAATAGGATTCGAGTTGGCGCGATCTATATTGGGTCAGAATACATTCATTCTTGTCCAAATTACAACTTTTCATCATCGAAGATCATTGTTGGGTCGTCAGAGGAGTGCGGTCGATTTCTAAATATTTTGAAGTGATCTCAAAAATAGGATTCGAGTTGGCGCGATCTATATTGGGTCAGAATACATTCATTCTTGTCCAAATTACAACTTTTCATCATCGAAGATCATTGTTGGGTCGTCAGAGGAGTGCGGTCGATTTCTAAATATTTTGAAGTGATCTCAAAAATAGGATTCGAGTTGGCGCGATCTATATTGGGTCAGAATACATTCATTCTTGTCCAAATTACAACTTTTCATCATCGAAGATCATTGTTGGGTCGTCAGAGGAGTGCGGTCGATTTCTAAATATTTTAAAGTGATCTCAAAAATAGGATTCGAGTTGGCGCGATCTATATTGGGTCAGAATACATTCATTCTTGTCCAAATAACGACTTTTAATTATCGAAGATCATTGTTGGGTCATCAGAGGAGTGCGGTCGATTTCTAAATATTTTGAAGTGATCTCAAAAATAGGATTCGAGTTGGCGCGATCTATATTGGGTCAGAATACATTCATTATTGTCCAAATTACAACTTTTCATCATCGAAGATCATTGTTGGGTCGTCAGAGGAGTGCGGTCGATTTCTAAATATTTTAAAGTGATCTCAAAAATAGGATTCGAGTTTGCGCGATCTATATTGGGTCAGAATACATTCATTCTTGTCCAAATAACGACTTTTAATTATCGAAGATCATTGTTGGGTCATCAGAGGAGTGCGGTCGATTTCTAAATATTTTGAAGTGATCTCAAAAATAGGATTCGAGTTGGCGCGATCTATATTGGGTCAGAATACATTCATTCTTGTCCAAATTACAACTTTTCATCATCGAAGATCATTGTTGGGTCGTCAGAGGAGTGCGGTCGATTTCTAAATATTTTGAAGTAATCTCAAAAATAGGATTCGAGTTGGCGCGATCTATATTGGGTCAGAATACATTCATTCTTGTCCAAATTACAACTTTTCATCATCGAAGATCATTGTTGGGTCGTCAGAGGAGTGCGGTCGATTTCTAAATATTTTGAAGTAATCTCAAAAATAGGATTCGAGTTGGCGCGATCTATATTGGGTCAGAATACATTCATTCTTGTCCAAATTACAACTTTTCATCATCGAAGATCATTGTTGGGTCGTCAGAGGAGTGCGGTCGATTTCTAAATATTTTGAAGTGATCTCAAAAATAGGATTCGAGTTGGCGCGATCTATATTGGGTCAGAATACATTCATTCTTGTCCAAATAACGACTTTTAATTATCGAAGATCATTGTTGGGTCATCAGAGGAGTGCGGTCGATTTCTAAATATTTTGAAGTGATCTCAAAAATAGGATTCGAGTTGGCGCGATCTATATTGGGTCAGAATACATTCATTCTTGTCCAAATTACAACTTTTCATCATCGAAGATCATTGTTGGGTCGTCAGAGGAGTGCGGTCGATTTCTAAATATTTTGAAGTAATCTAAAAAATAGGATTCGAGTTGGCGCGATCTATATTGGGTCAGAATACATTCATTCTTGTCCAAATTACAACTTTTCATCATCGAAGATCATTGTTGGGTCGTCAGAGGAGTGCGGTCGATTTCTAAATATTTTGAAGTAATCTCAAAAATAGGATTCGAGTTGGCGCGATCTATATTGGGTCAGAGTACATTCATTCTTGTCCAAATTACAACTTTTCATCATCGAAGATCATTGTTGGGTCGTCAGAGGAGTGCGGTCGATTTCTAAATATTTTGAAGTGATCTCAAAAATAGGATTCGAGTTGGCGCGATCTATATTGGGTCAGAATACATTCATTCTTGTCCAAATTACAACTTTTCATCATCGAAGATCATTGTTGGGTCGTCAGAGGAGTGCGGTCGATTTCTAAATATTTTAAAGTGATCTCAAAAATAGGATTCGAGTTGGCGCGATCTATATTGGGTCAGAATACATTCATTCTTGTCCAAATAACGACTTTTAATTATCGAAGATCATTGTTGGGTCATCAGAGGAGTGCGGTCGATTTCTAAATATTTTGAAGTGATCTCAAAAATAGGATTCGAGTTGGCGCGATCTATATTGGGTCAGAATACATTCATTCTTGTCCAAATTACAACTTTTCATCATCGAAGATCATTGTTGGGTCGTCAGAGGAGTGCGGTCGATTTCTAAATATTTTAAAGTGATCTCAAAAATAGGATTCGAGTTGGCGCGATCTATATTGGGTCAGAATACATTCATTCTTGTCCAAATAACGACTTTTAATTATCGAAGATCATTGTTGGGTCATCAGAGGAGTGCGGTCGATTTCTCAATATTTTGAAGTGATCTCAAAAATAGGATTCGAGTTGGCGCGATCTATATTGGGTCAGAATACATTCATTCTTGTCCAAATTACAACTTTTCATCATCGAAGATCATTGTTGGGTCGTCAGAGGAGTGCGGTCGATTTCTAAATATTTTGAAGTAATCTCAAAAATAGGATTCGAGTTGGCGCGATCTATATTGGGTCAGAATACATTCATTCTTGTCCAAATTACAACTTTTCATCATCGAAGATCATTGTTGGGTCGTCAGAGGAGTGCGGTCGATTTCTAAATATTTTGAAGTAATCTCAAAAATAGGATTCGAGTTGGCGCGATCTATATTGGGTCAGAATACATTCATTCTTGTCCAAATTACAACTTTTCATCATCGAAGATCATTGTTGGGTCGTCAGAGGAGTGCGGTCGATTTCTAAATATTTTAAAGTGATCTCAAAAATAGGATTCGAGTTGGCGCGATCTATATTGGGTCAGAATACATTCATTCTTGTCCAAATAACGACTTTTAATTATCGAAGATCATTGTTGGGTCATCAGAGGAGTGCGGTCGATTTCTAAATATTTTGAAGTGATCTCAAAAATAGGATTCGAGTTGGCGCGATCTATATTGGGTCAGAATACATTCATTCTTGTCCAAATTACAACTTTTCATCATCGAAGATCATTGTTGGGTCGTCAGAGGAGTGCGGTCGATTTCTAAATATTTTGAAGTAATCTCAAAAATAGGATTCGAGTTGGCGCGATCTATATTGGGTCAGAATACATTCATTCTTGTCCAAATTACAACTTTTCATCATCGAAGATCATTGTTGGGTCGTCAGAGGAGTGCGGTCGATTTCTAAATATTTTGAAGTAATCTCAAAAATAGGATTCGAGTTGGCGCGATCTATATTGGGTCAGAATACATTCATTCTTGTCCAAATTACAACTTTTCATCATCGAAGATCATTGTTGGGTCGTCAGAGGAGTGCGGTCGATTTCTAAATATTTTAAAGTGATCTCAAAAATAGGATTCGAGTTGGCGCGATCTATATTGGGTCAGAATACATTCATTCTTGTCCAAATAACGACTTTTAATTATCGAAGATCATTGTTGGGTCATCAGAGGAGTGCGGTCGATTTCTAAATATTTTGAAGTGATCTCAAAAATTAGATTCGAGTTGGCACGATCTGTATTGGTTCACAGTACATTAATTCCTGTCCAAATTACAACTTTTCATCATCGAAGATCATTGTTGGGTCGTCAGAGGAGTGCGGTCGATTTCTAAATATTTTAAAGTGATCTCAAAAATAGGATTCGAGTTGGCGCGATCTATATTGGGTCAGAATACATTCATTCTTGTCCAAATAACGACTTTTAATTATCGAAGATCATTGTTGGGTCATCAGAGGAGTGCGGTCGATTTCTAAATATTTTGAAGTGATCTCAAAAATAAGATTCGAGTTGGCACTATCTGTATTGGTTCACAGTACATTCATTCCTGTCCAAATTACAACTTTTCATCATCGAAGATCATTGTTGGGTCGTCAGAGGAGTGCGGTCGATTTCTAAATATTTTAAAGTGATCTCAAAAATAGGATTCGAGTTGGCGCGATCTATATTGGGTCAGAATACATTCATTCTTGTCCAAATAACGACTTTTAATTATCGAAGATCATTGTTGGGTCATCAGAGGAGTGCGGTCGATTTCTAAATATTTTGAAGTGATCTCAAAAATAAGATTCGAGTTGGCACGATCTGTATTGGTTCACAGTACATTCATTCCTGTCCAAATTACAACTTTTCATCATCGAAGATCATTGTTGGGTCGTCAGAGGAGTGCGGTCGATTTCTAAATATTTTGAAGTGATCTCAAAAATAGGATTCGAGTTGGCGCGATCTATATTGGGTCAGAATACATTCATTCTTGTCCAAATAACGACTTTTAATTATCGAAGATCATTGTTGGGTCATCAGAGGAGTGCGGTCGATTTCTAAATATTTTGAAGTGATCTCAAAAATAAGATTCGAGTTGGCACTATCTGTATTGGTTCACAGTACATTCATTCCTGTCCAAATTACAACTTTTCATCATCGAAGATCTTTGTTGGGTCGTCAGAGGAGTGCGATCGATTTTTAAATATTTTGAAGCGATCTCAGAAATAGGATTCGAGTTGGCGCGATCTATATTGGGTCAGAATACATTCATTCTTGTCCAAATAACGACTTTTAATTATCGAAGATCATTGTTGGGTCATCAGAGGAGTGCGGTCGATTTCTAAATATTTTGAAGTGATCTCAAAAATTAGATTCGAGTTGGCACTATCTGTATTGGTTCACAGTACATTCATTTCTGTCCAAATTACAACTTTTCATCATCGAAGATCATTGTTGGGTCGTCAGAGGAGTGCGGTCGATTTCTAAATATTTTAAAGTGATCTCAAAAATAGGATTCGAGTTGGCGCGATCTATATTGGGTCAGAATACATTCATTCTTGTCCAAATAACGACTTTTAATTATCGAAGATCATTGTTGGGTCATCAGAGGAGTGCGGTCGATTTCTAAATATTTTGAAGTGATCTCAAAAATAAGATTCGAGTTGGCACGATCTGTATTGGTTCACAGTACATTCATTCCTGTCCAAATTACAACTTTTCATCATCGAAGATCATTGTTGGGTCGTCAGAGGAGTGCGGTCGATTTCTAAATATTTTAAAGTGATCTCAAAAATAGGATTCGAGTTGGCGCGATCTATATTGGGTCAGAATACATTCATTCTTGTCCAAATAACGACTTTTAATTATCGAAGATCATTGTTGGGTCATCAGAGGAGTGCGGTCGATTTCTAAATATTTTGAAGTGATCTCAAAAATAAGATTCGAGTTGGCACTATCTGTATTGGTTCACAGTACATTCATTCCTGTCCAAATTACAACTTTTCATCATCGAAGATCTTTGTTGGGTCGTCAGAGGAGTGCGATCGATTTTTAAATATTTTGAAGCGATCTCAGAAATAGGATTCGAGTTGGCGCGATCTATATTGGGTCAGAATACATTCATTCTTGTCCAAATTACAACTTTTCATCATCGAAGATCATTGCTGGGTCGTCAGAGGAGTGCGGTCGATTTCTAAATATTTTGAAGTGATCTCAAAAATAGGATTCGAGTTGGCGCGATCTATATTGGGTCAGAATACATTCATTCTTGTCCAAATTACAACTTTTCATCATCGAAGATCATTGTTGGGTCGTCAGAGGAGTGCGGTCGATTTCTAAATATTTTGAAGTAATCTCAAAAATAGGATTCGAGTTGGCGCGATCTATATTGGGTCAGAATACATTCATTCTTGTCCAAATTACAACTTTTCATCATCGAAGATCATTGTTGGGTCGTCAGAGGAGTGCGGTCGATTTCTAAATATTTTAAAGTGATCTCAAAAATAGGATTCGAGTTGGCGCGATCTATATTGGGTCAGAATACATTCATTCTTGTCCAAATAACGACTTTTAATTATCGAAGATCATTGTTGGGTCATCAGAGGAGTGCGGTCGATTTCTAAATATTTTGAAGTGATCTCAAAAATAAGATTCGAGTTGGCACGATCTGTATTGGTTCACAGTACATTCATTCCTGTCCAAATTACAACTTTTCATCATCGAAGATCATTGTTGGGTCGTCAGAGGAGTGCGGTCGATTTCTAAATATTTTAAAGTGATCTCAAAAATAGGATTCGAGTTGGCGCGATCTATATTGGGTCAGAATACATTCATTCTTGTCCAAATAACGACTTTTAATTATCGAAGATCATTGTTGGGTCATCAGAGGAGTGCGGTCGATTTCTAAATATTTTGAAGTGATCTCAAAAATAAGATTCGAGTTGGCACTATCTGTATTGGTTCACAGTACATTCATTCCTGTCCAAATTACAACTTTTCATCATCGAAGATCATTGTTGGGTCGTCAGAGGAGTGCGGTCGATTTCTAAATATTTTAAAGTGATCTCAAAAATAGGATTCGAGTTGGCGCGATCTATATTGGGTCAGAATACATTCATTCTTGTCCAAATAACGACTTTTAATTATCGAAGATCATTGTTGGGTCATCAGAGGAGTGCGGTCGATTTCTAAATATTTTGAAGTGATCTCAAAAATAAGATTCGAGTTGGCACGATCTGTATTGGTTCACAGTACATTCATTCCTGTCCAAATTACAACTTTTCATCATCGAAGATCATTGTTGGGTCGTCAGAGGAGTGCGGTCGATTTCTAAATATTTTAAAGTGATCTCAAAAATAGGATTCGAGTTGGCGCGATCTATATTGGGTCAGAATACATTCATTCTTGTCCAAATAACGACTTTTAATTATCGAAGATCATTGTTGGGTCATCAGAGGAGTGCGGTCGATTTCTAAATATTTTGAAGTGATCTCAAAAATAAGATTCGAGTTGGCACTATCTGTATTGGTTCACAGTACATTCATTCCTGTCCAAATTACAACTTTTCATCATCGAAGATCTTTGTAGGGTCGTCAGAGGAGTGCGATCGATTTTTAAATATTTTGAAGCGATCTCAGAAATAGGATTCGAGTTGGCGCGATCTATATTGGGTCAGAATACATTCATTCTTGTCCAAATTACAACTTTTCATCATCGAAGATCATTGTTGGGTCGTCAGAGGAGTGCGGTCGATTTCTAAATATTTTGAAGCGATCTCAGAAATAGGATTCGAGTTGGCGCGATCTATATTGGGTCAGAATACATTCATTCTTGTCCAAATTACAACTTTTCATCATCGAAGATCATTGTTGGGTCGTCAGAGGAGTGCGGTCGATTTCTAAATATTTTGAAGTGATCTCAAAAATAAGATTCGAGTTGGCACTATCTGTATTGGTTCACAGTACATTCATTCCTGTCCAAATTACAACTTTTCATCATCGAAGATCTTTGTTGGGTCGTCAGAGGAGTGCGATCGATTTTTAAATATTTTGAAGCGATCTCAGAAATAGGATTCGAGTTGGCGCGATCTATATTGGGTCAGAATACATTCATTCTTGTCCAAATAACGACTTTTAATTATCGAAGATCATTGTTGGGTCATCAGAGGAGTGCGGTCGATTTCTAAATATTTTGAAGTGATCTCAAAAATAAGATTCGAGTTGGCGCGATCTATATTGGGTCAGAATACATTCATTCTTGTCCAAATAACGACTTTTAATTATCGAAGATCATTGTTGGGTCATCAGAGGAGTGCGGTCGATTTCTAAATATTTTGAAGTGATCTCAAAAATAAGATTCGAGTTGGCACGATCTGTATTGGTTCACAGTACATTCATTCCTGTCCAAATTACAACTTTTCATCATCGAAGATCATTGTTGGGTCGTCAGAGGAGTGCGGTCGATTTCTAAATATTTTAAAGTGATCTCAAAAATAGGATTCGAGTTGGCGCGATCTATATTGGGTCAGAATACATTCATTCTTGTCCAAATAACGACTTTTAATTATCGAAGATCATTGTTGGGTCATCAGAGGAGTGCGGTCGATTTCTAAATATTTTGAAGTGATCTCAAAAATAAGATTCGAGTTGGCACGATCTGTATTGGTTCACAGTACATTCATTCCTGTCCAAATTACAACTTTTCATCATCGAAGATCATTGTTGGGTCGTCAGAGGAGTGCGGTCGATTTTTAAATATTTTAAAGTGATCTCAAAAATAGGATTCGAGTTGGCGCGATCTATATTGGGTCAGAATACATTCATTCTTGTCCAAATAACGACTTTTAATTATCGAAGATCATTGTTGGGTCATCAGAGGAGTGCGGTCGATTTCTAAATATTTTGAAGTGATCTCAAAAATAAGATTCGAGTTGGCACTATCTGTATTGGTTCACAGTACATTCATTCCTGTCCAAATTACAACTTTTCATCATCGAAGATCTTTGTTGGGTCGTCAGAGGAGTGCGATCGATTTTTAAATATTTTGAAGCGATCTCAGAAATAGGATTCGAGTTGGCGCGATCTATATTGGGTCAGAATACATTCATTCTTGTCCAAATTACAACTTTTCATCATCGAAGATCATTGTTGGGTCGTCAGAGGAGTATTTTGAAGTGATTTCAAAAATAGGATTCGAGTTCGCGTGGTAATCTCCATATTAAGTCCATTCTGATCTTCATATTTCCTGTTCCAAAATTTTAGCTTCAAAATGAGGCTGTGATTTTGAAAATCGGTAGACGAGGAAAAAAAGTAAATTTTTTAGATCATCCTGTAAATAAAAAAGATGAGAAGATAATTTGAAAAATGACTCGAGTTAATGAGATTATCTCAATGCCAATAAAATTAAAAAAAAAAATTTCTTTAATTGAAATTATTTCGAAAATTCCGAAGTTTTGCACAGTTTAATGTAACACCCTGTAGCGATTTTATGGGATGAACCTAATTTTCTGAACAAGTACGAGATTATAGCTAAAGAACTGGGCTAGCGAACAGTGTGAACAGAATTGAATTTGTTCAAAGCAGAAAAAAGTGATTCAAATTTCAACAGGGGCAATATTTTGTTGTGCAACGAAATTAGTGTTGAGTAGTTCAGTAATAGTATAACACTCCTTGAAACAATGTTTTGTTTTTTCGTAAAGTTAAATAAGATCATTCCACTCAATCCCATCAAAACCGTTCGGTAGTCACCATAACTCGAATAATGTCTAGAACCATTTTTAAATGAGAACTTATTCTCCAAAAACAGGACTGCTCCTGGAATTCCACTAAACTCCTTCCCCATTGCCTCAACACCACCCAGTTCGTCTATATCACCTCAACTTCCGACCTTCAAGACTATAACTCCTTCTTGGATGACATCTTCGATCGTACTGAAGAGGGAAGACTATGTGGAGCTCAGGCTTGCCCTATTTTTGGATCTCCCCCAGTCAATCTCACATTAACAACCCCTCTTGAGGCTAGGGCGTTGAGGATCTTGCCTCAAAAGACCGCAGACATTCTGGTGGGGGTCTACGCTGGAGCCTGTGGAGCAGCGCTTGTTCTGGCCACTCTGGGATTGGACAGGATCAAGATGTTGGTCTATCAGGTGAAATATTCTCAGTTTTACTTGTTTTATAAGAGGTTCTCAGCTTCATAATTTCGCATGTTGATATCTTGTCAATGATTCACAGAACTGCAGTTGCATATTGAAAATATCACCACAACGGTTGATTGCGTTGCAACCAAAATACTCGTGGCTCCTTTAATGTGTTTAATTTCCTACGATGTGTTTGATTTTTTAGGATCCCTTGGAGCGAGGAGAGAGCTTGGCTGCTCTGAGAGCGGTCAGAGAGAGCTTTAGAGACACAAGACTACAAATGGCAGCCCCTTTAGCTGTATTCATAGGAATTGAACAGGCGTTCATGTACGCCGACTTTAGCAAAGTGAGTGTATCTCAAATTCGATGTGGCAATTCGAATCATTGCTTTTTTTGACTTCATATCAATACTCATCATTACAAATAAATAATAGATTTTGATTCGCCTGAATCTTCGATGAATTATAACTTGGACTGAATTTTTTTTTGCAGTCATATGTGGTATGTACTTTGGGTATACATAGACTGAATTTAGTATTTTTGGCAATGGGACTTCTACAATCAATTGCTGCTTGTACACTCAGTATGCTACTAAGGACAATCAGAAGATACTATGTAGTAGGTGAGTGTCAATGAAATATAAACATGTTTTCTAGTCCACACTATTTTTGAAAATATCCCATTTTCCAAAGTAATCTCACCCAAATATTGCAATACCGTGGTAAATCGGGTGATTTGTGAAATCATCTCAACGGGATGTCAATCTGAAATTGTCCCTTCATAATCGTAATCAATCTACGAAAATTTTGAAATGACACGAATGCCTTTGGGCTTACAAAACGAACCAACAACTCCTCAAAGCATCATGATCTTTCAGCTGTTCATCAAGTGCAATCAGCTCACATATTTTCGGATGAATATTTCCATCATCATCATACCCAGCAACTTCGCCAATGCATTGAATATAAAGAACATATTTTGTTTTCAGCTGTGGGGTTCACCTTTCATGGCTGTCTGTTGATGGTATTGGTACTTTGGAATCCTACTGAAGATGACCCAGCACTTTTTTACGTAATTTCTGCATCTTGGGGCGTGTGCAACGCTATCTGGGAAATGCTCTGTTTCAGTAAGTACAATTCTGAATCATTCAATCAATCATTCTGTTAATTTTTCACCAGATTGATGATTATATCATCACAGTCATTTATAGCATTTCAATGATTTGAAAAATGTGTTTTATTACAAAATCCAGCAGAGATTTCAATGATCATACATGCTGAACCACTTTCAATTCGTTTATCCGCTTCAAACTTGTATATAATTCAGTATAAATACAGGGTGACCCA
This sequence comes from Chrysolina americana, assembly GCA_958502065.1. Lineage (NCBI taxonomy): Eukaryota > Metazoa > Arthropoda > Insecta > Coleoptera > Chrysomelidae > Chrysolina > Chrysolina americana. The sequence continues at coordinate 108,302,155 of OY293410.1, read as the reverse complement.
GGGGTGTGTGTATGGTCCATAACTTTTTTCCAAGCAAGGTATGACTCGTTTTTTTTTTCAAACAATAGGTTCGACTAAGATGTGTCAAATTTCACGAAAGCGGCCGACTAGATTCCTCATCCATATTCCTTATTTTGCAACCTATTTCGCAAACTTCAACAAAGTAGACCCCACAAACCCTATATCGACGAAGGCTATTGAAAAATGCCATGCAATGAAATACAGGGTGTTGCATTTGAAAAAGGGTGTTGCATTTGAAAAAATCGAGTTATTGCCATTTGTGAATTGTCGTTTGAAAAAATCGTAGTAGGCGGTAGAACATTGACTTCAAGTTCGACTGTATTTCAAAAGATGCGCTGAAACTAATCGTCTGGAAAAAAGTAGGTTGAGTTATCTTGAATGGTTCTGACGGTATGAATTTTTCTATGGGTCCATGCACAACGCTATTTTGATACATAAATTGACATAAAGTAAAAAACTACTGCAGATAAGTCTATGTAACCAAAGTGCGTTATATAGTAAGCTCGGGTAAGTGTGAATTTGGGGCAAGTGTGAGTTTGCTCGCTATCTTCGCTAAACCGGACGACAGCCGAATGCCATCTATTGACGAATAGCCTACACTCATAATGAATCCATAACCATCATATGAAATACAAAAGAGATCTTGTGAAATCCAAATATTTTCCCCAATTTTCTAACCTACAATTCATCAACCCGAACGAGTATAACGAGTTTATTTCAAGCTTTGAGTGTATTGTTGAAATCTAAGGTAAGAATCCATTTTATACACTTTTCTTCTGCCTAAACAATGAATCTGACTATAGATTGCCGTTTTTTCATGAAGTTGTTTTTTTTTACATTTTTCCATTGCATGTCACACTTACCCCGAAATTAAATGTTATTGGGGATAGTGTGACCTATCTGTCGGGGTAAGAGGGAACCTGGTTCATTTGGCCAATCTAAACAGTAATATTTTTTCAGCTATAGTACGAAATTATATACGGAAATCTCAGAGAGCCAAACAGTATACCTGGCCAGATGTGGAAGACACTGATACACTTTCTGAGGATGAAATAACAACTGTGCTTCCATCACCACTCGTCAGAAAATGGGGATCAATGAAATTCTCATTCGATTTTTCAGATTTCTACCTGTAATTTTTTCTTCAACAAATGTTCACTTTCACGATAATTTTTTGTTTTATTGGGGCATTAATGGGGCATTTCAAATTCAATATTGAAAAGTTCCTAACTATGTTTTGAATAGAGATATCTCGAAACAAATAAATTGTGGTGAAAGTTCCTTAACTGTTTACTCACACCCGCCCCAAAGAGAGATTTACGTGCATTAATATCTTTAAATTTGGCCAGAATCACACTTGCCCCAAATTTCCGGGGAAGTGTGACCTATGGAGATGTATATCTGAATATATAAATAAAAATCATAGAATACGATTTTCAACAGTTTTCTGTGGCGTATTACAAAGACTGACCTTCGAAGTAAATACCTGCAAAAGTTCATTGTTATATTTGTTCAGATTCATCAGATGGACTAAATTCAATGCGAACTAATAAAAATCACGGTCACACTTACCTTATCGACAATTTAGTGGCGAATCCAAAAATGTAACAAAAACGGAGGGTTGCCATTTTAAAAAACCAGAACTCAGTTGCGTATTCTAATTTTAGACATCAATGAAAATATTTTTAGAATGTGCTATCGTTTGAAAAAAAATCGAGTCGATAGCTTGCTCAGAAAAAAGTTATGGACTATGCATACACACCTGGGTCACCCCGTATATTATTTTATGGTACCTGTACTATGACCCTTGCCAAATATTTTCTCATTTGCAGCTCTTTTAACCGGTCAATACTCCGACAACTGGGAACCAGCGTTTGCCAACGTGTCATTCTTCAAATTCTGTGGACTGGCACTAGCCTTCTTGATGCACGAACTCCTCTGCAACGTCTGGAAACTGTACTCGTTGGCCTTCGTCATGCTGATCGCTGTGGTGGCCTCGGCCTGGCTCGAGGTAAGACTCGAGCACATGCGGAAGATGAAGAACATCACCAGATTATGACCGAAGTTAAACTTTTGGTGATGTTCTCAGAATACATATCATCTAATGGCGGCCAAAAGGTATTAGGACGGGACGGGAGTGTGGTAGCTCGATAAGGGTTAAGTTTTTTACTTGTAAGTCCGTTTAGGAGCGTAGGAATTTTCACGACGAGTGTTCAACAGTTACCAGTAAACAGTTGCATTCTGTTTTATCGCAGCGTCTTTCAAAGCCTACTTGTTCAAAGTGTGCGTTTCAAAGTCTAACAACCTTAATGCTCTGCATTTCAAATATGATTCTATCTAAACATCAAGTGTGCTATATTTTTGAAATAGTGATTTAAAGGAGAAATACGTGTTTGAAAAATGACAGGATATGAGAAACAGTTACTTTTCTACAATGCACAATTTAGAAAAACATACTGTAACTCAGAACGATGATAGATATCGACATGCGGTTTTCACCATTCAGTTTATTATAAAAATTGACCCCCAGACATACTCATCAGATTTATTCTATCTAGTGTGAAATCAGGACTTTCCCTGTACATGGTACATGGTACATGGTAAGTTTATCTCGTCTGCGGAAGATTTTCAATGACCGACAAAATCTGAAATGTCTACAAGTTTTCTGTTGTAATACATTTTGTCTTTCGCAATTTTGGTAGACCTTTTTCGATTTAATACAATGATTTCTCAAAAAAAGTTACTCTCTAGTAACAAACTCAAAGAACACTTGTCGTGAATGACCCTAGGCTTCGTATAATAGCAATGCAGTATTTTCATTCAGTTTTCCGCTTAAATTTATAAAATAGGTATATTCGTCGGCATGTTTTCGGGAGAAAACAACTACTGCCTTCTAAGACCGTTGAATTATATCTTTAAAATTCTTGGCGAAGTTTTACTAAAGAACTGTTTTAAAATTCTCTTCAAATATCATAACTAAAATTACATTTGGATTTATATGGGAGAGTACCTACGATTACACCTATTATAAAGGCTGAAGCGGAATAATGGATTATGTAATTAATTTATCATTATTAGTGCATTCATTCAACTGAATCATCAACTCACTCGACACTTTATTATACACAATTGCCCATCCAAAACTATTCACCCTCCGAATAGGCCATTTTGAACAATCCTGGAATAGGATGAATTTGTTCTCGAAGAAAACAACTTTCTCAAGCTACCAAAGGGTAGCAACATTCCTCAGTTACTCTCATTAATATTCTATTAAATTTAGCAGAGTACTTATATCTGCATTCATTTTAATATCAATTTTATTCAAAAGGTGTGAGTAAGCTGAAATGTCTAGTATACAGGGTGATTCCAAATGAGTGCGAATGTTTTTAGGGGACGATTCCTTGTAAACAATTGAAGACGGGTCTTTCATGTAAACAAAAGCTGTTAGTTCTATCCTTGAAAAGTTCCACGCCTCTAAAAATAAATGTATTTTCTTCTTGAAATTGCTGAAATGCTATTGCATTAAAAGAAAGAAGAACATATTCATAGGTAGTCTTTTTGTTGGTACAAAAAATTCATTTCTTCAACTCTTCAGTAAGTACAGAAGCAAATTCATATTTGAAAGCTGGTAACTTTCCAAGGACAGGCCTAATTGGAATTCGATACACGAATCAGAAGATCCAGTAAATGGATTTCAGAAAATTGTTTGTGAAAAATTTCATAAGGCCTGATAAAACAGAAAATATCGAAAACCTAAAGAAAAAAAGAACTCAAAATTTCGTCAAAATATCAAAGGGGCCTACATACCGTTAGAAAATTCCACAGTGACAATGCATTTTTCACGACATGCTTCTATAATTCCCATTGTATTTACAGGCAAAACTATTGAATTAGCCAAAGATCACTTTTATAAAAATAGATCGAATCAAGCAGGTAATAAACGAAAAGAAATGCTGTCAATAATCAATGAATCAAGAGTTTATACGAAACAAAACAACCCAGGAATAGAATCGACTTTGGAAGCCTGACTGACGCAGAATCCATCACTATAAACGTGACTGACTTCCATTTTTATATTCAATTAGATGAAATCAATCACCCTAAAAAATTTTAAGTGAATATCGGTCACTTCAATTTTTTGGACCACTACAAACGCCTGACTGACGATGTTTCCCCCATCGCGAACGTGACTGACGCCCATTTTCACTTCAAATTACGAATAATTCACATTTTAACAAAGTTTCACGTTCGAGATTTTTCCGGAGAGTTCCACCGTCTCTCACGCCCACACCCACAACGGTCGCGCTGACTGACTTTCGATTTTGAGTACAGTAATGTTGAATTCCGAGAAACAACCTTATAGTGGTTCAAGTCTTATCTAGGTGATGGAAATCAGAAAATATAATCGGGAAACAAAACCTCTGAAAGTAGAACAATTATACGCGGAGTCACTCAGGGGTCAGTATTAGGCCCAATTTTATTCCTGCTATATATAAATGATATGGCTAAACTCCATATATCAGGAACATTCACTTAATTTGCTGATGACACCACAATACTCTGGCGTAATAAAGATCTAGCCACTTTGACTCGATATATCTACTTAGACTAGATGTTCCTAACACAAATGTGATATTATTCAACTGGGATTTGAAGCAGGTAACACTAGGTAGTCAGAAGATTGAAAGTGAGCCGATAACAAAGTTTGTTGGCATACATATCGACAGTGATTTAAAATTTGATGCGCAAATTTTACTGCTCTGAGAAAAAAATTTAATCTGCTTGCTTCAATGAATGCATACTTCTTCCTCTTGACAGCTACTTTCATTTGAAAATTTCAACAGGGGTGCTACCCCTTCATGCGTGAGAATGTTGTGTTCGGCATATAAATGTACGGCCATTTTGTAAAAAAAAGACCCGTTTCAGCGTTTTTCGTAGAATTGAACACAGTGACTTACACGGTGGATGAAATAGTTTCAATCGGGCAACCCTATTAGTTTCCATTCCATAGATCCTTCGGTTTTCTAGTTTCAATTTTGATGAGGATATTTAAATTCCCCTGATAATCATTCCTACTTCATTTACTCATTGAATATGCATTTTCAAGCGCACTGGAATCTTTGTATAGACGCATCACGATCTCTTCACTTCTCTCATTCTACGAAACTACAGAATGAAGTGATCATGATTTTGTTTGTTAGAGATAAGTATATAATGACTGAGTATTTTCACGAAGGGTGCTCTAGAACTGAATTCCAAAATGGGAATTTTTCTGTTCTTCATTTCGACAAAATCTCGGCCTAGCAGGAATCCTAGATTCTAGGACACCCTGTGTTAGAGAATCTGCTGCGAAATGTGAAATTAGTATGGATTTACTCACCTTTTTTGAACTAATTTCTGTATTACTATAGAATCAACATTTGAATGAAGTTTTGCTGGCCTTTAACAATCACAAAAAATAAAAACTCCCTAAACAATGTTTCCTCATAAACTCAGCAGTGGTCGATTATAATATTTCATTTTTACTAAAGTTAGTTGGGTTAGGGATAAAAAAGAACTGATTTTTGCTACCCGAAGTAATAAGAAAAATCGAAAAAAATCAAATAGTTCTCATTAAATTGAAATTCGCTATCTCAACTAACCTCACTTTAATATAATGAAAGCTAAACCAGATATAAGTAAGAAAAAATTACCTGAATCATTTCCACAACTTTTATTCAACAGTGTGTCATTAAGGGGGTAAGAACATGTTTTGGATTCATCCGAATCCATCTTCAGCTTGATATAAGGTTTCACAATATATATCAATAAATATCACCTTGCTAAATGAATCATGAAACTTTTAAGAATAAAAAAATTAAAAGAATGTGAAAATGTTGAGATATTTGAAAAGTATGCACATCTTCAATGAAGAAACTCGTTGTCCAAAAAAGATTCATATAGTAGAGTAATAATTTTCTGTACAGAACCTTGTATCAGGCTGAAGATGGGTTATGCAGAATCCAAAACGTGCCCTTCTCTCAATAATTGCACTTGCGGTTGAATAAAATTGGTAGGGATTTTTAATTTTTTTGTACTACTCCACTTTGAACTGAAACGAACTTTTATCAGAGATTGACCCAGATATGTTTATCATCATCATTGATAAACGAGTATGTCTCAACTTTGTTTAGCCCTAATTGGTTTCGAGTATAACTGTCGGATTTGGAAAAATGAAGAACCAACCGAGTTTTCATTTTTAGATTATCATTTAATTTTCGATTTTAACAGCAGAAAATCATGATAAACGTTCTCATGTTGTTATTATTATTATTATTTTTCATCAATCTGAATCAGCTTGAATTTGAAACTGCGTAAAAATTATTGACATTCAACCTGGAATGTTTGCCAGAATCACGATATGATATCGATATTTACGTCAATAAAAACATAAATATTAACTTGATTCTTTAGAAATAATGGAACCAGCTACATTTTATCCAAAACTCTTATGTTATAATAAACGAAGACTTTTCCGAAATTGGGGGCTTATTTGTTGTTTATCAGAGTTCCAGAAAAGGTAATGATATAAAATATGATTCACTTAATAAAACAAAACAAACGTCAATTATTTATGACATGTCAGCTAATGTCATATTAGATCAATATTTAGGATTTTTAAATTGGTTCTGGTTGGTAAATTTTTAACAGAGTTTTCTCAATTTCTCTCAATCAATGACTTGACGTCACTTGCCTTAACTTAGTATGCAAATAACTATTTTTGCATGACTTTCAGAAAATTACTTGGAATTCAATTAAAAACTGAAAAAAAATTGTGTTATTTCCAATGTTGTTAAAAATTTAAAGAGAAATGATCGTAGATAATGTAGATCGACTTTAATATTTCTGTAAAAACTAATTCCAAATATCAAAAATGAAGTTTTCAAGAATTTTAGAAAAGTACCTATTCTTCAATTCTCAGTTCTTCCCTCTTTCTGATTTTTCGTATCTGACAGGTGTTCTCGAAATCGGTTCTTTCCCCGCTCAGATCTAACTCCACAGTGGATCTGGAACCTTATGAATCACCACGAAAAGTACTGTCTGTAAGTATTGGTGAACCGAATGTATTCATAGTTTAGAATTAAGTGAACCTGTGATGTCGTAAAAAAAGGTTGTATTCGCACTTTGATGTAACCTATTATAGAATTTATTTGTTTACTCAGATGTATTTGAATAAAATCAAAATCACCTATTGTCGTCTTTTATTTCCTATTAATATCTGTTCTCATCGACGCGGAAAACCATGCTCCCAACATGGATTCAATGTGACGGATCATCAATTCATATTTTGGCAGGTGTTAAACAATATATTCTGGAACTATTCCGAGGTAAGGTTATCGGGCATAATTTGGATCAACTATGGCCACCTAAGTCGCCAGAGCTTACTCCACTTGGTGGTAACGGGAACAAATGGTCTACAAGCACAGAGCTTTCAAAATGTCAACCACGAAGATCAAAAATACCAAAAAGCTGACTGAGTATAAACACCTCATATACCGAAAGTAAAGGAACCTCTCAGGAACCCTTGTCAACCAGGAGAACTCTTCAAAAACAACCTAACCTCATACCTCCCCTTCCGAGATTACCCCTGGAGGTCATACCAATGATGACTTTAGGCCAAAGCCAAGAAAGAAGAGATTCTAAAGGGTTATCTGTTTTACGTCTCTAACCCCTGTCTTTCTTTTCGGTCCTGTACCCACACGAAACCTACACAGGAGCAAAGGGAATTTTTATGTGCCTTGGTAGAACAGGTACAACCTCCAGGCTTGAGTAAGATAGCCCAATAATGGGCAGTAAGAAAGCGAAGAAAAAATCTTTTCTCCACTGAATAACAAGCTTCAGGATCGACACCAGGGAAAATTGGGAGAAAAGTTAGGCATCCAAAGGAAGGATGACTACTTCCAGGTAGCCATGCAGCTGGATAAGCCGGGAAAGCCAATCTGAAGTTGGGTTCAGTGCTGGAGTTACTAAATGCTGTGAAAGATACCCAAATAGGCTTGAGTCGGCAAGACTATGGCGAGGCAGCTCAAAAAATGGTTCACCTGGGAGGTACAGAACATAAATTCCTGGGTTCATCCGGTGATCCCGCAAGGTTATCGCTGCGTCAAGATATGTTCTGAAATCCCGGTAAAAGGTATCTGCTGATCTATGATGTATTCATGAAACTGGAGAAGCAGCAGACATTTCAAGCTCCTGCTCTCTAAAGCGGATGGAACTTCCTGTTATACTACAGCAGGTCGCAAGCAACCATCATCATCTTCGAGGGTGCAACGGTACCACCAAAAATGCCAGGAGCAACCGTTGCAGGAACCACTTAAAGCCTTCTGCAGGGAGCCAAGCATAGGGGGCGCTAACTAAAAAGTTGCCTCTGAGACTACTACCCTGGGTAACTGCCTTTTTTTGTTACTTCTTTGTCGAATTAAATTTTTAGAGAGCAATTCTGCGAACGCCAATCGTTTCAGAATGATAAAATTAGTCATATGAAAACGACCCCACAGAGATGGTTGAAGAACCTGAAGAAAGAACTCAATCAAACTAGGCCAACCCAACAAGTCTAAAAAGTAAACCTATACCCGGACGAAACTCCAACACGAGTCCCGACAGCCCTGTTGGAGTGTTTTTCATATTGGGTATACAATTTGGAATAATGATTAAAGCCACGTGAATAATAGAAACTAACTTTATTTTCATATCAGACTATACATAAAATAATAATAAATAATCTGTACATGTTGGACCCTATACTTAAATTCAGATTTTAGCTTTATAATCTACATTCAACTATTCAATAGATTTCAACAAACTCAACTACTTATCAAATGATTTTCAATATAGTTTCAAGTGTATTTCATTCAAATGCGTAAATACTTATTGTTTGGGATGTTCATAATATACCGCTCAACCAGGATAGCTGGGCTTCTGAGATTTGAATACCAAAAGACTAACTGAACAAATCAGTATTATCATTATTATTCTTTTCAATGGAGACCAAATTTTTGTCCCAAATTGCTTCCTATCTTTATCGTTCATACATATCAGAGGCCATGCTGTCCTGGTGGATTATATTTCAATAAACATTAGTTAAACCAGGAATGGAAAAAGATTAGTATGTTTCAGATGTATCTTGTGAATTATGAAATGTTGTAGAGAAGATGCTTGTTGACGAAAGTGAGAATACCGTATAACAGAAGTATGGCAGAATCTTATTTTTCCTATTTTCTAGATTCTGGAACTATATACCATACTTTTATGAAATGAACTTGAATAATCAGAAAATTTTTAGTTTTAGTAGTTTTCTGGAACCAGTGATCCCTCCATAGGATAATATTGAAAGTGTCAAAAACATCCCGTCTCATTCATTTCCAATCGAAGTCGAAGTTTATAAAACTGTGGTACCAGCATACGATGGAAATAGTGATTGGTACTCGAACAACTCTAGGGATATTGTCCGGTATCAAATCAAAGAACATAATTTCTTCCATACAGGGCGATTTTAGATTTCTTACTGCTGAGGTTTTAGTGAACTATCACGTTCGGGTAGTAGTTAGGGGGTGAGAATTTCGATATAATTGACTAAGGACGATAGTTAGTTTTCTTAAACTAATACGCTCACCATCACAAACGTGACCATAAGTAGATATTTTTGCTGGTGTCATGAAATGCAACAAAAACTGATGAATTGTGAAAGATATTTTCTCCTATCCTCATTGATTCAATGTATCCTCGCCTCTTGAAAAAACTAAGCAAATGCTCGACGTAAATATAACGTCTTATGGCTCGTATATTGGAACGTTATCACGATGTCTATCAGGCGTCATTACTGACGTCAGCTTCGTCACTTTCCAACATAGTTTCGACATCATTTTTACGTAACTGTGCTACCTGGGATGATTACAAATCACAGTCGAAGTGTGGCATTGGTGATATCTCTACCTCTATCACAGAGTTTTTAAATTGTCTACTTATTCTATCGAAACACCTACGGAACTCAAACAGCACTTTCATTGGGGTACTGCGTCGACAGAACTACCACATCCGACGGATACACGTACTTCTTCCTCCTCACGAAACTAGGACTGGGCGTCCGTTCACTAACACTGTTACTCAGTCCGCTGAGCAGGGGCAGAGCCTCTGTCCGAGAAAAACACTCCTCGCCGTCCTCGCTCCGCCTCTTTTGCGACAGAATCGTCTTAATAGGCACACTAGAACAACTGACGCTATTCACCGGTGCTGGTGGCTCCACCTTCTGTCTGTTGTTTTTACTTCGGAACAGGTGTCGCCATCTAGGAGGGGAGAATCGAGGCTCGCACGGGCACGGGTCGACGGCGATCACCTGGGGGTTGAACGTGACGTTTTTCGTGATGTCGGAAGGGGTGCGACACACGCTGCCCGAGTCCACGCTGCTGGAAGGCTGGCTTTGGGTGCTGCTCGAAGGTTTGTGGAAGTGGATGGCGCGGTGGTGCTCTTCCAAATTGAGGTCGATGGCCAGGTTGGAGATGAGGTCTTGGTCCACGTCTTGAGGCGAGCAAGGTGATATTACCTGGAAACAATTCGGTTTAGCTACGGTTGAATGAGTGACCGAGTTAGGAAACTTTAGAGATATACAGATTTTTAAAAATATTATCGGCTTATAGCACTCCAAATATAGCCGTAACTGCGAATGATACGACTGATACTGACACGTAAATTATGCTCGAGGCAAATAGTGGTCCAACTCAATACTTGAGTCGCCATCGCGTATATTGTTTGTTATACGAGTGAAAATTACTTTGATAAACTTCAAGGGGTGATATCTTGCAATATTCTTATACAGAAATGAAACAAAAAAGTGCGGGTGTGTATTTTGGAGAGTTCAATTCAAGTTCAAATTTTATTATTATTATGATTACTTTATCGACCAGAGTTTATTCTAAACTGGATCAATTATTATCGAAATGGTTCGTTTTTTCGATACCCAGATTGCCTATTTGGTCAGTGCTCGCTTTCGAACATACAGAGATATAACGTATAACGCACATAATAAAACTGTTGTAAGCTCTCTCGGAGTATCAGTGCACTCTGTCCAGCATCAGGACTAATTCTAGAAGCTGCTCGAGAAGATGTAGAGAAGTGTTTTTGAATTAAACAAGCTCCATCCCGTTCACTAAATGAGTACAAACTCACTTTCGGATAAACTGCAGTCGATTGTCCAAAATATCCCACGGTCGGGCTATCCGCCATATGTTCCTGCAGAAAGTCAAAGTGAGTTTCCAAAAAATTCGACTCGGAGTTGAAAAACTCCTTGCAACCCGCACTGGTAAGAACGTTATCCAAAATGTCTTCCGCTGATTGAAACTCACTATCGCTCGGTTCACATTCAGCTTCCCTGAAACGAAAAACAAAGCATCACATCAAGGTCTGTGGGTTGTTCATTTACTTATCTAGAGCTTTTGATTGTGTGAATCATAAGCTCCTATGGTTAAAAGCAATATGTTGTAAGCTGATGAAGTCCTCCATTAGCGACAAAACCCAAAACGTTTTTATCAAGCTATTATTATTATTTTTATTTTATTTATTTTATCAAGACCATAGCCAGCAGAATCAGAATCCAATAATCACTCAGAAACTTTCGACTATAAAAGTGAACTTTATTAAAAAAATTGATGGAATGATGTATCATCAGCCCATTTTTCGAGACCATCGAGAAACATTTCGTAAAAAAAACTCACCCGCATCCCACTGTTACAAAGTAGTTCCCAATATTAGAGCTACCTCCGCAACACCTGCTACTACTCGATGCCGATTCGAAGCTGAGGTTACTGCTGGATGAACTCTCCGTGTTGTTGTTGCTAAACAACCGTGTGAACGTTTTGGCTTTTTGGAAGTTTCGGACGTTGCGTATATCATCAGCGCAGGTACTAAGGTTGCCGATGATCTTGGGTGTTCTGCGCATAATCTGGAAGTAGAATAATAGTACTACATGCAGCTGGCGTAAGATGCTGGAGAAAGAAATCAAATGCTTTTGAATGAATGTATCCTTAGGCTCGTTTTATATCGCTCATAAGTTTTAGAGGGCTTAGTTGGTCTGCAACCTTCTTTAATAATCCTCACCTACAGATAGGATTTCATTTTGACTTCTAACAATGGACTGTAGTAAGTAATTTAATCTCTTGAGTAGTTGTTGTCCACGGTAAAACCATTAATTCGTCCATTCATACACTGTTTGGTTCTAGAACAAATATTCACCACTCACCCTTGGGGTACAGTTGATCTCCGCGATGACATTCGTCGTAGTCACCAAACTAGCTCTAGAACTGATGCTGGACAGCTCGGATAGGCTCTCCGGACTCGCCAAAGGCGCCAATCCCAGCCAGTCGTCGTGGATCAAGTCGACTCGGGGGCTCGTACAACTGCGCAGACTCAAACTGAATGTTTTCGTGATCGCTTTGGGCTCCGGACGAGCGCGGAGACTCATGTTCGGGGACGGCTTGCGTTTCGTTGGCGGACTCCTTAGTAGCACTGGACTAGAAGCATCGCATGATATATAAAGAGTGTTCGGATACCTCGAACCGCCACGCCTACTCACCTGCCCATCGAACTGCTGCTCCTGAGACACAGGACATTGGAGGGTACTTGGTGGAAGAAAAGGGGGGACGGTTGACTTCTCGTCGAGTAGTACCCGTTGGTGATGGACGAGTTGCTCGAGGGGCTCTGCAAGGAAGTGAAGCTAGTTTCCAGGAACAAATTAGGGTTGGATGTTGCGGAAATGTAGTTGCCTGATGGGGTTTCGCTGGAGGAGGAAGAACGTTGAGGTTTTTTGGGGCCCATGGTGGTTACAACCTAGAAAAGGGTTGATTTGAAGGAATTCATGGCAGCGCTGTGGATTTTTGGTACTCACAATTTATCAAGAGAAGTCACAAAGAAACATTTTCACGCAGGAAAGGTCCATTGATTCGTTTAAAAATTTTTAATAGCGACTATGTATATGACTGGGTTCATAATTCAATAATCCCATAAGAATGTCCCATTATTGTGGAATTACTCTTAGTTTAGAACTCCTCAACAATTCATAAATATGTAGTCGTATGAGAAGTTAGTGCTAACATACTCACGAAGTTTACAGACGTAAGTCATGCTCATTTGTGAAAAAAAGTATGTTTTAATATGTTCTGTCATCCAAAACCACGAAAAAATGTATAATCAAGATTGCATATTATCACAGCTGTCCCACTCATATATTGTACAGATGATGATGATCTCTAACGCCTCGATTTGTTTTCAACCCTAAATAATATATTATCAGAGTTCAATAACAATATAAAATCCATTTTCGATCAATAAGGAATTACTTTCTCTACATACTCTGTTCATTAGGGATGAAGAACACGTTGAAACATAGATATTCACACTATTGGAATGCAACCATCATTTTAGAGTAAAAAGGAAAGTTTAAATTTTCCCGTTCGTATAGCTATTGCATGAAAAACGGTTTCAGAAGAAATTGAAACCATTATGGGTCTACGAAACCACAGCTTCACCATATATTGGTTCCTTCGAGTATAGATAGATATAGTATAGAAATTAATATTCCAAACTCAAACTTGTGATCTAATGATCACAGGAGATTAGATTATTTCAAGAGAACTATTATTATATGTTGAATGCTCATAGAATCTGACTCAATGACTTATTGATTTTGTCTCGCTTCATCCAAATTTTTTCTTGGACCTGGGAGTCCACAAATTTTACTGAACCAAACTGTGAACTCAAAAACAAAACTTCATGCAAATAGGATGCTCATCACGAATACAAAAATAAACTCGCTGATGATATCGATTATCAAAATCTATAGACATATTTCTGTACACATTTTAGTTGGTTGAAAATTATAAACATCAATATATTTTTTCTCACTGAACGAATATCAGGGTTTCCATGCAGAAAACAATATACGGGGTGAATTAGGAATATCTCCTTTCAGAGCTGAATAAAATATTATAAAACAAATAAGACATATTTCAATATTTTGCAAATATAATAATAATGATAATAATAATAAACGTCTTCATTACTTTCAATCGTATATTACACTTTTCATTTCAATATTTATTGTATTAATTAATTAATTGGGATAAAATGGATGAATACTTTGATTTTGAGATGCACATGAACCCTGGTATTACTACATATGAGATTATGTTCAGTCAGAAACTATCAATACTCTGATATGTCTCTCTTTGATGTTTTGTGCCGTTATATACACATCATTCCATAAAGTACGGAATTTGAGATAAATATCAGTCAAAAAACAACTACTTTCCCCTACGAACGTTGAATTATATCTGACATCTATTTGAGAAATATCTCTCCAGGATCTTGTTGCTCAAATTGTGCAACGTTCATTTCCTGATAAAATGAATGTAAATTAAGAAAATGACTTAGAATAAATCAGATGATTAGGAACCTAGCGTGTTAGTATATCAGTTAGTACCTTGAGTAATGACTCAATGAAGGGTGAATAAGTAATCTCAAAGTTCTTGAAGATGTTAGCTTTGTTGGAAATAGTTTGATTATTGTTGAATTGTACTCGCACAAAATATGTATATGTGTGCATTAGCACCTCATGAAAGAAAATATACAGCATCACCATGTTGCAAAGGATATAACAGGATATAATTGCTGTAGGGGAGTGCATGCATATCTGACTGCAAAGTGTTGATCTGTTTCGAGAATAACAAGAGTTGGTTCGATTTTTCATTTATTTCATGAAAAATTGAACTCTATCAGGCAATCAAAAATAATTATATTCAAGTTATTCAAGTGGTAGCTTTTCAAAAAGTGTTGAGGTCGGTGCTAGAAATACAAAGAGTAGTCAGGGAAAACCTTTCGTTATTTTCATTGTCAAAAAGTTATAGTTTTTTCTAGATTAATGCGTGGTTGTTTTGAAAACGAGCTACAAAAAGTATAAAAGGTTTTTTTGCATATTTGTGTATAACTGGTCGAAATCTTATATAGAATGGACGATGGGCTTTTCAATCTAGATCACATGCCAAAACCAATATATCTACAACTCCTGTCACAGAATTCCAGTGGGCTAATGGCAACGTTATCTTGGATCTACGGGCTTTTCAGGCATCGATTCAGATTTGAACATAAGGAAAACCCTGGAAGCTCCTCATTCCACCAAAGTATCAGATTGTTCGTTGCCCTTCACTCCGGAATTTCCTGTTGTCTAGAAGACTGCCCAGCTTCTTAAATTAGAAGTAGCTAGTATAGCAAGAAAGTGAGAAAAATACCATTGCCATCTTCTACGACTTCCAAAGCTAGCAGTGCCTTTGGAGTTATCTTGATGAGTCATCCCACACATTTGACGTCAGTTTGGAGAACTGCTGAGCGTTTGTGTATCAGGATTTTGTTATTCTATGGAAGGGATTTGGATTGGAGGGATTTTTGTTATTGTTTTTTCCGCCAACCTCTGATTTCTCTGAAGTCTTCAAGAGAGGGACGAATTGTGCAAAAATTTTCTTTTGTATCCAACTCAAGATTTTTCAAATAATCAGTAAATTTTCAACTATGAAATCAGTACTTTTTGTTAACATACTGGTAGAAGAATTACTGTTAGCCTGCTAATCACTTGATAATGAAACTCCCCCCGTCAAAAAACCTACTAAGGGTACACCAATGGGCAGACACCACACCGAGTGTTGGATGGATCGTGGTAGAAGTGTCGACGAAATATGTCAAAATAGGGAGTATGTTCTAAGGCTACTGTACCTGGTATCTGGCGGGGGTGGTTCGCCTTCCACAGGGGAGGAACCCCTGTTGTGGGAACCATGTTGCCTCTTCTCTGCTTTTTGCCGAACCTGTCCACACACCTTGCCGTCAGACACAAACACAGGCGATACTAAATTTAGTGGTCATGCAACATCGAAATATCTACAACAATTTCACATCAGCGTGTTTTTTAGACATTTACCATCGTTTTCAACAGAATCTCTTCAAAGAGCAACCCATACTTGAGCCAGAACAAGGCACGTTCTTTCTTCTGATCAGGAGTTTGGCTCGTGCAAATATCAGGACGATATATTGAAGAGGCTGTTGAAAAGCTGATGGTACGTGTCTAAAATCACTTGTTTTACTTCCACCGTACTACCTGTTGTATAAACAGAATATTCCGAAAGTTCAAAACTGATACAGAAGGAAAATTCCACTCACTGAGCCACTGATATTTTCTACAAAAAACTTTTTCGGGAAAAACTAGAACGATGTATTTCCAATAATTTTCTTTTGTAATTAATAATAATAATACTCCTTCATAAAACACTCATAGAGTGTACCCATAAGCATAGCCTGTGTGGGTAGAGGACGGCTATAATTATTATTTGCCGTGGCGCTCTGGGGCGACTTACTGATGTTTTCGGTGGTGTATTCAATTTTCAGCTATAGGAAAACCCGGAAAACCTACAGCACCACCCCGGTTGGTCGGTGCGCACTTCAAGCTAGCACCAGACGTCGGGATTGGCAGTTAGGCAACTTGAATCTTTTCAATCCTGCATTGAAGGGGATACTTTTAGGTTAGGTTCAGATAAAAAAATGTCTATCAACTGTTGAAATGAACCTCCTGTATCAATTCTGAAATCAATTTCGGAAAAATTAAGTAAAAAAAAACTGAATAACAAAAAAGTTTAATAAAACAGAAGGAATACAAATTTTACAAGAGTAACACATCATATTCTAGACATACTGGAACTAAAGTTCTTGAAAAGCATCACAACAAAATATCTGATACAGATTATACCTACACATGTATTGGCTTAGAATAAAGTTTTCTCTATGAGTGACTTTCAACTCAAGGAATACTTGGATATTTGGGACGGGAAAATTATTGGTAAACATACTTTTTATAAATAATACCTAAACCTACTGACATCATTCATATGTCTTCTATTTAAGATACTTTTTCATTCATACTCTTGAGGAGAAAGTTCTGGAACAGAGTATGTTTTGAATCGACTTTTTGCATAAAATAGCAAATTTGTTTTTTATCGTGATCACGCTTTATACTTTTCATTAGATTTGTAGTTTATTTTCCTAAATTCTATACTGGTTTATCAGTATTTCGTTGTTTGGGTCTTTTTCGAGATTCCTGAACATTTTTTGTCGAAAATACGAAGTTCTCATAAAAACCGATTGATTTTTGAGTTTTTAAGTATGCCATTCGAGTCTAAAAATGCCCCATCAACTTTTCAAGGTTGGATTTTGTGGTTGATATTGAATTTTCCGTCAGAGATTCGTTCACACTAGTATTTCCAAAGAAAGCATTTGTGCTGCCATCTATTGCTATATTTGACGGATTCGTCTCCTCAATATTCAGACAAACTAACTTGATAGGACCGAATCTTTCAGTCTATTCAAATGGAAAAAACCCTGTGATGTAAACAAGAGAGAGTACGTACATATTATGGAATCGAAATTAGCAAGATATACATCTATAGAGACTAACCCACACATGGAAATTCATCTGGACGGTATCCTTTACAGAGTGGTTCTCGTAGTAATAGTAAGAATTCTTCCCAACGATAAAATGGACTACGTTATGCATGACTCGACTAAGAGTCAAAAGGCTTTTTTTCAGGAGAGTCTATTACAAATCAGTACTTATTGAGATCTGGCGTTTAGCTCAACACGTTATAACTCCTAAATTTAAGTGATTGCGTTTTTCATAATATAAGTAAGTTAGACTATTATTCGTCAGAGGATGCTTGGTCAAGTAATGCATAACGCAGTCCAAATGTGACTGGAGCAATATGATCACAGATAATTTCAGTGATGTATAGTTTGAATAAAGTGTTGCTGAATCCACAATAATAAAAAAATTCCAAAGCTAAACACGTGTGTTTTTGTTGGTGAGAAATTCAAGAGGCATGCCCTGTAGGAGTTATCAGAATTCCTTGAAGTGAGTTTCTCTCCATATATCTATTCATCTGCCTTCCATAATAAAAAACAAAACTGCTGAGGAATTTTGCATTATAAAAAGCAAAGTTTATGTGATATGTTGCTGACACCGAAAAAAAATAATAAATATTTGTTTGTAGGACTTTTTAATGAAATCACACTTGCTTAATGATCAATGTTACTGACATTTGTTAACACCACTCCGCTCCCATGACTCTACGGTTCTCCTTTCTAGTTCAGTTCTGAAACACCCGCACGCAACAACCGGTGCACAACATCCTAGCCAAAAAACTGTCTCCCAGCATGGCCCTTCAGCTCCTACATCGCCTTGCATCTTCTCGAGCCACCTACGATGCTATACAGATCTACGCTACACATCAAAAGCGATTTAAACCATGCAACATTCAGTCTAAGTCATCATCGATGGTATAGATGTGCGCATCTAGATGGTGATCGTGCTCGCGATGGCATACCTTGTTCAGGGCTTCCAGGACTTTATCGGGCATGTGGTCCTGGATCATGCTCGGAGAGATGAGCACTTCGTCGAAGTCGAGGTTGCTGGCCCACAGCGCTTGGTAGACGGGGTCTTTCTTCTTCAAGGCTTGCCTGCAACAGAAAATTGTATCACGAACGAATAGAGGTTGCTTTAGATGAGCGGTGGGCGTGGAGCTACAGGATCTGGGACAGGAACAAAAAGTAAAGTGAATAAAGTGGCTAAGGCTTGCTCTATCGCTATTTTTATTATAGTTCACAGGTTTATATCAATATTCGGAATTGTTTCCTAACTTTTCGTCCTCTACCCGCAAAGGCTATGTTTATGAGGAAGTATTACTATTATATGATTATTATTATAATTCTTTCACTTGCATTTGTGAGGATGGTATTCCAGATCCGGTGTGAGTTCAGAGTATCTTCTTTTCTATTAAAATTCTCTATGTGCTTATTTATTCATTTATTTATTTACTTTATTGATACCAAGAAACATTTCTTTTCATAGCGGGATAAAAAAATAATACGCTGAATAATGGCAATAGATTAAAAAAGAAGATCAAGCAATTGATGGAAATAAACAAGAAGTATCAAAGTTTATAAAACTGAAAATGAGGGAATCAGAAAATATTTATTGTTTATTTTCGATTCACCCGATTTCTTTTTTTTCAAATTAATTTAGAATCGTAATTTATCATATTTTTTCAAATGGTTGGGTAATTCATTGTAAACTTTTATTCCATTACATAGTATTGGTTCTTGACCAATATTTGTCTCAGTTTTATGGAAATACCCAGAAACACCAAAACAACATTTGAAATGAAGAAGAACAAGAAGAAGAAGAAGATATCCATTGAGGATGTGTAATGGATATCTTTCAGAAGATATTTTATGGATAGCTTTAAGATATCCAAAGCAATCATTAATTCATATAAATATAACAAAATCAGTGTTCAACCAAAATTTTTTCCCCTTCCATTTTCGTATGGAAGTTTCTTCTCTTCAAATGCAAAATTTAAAAATCATCTGCGCCATAGGGTACAAAACAGAACCATGCTGGGACATTAGGAGTGAGCCAGAAATTCTGCCAATTGTTCCATAATTTGAGTATTTCAATTTTGAAGAACTTGCGAGATAAAATGTTTTTCGTGAACTACTATGGCGATAATGATTTTTCGGCAAAATTGACATATGTAAAAAACTGTGATAGATAAGTTAATTAACGTAGTTTATCTAAACCTAGAATTGAGAGGCCAAACAAACGAATTTAAAAATTTAGGTTTCCATTTAGGATAAGAAAGTTGGTACTGACTTCAGGCATATCCTGTACGTAGGACTATAACCATTTTTTTGTAGAAAGAACATGATCGACTATGACCTCTAATGCACGGCCTGCGTATATCACCCCGTATAGTATACAAAAAAGTGTTTTGGTAAACTTAATTAGTTCAAGAAACCGACAGTTTAAAAATCCCGAACCCAATCATTCAAATATATTACACAAATATACACACGTCAAAGGAGATCTACCACTCAACACAACAAAAGTATAAAAAAATACCGTTGTTTCTTCCACAGTGCATGTTACATGCAATTACTTTACTTTCATCTCCACTAAGAAGCTATTGTAACAAAAAGTCAGTTGAATACTCTAGTTTTATTACAAAAAATTCAGTACAGAACGGCTGTGGTTAAATTTCCTAGTCTCATGACCAACTAAAATCCAAATATATCTCACATTCTTCACAATATTTTAGGTGAAAAACTCTGATCAATCTCTCATTGATGTCAACGTCAAGGAAACAATAATTCTATGATCTGAAAAAATTATTTGTTGGTATTGACCACAGGCATCCATATTTGTTTAAAAAATGGCTTTGGCTCTCAAAATCTCCAGCCAACTGAATTAGCTTCTACGGACTTTTTGCTACATACTTTATTCAGTTGGTACCATACCACAAATCTAGTTTCAATCGACACTGAATATACCATCTCAATGGGGTACATGGTCCACATGCGTGAATATAAGGAAGAAAATGAAGGTGTTACAAAAAAATTTGTGACTGAACGAAGAAATACTTTGAACCTTCACTTTTTTCATTATTCATGCATAAGGTTTGGGTTGTTAGTATTGACTGTTAGTATTACCTCCATCTTTTTTCATACTTTTGTCTGAAATTGTTAAAACGAGGTTAGGATTTGTTAGACACGTATTTGACGAGTAAGAAATTGTGGATGGTGTAGTTTTCTAGCAGTAATGGGTATATATTCACTAGGATATTGATTTCAACTCTTTCACAACTTCTTACTAACATGTTCAGTTCTAAAATATAACTATTATTTATGAATTTCTCGTCAACATGTATTCTTAAAGATCTTCAATGTACTATTTATCATTTTTTCCCTTGTATAATACTGTTATAACTGATTTTACTGACAAAAAACTATGTATGCACTGCACAAACTAATTTTTTTCATCACTGATCTACAGCCCTATTGTTACCTTCGCCCCCTCCCCTCATAAACAAACTCAATACTTACTGGCCAATTGTGGGATGATGTCTCACTATAAGAACTATCCTTCCGGGTGGAAAGAGTGGTTGATGGGTGGTCAAAGCGATGGTACTGTCCGAAGTGTGCAAGCCGAGTGATCTCGCGTTCTCTTTGCATCTCATGTACTCGCAGACATCTTTCTCTCCCGTTGACAGCTCGACAGCTGACGTCGGTTGGGAACAGCCACAGCAGAGGACGCTACAGGCAATCGTTTTCCACTGGAAAATGATAAACTCAATGTATACCTCTCGGTATCGTTAACGTTGTTGGTTGTTCTCTTCCATTGGAACTGAATCGGAAGAGATAATAGAATTGGGTTGTTTCCATTCAAAAAAAATGAACATCCAATAAGTTTTTCAATCGCATCTATATGATTGTAGAGGTATTACCAAAATTATATTTCAATAAAAAAAATAAAAATTTAACTGTATGCTTCGGCAGGTTGTTCAAAACGGCACAACCTGTATATATGGCTAGAGTACAAGCTATGATATAAAATGGAGATTGAATATTCATTTTAAGTATCAAGTATTATTTTAATTAAAGTACATCATTTTGATTACACTCTATTGAAATATTTAATGAGGCTTGTTTTGAGGGCTTTCGAATAGTTGTTGATGCTATTACGTGTGGAAGTAGAATATCAAAAAATATTATCAAATTTAATAAATTCAACATACTTTAGGATCAACGCTCCTCTTGATGGCATTGATGAGATCGGTCCTCAGGGTTTCCATCTGGTGAAGACCAATTCGAGGAACGACGTCTTTTCCCACCACCACCGATACCGTGAACTCCTTGGTATATTCCACAGCTGGGAACGAGAGCAGCCCACCGGGAGGGGAATAACAGTAACAGAGCAGGCTGGGATGTCTCTGTCGCAACAAAATCCCCAGAATGCTCGCAGTTCCAGCACCTGAAGAAATACATGAATGGGAAATCTGTAATAAGTGGTATTACGTCCAATGATATAATAACAAGAGACTTATTTATTTACATATATCGATGCGGTCAACACAGTGTCACATTCCAAGCATTGCTGCTTATTCGCGAAACACTGTTGCCAGTTAATCAAAAAGTTGGAAAAGCTGAGTATATGCTCCACATAGTTGATATATTTATCAAAAACAGACAATTTGAGTACAAACTATATCATTGTTACAGACTGTATACAAAAATATAAAGATGACATTAAGTAAGCGATGCGTAAGTAATTCTACCGACCTTCTTTGTGCTAACATATTTCGAACAACCGACAATAGTGGTAGTATTTCTTCTATCCATTCTTAAAAAGTCACAACTAAAGATTATAACGATGAATAAATTATCCAGAAAATAGACACGAAACTCAATTTAAATCTCGTAGGAATTATGATAATGCAGTAAAAAGGGAATATTTCATATTTTTTGAGGTGAGTTTTTGAAGTTATGTCACCCAACAGAGTCGTATATAAGTAATATATGGTCCAGATAATTTGAAATATTTATAGAGGGAATTTCCGAAATTGGAGCAATAAATAAAATGGGGTGTTTTATGAGACTTAAAGACACAAAAGAAAGCATTTAACTTTTTTCCTTAAGCACTTGACAATCTCCCAAAAATAGACTCATTTATTCACGATTGTTTGGTTTTATTCGTCAGTTCCTAGAGCGCCTATCTTCTAGTATTGTGTTTATTACTCGTATTCCCGCACCGTTGCCAGTTTACTATTATTTCGTAAACCTTGCCAGTTATTTTCGAGGTGAACCCAAATAAAAGCACTGAATTAAATCAAAACAAGGGCAATGAGGCAATCTCATTTCAACAACAGGTGTTCGAAATGACCGCCACTACTTTCTATGCAGAGTCACGCACGACTAAGTAACGAGTCACAAGCACGCTGAGAACTACCTTGTTGTCGCATATGTTGAACGGCGTTGTTAATTATCTCGCGTAAAATTTCCCGGTTCTCGATATTCCATTATGGTGGCGCGTAAACTCAAACAATAACAATTACCACGGCAAATAATAATAATACACGTCCTCTACCCGTATAGGCTATGCCTTTGGGAACACTCTATGAGTGTTTATGAGGGATTATTATTATCATTATCTCAATCTCATATCATATATCATATGTCATATGTCATGTAAGTGACAAGGGCAACTATGAACGACAATACCTAACTGAAATCTACTGTTGACATTGTGAATATAATTACCACAAATTGAAATACATACAGATCGGAAGCTCCGTCCATTTTCTTCCGTGTTTGATCCTGCCTCATTGAACTCTGACAGTTCAGTTGTACTTGCCAAATTGCCAGCCAGTACTCAAAGTTCGGGTTGACAACAACGGCAATTTTCGTTTTTTTTCAATCTCCTTTAATCTGTGACGTTACATCGTCAGTTCGATAGCTGATCAAAAACTGACTTGAAATTTGAGATATCAATATTTTACCTAGGTTCCAACTACCTATCTAGTTGCTTCGAAATTTTCGTCTATTATCCGATTGGAATATCGGGTTCCTGGAAAAGTACCACGTGTGCGTAATACCTAACAACATTGACATTTTCCATAGTGGTGAGTCCAATAGGGATTGTAGGAATTTCAAAAAACAGAGACGTAGGTAAAGAAAACACGAATGCAGTCGAATACCAAAACACAACAAGAATCTAACCTAACCTAACCTAACCTAACCTACCTACATAAGACGTATGGATTCTTCAAACAATTTAACAAAAATTCGCCTTTGATATACACGTAAAATGATCACAAATATCCTAATGAATGCAAGAAGCGATATGATCGAAGAATACCACGACAAACAATAATGCGACTTTAAATCGATCAGCTCGCGATCTTTGCCCTTGAAGGGGAACTGTTCGAAGAAAGAATATCGCCTATTTTATCATACTATCTTTCAACATTTAACGTTGGCCACATTTTCAAAGTTATTTATTACGCGCCGGCCTTTTTTGTCACCGCTTCGGTTACACCTAGGGGCCGTTGATCTCTGGCCAGAGGTTCCCAAACGTTTGCCAAAGTTTTCCGAAAACTTCAAATAATTTTCCAAAATAACGTATTCCTTCAGTCCGCTTTAATTTTTCGTTTTCTATTACCCATTTCATTTATTGCTCCAATTTCGGAAACACCCTGTATGCTGCCGAGTTCAACTTGTTCATTAATTATTAATTATAATAAATGCAGATGCAGAACACACGACATTTTTCGAAAGCGGTAAGTATAAACGTGGACGTAATAATTTGTGGTATTCGGTCATAAATCAATAATTCTATAATCTAAGATTACTTTAGCAGAGTGCATAACGAATTTGTATACCATTGCTGTCATACCAATACAGTTTTATAAATGGTTTTGATGATTACCCACCCAGAGAATGTCCGACTATAACGAGTTCAAAATCAGTCGTCCCTCTGTCAGGATTGTGGGACCAAGCTCTCTCCACAAGTTGCTCCTCGTCTAGTTTCTCCAGAATGTATGCCGCAGCTTGTACCATGCCTTTGTGACCCAGCCAGTCTTCTTTCGGGGGATCCAGAGGTAGTGGCTCACCTTCAGCGTTCAGGTCAGTCAAAATATCCTGAAAAATGTGTCATTCAATCAGTTCGTTCCAGTCTAACAGTACTTCGACACAAAAGAAAAGGGTAAACGTCCATCACAGTGTATCTTCACCATAGTTAAACGCTCCTTTATGGATCAGTAGACAACTGTCTAACATAGGAAGAAATATAGAAGGAAATCGAAGGAGAATTACTGAAAAACCTCGCAAAATTTCAAATTAATTGAAAATACCTATATTACCTTCATCGACAAAGTGCCTCTTATGCTGATCACCACCTTCTTCCTATCATAGTCCAGAGCGACTAAAAACGGCGTTTGCCCCACATCTACATGGTAAGTTGCGTAAACTATCTCTATATCACCCTGCTCAGTCAGTTTCTCCAATACGGCGTAGTTACATTGGCAACAATTATCTTCAACTATTTCCGGATGGGCCGCGTCAGTCAGTTTTCGGCAAGGAATACAGCAGCAGCACCTGAAACGCACGCGGTGTTCTTTGAATCTAGTTTGTCCCGAAGTGCACGTTTGACCCAAGTATGTGGTGGAGCTTACCTGAGTCCGGCGCACAAATGGCAGAGCCCCATGGAGTTGGCAACCATGAAAACGGGCCAGCCGTAGGCCCCCACGGCGAAGTGAGCGAAGTGGATGACGGTTTGGAAGAGCTCTAGGTCGGAACCGTCTTCGTGCAACGATAAGAAGTGAGTTCTGGGAGTTATGGGGACTCCGGAGAGGAATTCGTAAGTGTCGTCTTTACGCTGGAAAAATGTTGTTATGGAAATAACATATGAAACAGTGGCGATAGTCATTATTATAGCGAAACATAGGTAAGTAGTTGGAAAGTTGTATGGGTCAGGGAGGGAATCATCACCCGGTACAAATTGTTACAAATTATTATCTGACTACTGTTGTCACGGTTGAATAGTAACTAATTCATATTTATTTTGTTTCAACTACGAAAATATCCTCAAGATAAAAGTATTTAAATAATTGTAAATATTATTTCATACCTATCTGGTGTTTTATAGGTGAGTTACCCATTCCAAAGTCTGAAAGTATTTGATACTAATTATTTGTATTTTTTGGTTGAACGAATTATAAATAGTGACAGATTGAACGAACACGACCCTGAAAAGAACTGATTTATTGGTCCTGTAACACTATCACTATTTTGTATATGTATATTTCTTCTCCGACGAACGAAAAAAGCGATCAAACATTAAAAATTCTCTCGCCCTATCCATTTTTCGAAAATGTTAATTTTTCATTCATCGAAAAATCGTAAACCGCCATCTTACGTATCTTGTCGAGCTGATTCCGAACACAATCGAAAATAAAATTTGACGAAGAATTCTGCGATAACTGAAAATGATTTTGTAGAAATCGCGAAAATTTCAGTCATTTCGTTAATCCTTGGTGGAATTCAAGTTTTGATGCATAATTTAGAATAAGCTCGTCAAAAAACGTAAGAGGTCGGTGAGAGATTTTTAAAAAAATATGAAATAAAAATATTTTGAAAAAGGTTTATTTCGAAAGTGCAGAGGTTCCGTAAAAAGCCTACCTATGTTTGACTCGGAATCGATTTCAAATTCGTTGATCATATACAGAAAAAATCGAATTTCATGAAAATGGAAAGAAAAAAATTCAAAAAAATTTTGGCTGGAAATAACAGCCCTCAACATCAGATGAACTTTTCAAATCGAGAACGGTTCGAGATAGAGCAATTCTGCGAGCACCAATCGATTCAGAATGACAAAATTAGTATATCCTAGGAATTTCAAGTCGATCGGCTGCAAAATATTTATTACTCGGAAAAAGTCCAAGGAGTATACCCCTAAAAATCATGAAAAGTACAAAATCATCAGAATCACTTGAAATTATCACCATATACTCAAAATTTTATGCTGATTTCAAAAATGTATGATTTGAATATACTAAGACACAAGGTGTACCAAAAAATGGCAATAAAACGTCAAAAATTATCTTGATTTTTCAAAAATGTTCATTATTCATTTTTCTAAAAATCGAAATCCGCCATCTTACGTATCTTGTCGAGCTAATTCCAAATATATTGTCAAAAATGAAATTTGATGAAGGATTGAGCTAGAACTGATAAAGACTTTGTAGAAATCGCGAAAATTTCAGTCATTTCGTTAATCCTTGGTGGAATTCAAGTTTTGATGCATAATTTAGAATAAGCTGGTCAAAAAACGTAAGAGGTCGGTGAGAGATTTTTAAAAAAATATGAAATAAAAATATTTTGAAAAAGGTTTATTTCGAAAGTGCAGAGGTTCCGTAAAAAGCCTACCAAATCTATGTTTGACTCGGAATCGATTTCAAATTTGTTGATCATATACAGAAAAAATCGAATTTCATGAAAATGGGAAGAAAAAAATTCAAAAAAATTTTGGCTGGAAATAACAGCCCTCAACATCAGATGAACTTTTCAAATCGAGAACGGTTCGAGATAGAGCAATTCTGCGAGCACCAATCGATTCAGAATGACAAAATTAGTATATCCTAGGAATTTCAAGTCGATCGGCTGCAAAATATTTATTACTCGGAAAAAGTCCAAGGTGTATACCCCTAAAAATCATGAAAAGTGAAAAATCATCAGAATCACTTGAAATCACCACCATATACACAAAATTTCATGCTGATTCCAAAAATGTATGATTTGGATTTATTCAGATACAAGGTGTACCATGAAATAGCGAAAATACGTCAAAAATTCCCTCGTACCGTCGATTTTTTGAAAATGTTTATTTTTCATTTTTCGAAAAATCTCAAAGTAGCTCCAAACTAATTTCGTCGAGCTGATTCCGAATATATACTCAAAATTAAAATTTGATAAAATTTGATGAAGGATTAAGCGAGAACTAAAAATGATTTTGTCGAAATCGCAAAAATTTCAGTCAATTCGTTAATCTTTGGAGTAATTCAAGTTTTGATACAAAATTCGAAATCAGCTCGTCGAAGTACGTGAGAGGTCGGTGACAGATTTTTCGAAAAATGTCAAATAAAAATTTTTGGAAAATGTTTTATTTCGAAAGTGCAGAGATTACGTAAAAAGCATACCAAATATCTATGTGACTCGGAATCGATTTAAAATTTGGTGAGCATATACAAAAAACATTGAAATTTACGAAAATGAGACGAAAAAAATTCCAAAACATTTTTGGCGGGAAATAACAGCTCTCAACTCCAGATGAACTTTTCAAATCGAGAACGGTTCAAGATAGAGCAATTCTGCGAATGCCAATCGATCCAGAATGACAAAATTGGTCTAGTCTGTGAATTTCAAGTCAATCGGCAGCAAAAAAATTTTCACTCGAAAAAAGTCCAATCACTTGAAATTATCACCATATACTCAAAATTTTATGCTGATTTCAAAAATGTATGATTTGAATATACTGAGACACAAGGTGTACCAAAAAATGGCAATAAAACGTCAAAAATTATCTTGATTTTTCAAAAATGTTCATTATTCATTTTTCTAAAAATCGAAATCCGCCATCTTACGTATCTTGTCGAGCTAATTCCAAATATATTGTCAAAAATGAAATTTGATGAAGGATTGAGCTAGAACTGATAAAGACTTTGTCGAAATCGCAAAAATTTCAGTCATCATGTTAATCCTTGATGGAATTCAAGTTTTGATACACAATTTGGAATCAGCTCGTCGAAAAACGTAAGAGGTCGGTGAGCGATTTTTCGAAAAATGTAAAATAATAAATTTTTGGAAAAAGATTTCCTTCGAAAGTGCAAAGGTTCCATAAAAAGCCTACCAAATCTCTGTTTGATTTGGAATCAATCTTAAATTTGGTAATTATATACAAAAAAGATTGAATTTCACAAAAATGAGACGGAAAAAAATAAAAAAAAAATTTCAGGAAATAACAGCTATCAACTTCAGATGAACTTTTCAAATTTTGACGGTTTGAAATAGAGCAATTCTGCGAACGCCAATCGATTCAGAAAGAGAATGTTAATAAAGTCGTGAATTTTACCCTCAAAATATTTTTTTGTACATTTTCTTTCAGACTAGTGAATACGTGATCTGTATCAAAATCGATTTTCAAGTTGTTGGACATGCACAATCGATCACCTGAAACATTTTTCTATTACCCCATTAAGAAAATTCTTCCCCATATGTTACATACTCTATGGCAGTCACTGTAGATATATTTTCGGATCATTCATTATAGTTTGCTGTTGCTGACTCAGTAATACCAAGTTCGAATGTAAAAAAGTATACCAATATGTAACAGTTAGCATGATACCATTTCTTAAAGTAACATAGTTTTTCTCGAGAAGAAAAACGATTTGTGTCTCACGGCTTTTAGAAATACTTGATACCAAAGAGACAGGGATGTAACTAGCCACCTCGCTTCCTTTCTTTTTGTAGCTCAAACTCACTACTGATCCCATAAAGATAATAAGACAGACTCCTTTTCTGAACGATATATTTTGCCAATGATTTTCAAGTGTTCGGTACTCAAAACTTGAAATAACAAAATTTTACTCAAAATTGTCAGTATTCGCCTGATGATGATTGCACATAGGAGAAATCGAAACGTCCTATCTACTGGATGCCATTAGATCATCGCAATAATTCTGTATGACTCACCTGTTCCACGATGGCTTTTTGTTCGATTTTCTGGAACTTCCTAAGTAACACTAAACCGACGATGACGTCAGATGGCACAACATCCAAATCCCGAAAAAAATCTGATAATAATCTAGCTATATCGGTGAAGGAGTTTCTGCTCCTATCGTTGGCCGAAGAACAACAAAACAGAAAACGACACCTATTCTGCCAGCTGTCTTGGTAAGCTCTAAGAACTTTTCTGCAAAGAAGATTTACATAAAAAAATGGCACACAATGAGTGATGATACGAGTCAAAATTATAGTTGGGTGTTCCACAAGGCACAGTTCTTAGACTCGCATCATTTCTTTTTATATAAATTGAGAACTGGGTTCTTGTTGAAAAGACAAATGAAATACTAACCTCTGTCTCCAGTTTCTCGTACTTCCAGAACGTTTGTACTGAAACTTCGATTCCGATTCTCTCATAGATCTTTGGTACTGCTTCATTTTCACCCAAGATCTCCCCGCCGTATCGTACGTACACCAAACGGTAATGATAACGGATAACAAAATACACCAATTGAAAATCACCATAGCTGAAAGTAAAAAAAAATCAAATCAAACATTTTATAACTTAAATAATCATAACTCACAAACTGTACGAGATAGGTACATGGAAAGTATGAAAAATTTAAAAAAGAAGTATCACACCTTCCCAGATAAATTATAATATACAGGGTGCTCCATTTGAAAAAACTGTGTTGAAGTAAGTTTCATGAGTATCAGGAAGGAAATTACATCGGCAGAATATTCAATGGCATGTAGGTATAATTTATTTAAAAATGACTTTGTGGAAGAATTTCTACTCACCTAAAACAGTTTCTTTGGCTTTATCTACAGGACAGTCTGAATAAAATTTCACTAGCCAGGCTATTCCTGCTGACAGCCAACCGGCTTCTATAATCATCACAGCTGAAAAAAATATGGCAAAATTATAATATCAACTATTGGTTCTGCTTCAAGTGAAGTGAACTATAATATATCCCACAGTGATATAGAATGGTACAATAGGATTTTTACAATATATTCCCGCAACCCCCTAAGAAATGACAAAGCAGGAAGTTAATAAAGGATCTATTAATCAAGTTTACATAAACTGTACAGCGACATTATTGAAATTTTTATTAGTCATTGAATGTAATGAAAAGATGTTAAATTGTTTTTAAATTGTTTCAACATCTTCAAAAAGGATGCCAGTCCAGATTGCCCAATCTCATGATTATCCACTCATAAGTGACCAGTTTTCTAGTGAATTATCGAGATTTAGTGTAATTGTTCGCAAACACGGAATCACTTCGGACTTTAGTCCGGAAAGTAACAAAATTTTTAAAAAGAGGCATGTCCAGATTGCCCAATCCCATGATCATCCACTCATGATAAACCAGTTTTCTAGTGCATTATCGAGATTTAGTGTAATTATTCGCAAATACGGTATCACCTCGGACTTCAGTCTGGAAAGTATCAGCATTTTTAAAAAAGAGGCAGGTCCAGATTGCCCAATCCCATGATCATCCACTCATGATAAACCAGTTTTCTAGTGCATTATCGAGATTTAGTGTAATTATTCGCAAATACGGTATCACCTCGGACTTCAGTCCGGAAAGTATTGGAATTTTTAAAAAAGAGTCAGGTCCAGATTGCCCAATCCCATGATCATCCACTCACAATAAACCAGTTTTCTAGTGCATTATCGAGATTTAGTGTAATTGTTCGCAAATACGGTATCACCTCAGACTTTAGTCCGGAAAGTATCAACATTTTTAAAATAGTGGCAGGTCCAGATTGCCCAATCCCATGATTATCTACTCATGATAAATCAGTTTTCTAGTGCATTATCGAGATTTAGTGTAATTATTCGCAAATACGGTATCACCTCGGACTTCAGTCCGGAAAGTATCAGCATTTTTAAAAAAGAGGCAAGTCCAGATTGCCCAATCCCATGATCATCCACTCATGATAAATCAGTTTTCTAGTGCATTATCGAGATTTAGTGTAATTGTTCGCAAATACGGTATCACCTCGGACTTCAGTCCGGAAAGAATCAGCATTTTTAAAAAAGAGGCAGGTCCAGATTGCCCAATCCCATGATCATCTACTCATGATAAACCAGTTTTCTAGTGCATTATCGAGATTTAGTGTAATTGTTCGCAAATACGGTAACACTTCGGACTTCAGTCCGGAAAGTATCAGCATTTTTAAAAAAGGGGTTGGTCCAGATTGCCCAATCCCATGATCATCTACTCATGATAAACCAGTTTTCCAGTGCATTATCGAGATTTAGTGTAATTGTTCGCAAATACAGTATCACCTCGGACTTTAGTCCGGAATCCCAATCCCTTGAAAATCTACTCATAAGTGACCAGTTTTCTAGTGCATTGTCGAGGTGTAGTGTAATTGTTCGCAAATACGGTATTACCTCGGACTTCAGTCCGGAAAGTACCAGCATTTTAAAAAAAGAGGCAGATCCAGATTGCCCAATCCCATGATCATCTACTCATGATAAACCAGTTTTCTAGTGCATTATCGAGATTTAGTGTAATTATTCGCAAATACGGTATCACCTCGGACTTCAGTCCGGAAAGTATCAGCATTTTAAAAAAAGAGGCAGGTCCAGATTGCCCAATCCCATGATCATCTACTCAAGATAAACCAGTTTTCTAGTGCATTATCGAGATTTAGTGTAATTGTTCGCAAATACGGTATCACCTCACCTCGGACTTTAGTCTGGAATCCCAATCCCTTGATTATCTACTCATAAGTGACCAGTTTTCTAGTGCATTGTCGAGGTGTAGTGAAATTGTTCGCAAATACGGTATAGCCTTGGACTTCAACCAGAAAGTGTCAACATACAACACGATTTCAGTTAACCAGTAAGAAATATTGAACAAAGTCTAAGACAAATAAAATTAAGATGAATATAATATAAAAGAATCAGAACAAGCGAAGGTGATTAGGAGAAGTGAAAGAGAAGAGAGTGAACAAAAAAGTAACAATATAAAATATAAAAATCTTTTACAAAATAGAAAATACGAAAGTGAAACTAACGGTATTAAAAATAAAGGAGAAACAGTGGTATTGGGAGAGAAACAATACGAACAGGGTTAGATGGAACACTAGAAAATAATAATAATGAGCTGTGAGATCTTAACGTTTCAAAATAAATGGATGCTAATATATCGCTTAGTCATTACTTCCATAGCTATTACTTACTTAATCTGAGGTAGAGGATATACTGCATCGATGCCCTTTTTCCTGTGTCGAGAATGCTTCCACGCATGGCCACTGCGCAGACGCAGATTTCGATGGCCATGGACAGAATCAGAATGGCCAAGTAGCCAACGATGAGGCACCACACCAGCAGGACGCACTGGACGCTGCGGTCGTACTCCACCAAGAAAAGAATGGCTGCCAAAATAATGGTCCTGCAACAAAAAAAAAAAGATGTCAGTACTTTCATATTGGGACAAAAGGTGTAGTGCATGAATTGAGCAGTGGCTGAATTGAAATAAAAAATAGCTCAAATGCAAAAGTACGCATCGAGAAGCATTAGCTGCTAAAGGTATGCCGAAAAATCTCAACTCCGTTTTATCAGATGCTGTGAAAGTTATCAACTTCATAAAGGTTTGCGCTCTAATACAAGATAATTCTCCTTGATGTGTGAAGAAATGGGTGGCAAGTTCAAGACTTCACTCATGCATACTGAAGTGAGGTGGTTATCTCGGGGGAAAATTTTGAACCGTCTCTTTGAACTGAAATCAGAAGTTTTTATGTATATAAGTGAACAAATCATGACAGGAGAACATTGTTTGCTGATGAAGAATGGTTGTCAAGATTGTCTTATCCAGCCGACATTTTTGACAAACTCAACACACTGAACTTGGCACATCAGGGACCAAACACAACATGACAGTTGAACAGTTGGAGTATTTTGTTATAAATTTTGTTATAGAAGTTTCAAGTATGTTGACTTACTGTGAAGTGGAGCTGATTTTTGGTCTGAGCTATTGAAGGCAATAATCCAAGAACAATAAGCGTGATTCTTATTTGTTAATATCTCGAAAATGCAACAGTATATATAAGATTTGTTAAGTTGGTTTCAAACGCCTATCCATTTCGAAATCTATTCAACTGGAAACCTATTTCTGTTTAGCCTTGTCTTTGTGTTATCTGATTCCTTCCTTATTCCATCAGCATGTTGACCCACTTTTCCACCAAATGAAGAGGTGCGGGGATTGAATGTCTATAACTTTCAGTCTTCGGTGAGTGTTTCCAGAAATGTCCTTCCACTCCCATCCCTTTGCGTGTCCCATAACATATCAGCCGACTTCTTTTATTTCCCACAGCCCGTTTCTAGCTGCCGAAAGTACAATCAATAATCCACCTCTCCACCCCCTGAATAAATAACTTAAGGAAACCGGAGACTGAAAGGTAACTAGTCGTGGAGGCTGTTGTCGAAAAAGGTAGTGCTCTTTTAGACAATTTTTTTTTTAATTTGGTTTCAGGATTATGAGTTTGGTCAAACACAAAGAATGCAGTTTTTCAAACAGGGTATTCCGTACATCTTTTGAACATTTCCCCCTAGCTGAATTTTTTATGTAAGTTGCTACAAAAATCGATGAAACAAACTACCCAGTCAACACTGGGCAAACATCCACATCTCAGAGATGTCAATATCGTTAAAAATGGAATTTAGATGTCTTTGTGATATCATATCGTTGACATTCCTGCGACACTACACCGCGACACCCCTTAGATATCAAAATCAATAATAGCCTAATATAGATGTCTCTGCTATGTCATATTGCTGTCATTACAGCGATATCACACTGTGACATCCCTGTGATATCTAAATTAGTGATATCTGGATTTAGATGTCCCTACATCATTTAGACATCAAAATCTATACTTAGATATCCCTGCTACTATATTTTTATTGAGTTATCTTCAGATCAGGTGATGATAGGACTTTCACATACATTCACTTCACTGCCGACCACAAGGACGCCATCTGTCCTCCACCACTGTCGAAAGGCGCGAATCCTCAATTTGTGTTGAATGTTCATTTTGAAGTAACGTGGTGAGTTGGCAACACAGATTGTAAGCAATATTGGCCAACCTGAAAACGGGAGGCGCCCGCGTGACCGGCTGTTACCGTATCGTATAACCATATTTAGTTATAGTTCTTTTGTTCTTTGCATCGATGCATTGATTGAAGATCGAAGCTTTGTTGTTTTGAATGCTTTGTATACCGATCATGTTCTGATATTTCCAACTCATGTACGGACCTAAGGCATTAAAACTATATTATTCTGCGAGCGTATAATGATAGATATTATTTTTCTTCTAAAGTACATGGGTCTTTTTAGGCGTCCACATGCCTTGCTGTAAAGCAACTGTGATGTGAGTTGTCTAGATGCCAATCTCGACGTCTGATGCTAGTTTAAAGTGCGCACCGACCACCCGGGGTGGTTCTGTAGGTTTTCCGCGCCACAACACATAATAATAATAATCCTCCTCTGCCCGCACAGGCTATATTATTATGACATATTACATATCTAATTCAGCAACGAGCTTTGATATTCTGGCGTACGAACATTCTCTATTGCTTTTATCTAACGGGCAACTGTTGAACAATGAATCTGCTTGACGCTCATTATTCACGGGGCGTGGCTTGTTTTGTGTTATTCATCCTGTCACTCGACACAAAAATTTCTCATTTAAAAGGGTTATTTTTTCAACAGCCACAGGAATATATCGATTCCTGTACACCTTTGGCAAGTTAGAGAAAAGGGTATTGTGTTGTTTCTTGGGAACAGATATTTTATTATTATTATAATTGAACTATATTGTTTGATATTTCACCTTGAAAACGTCTCTTCTCCTGAGTTCTGTTCTCCATAAAATTTCCCTAAATTTCACGTTACCCTTTTTTGGTGCTCGACTGTGCGATTATGTGCCCAACCCCCGTTCCACCCCAAACTCTCTCTAAGAATGAACGGCTCGTTGCCAGAATGGCTGCCTGTGTGATTTGGTACGTGCCTGGGTTGGGAAAGATCCCGATTGAGTCCTTCACAGTTTATTGGACTTCATGAGCCCCTTCCAGTTGGCTGATGGCTAATCAACGATTTTGACGGTTTTTCTAATAGAAATGAGCGTGATGGAACGAAAAAAGAGAAACGAATGGATTCCGCTAATGGCCAGTGTGCAGGCATTGATTTAGGCTCTAAATTATTAGTTTTGGACTTTGAACGTACTGCTGGACTCACTAATGAGTTATGAATTTTAACTCACAGTCATATTTAAAGTAGTATTCTATTTATTTTTATGGTTCTGTGGGCTGATAATGGAACCCTAGAAAAAATTAAGTGATAGAACCATCATTCGAGTATTTTTCGTCCAAATATCATTGATCAATGGCTGATGGGAAAGATACATCATCAATCAACGATGAAGACGTGCTGGTGTATTTTTTAACCCTATAGGCATTTTAAATTTTTAATGAATGTGCCATGATTATTGTTTGTGTAATATAGCGTGATAAATTTCTTTGGAGAGATAATTGCACATTCACTAGTGGTTTCCTCTGAGGATAACTTTCAATATGGATGCGGTTTTTCCGTGATGATTCGGACTCCCAACCGCCGATGATAATGGTCAGATGAAAGTATGAATCAGCCGATAATCAGTCCTGATAATAATAGCTTTGTTGGCGGAATATATGTCGAGAATTATAATGGTGAAAAGTTTCAGTGAAGCAATTTATAAAAAAAAATATTGAATTTATCTGCAATCCAAAATTTTTTTGTGTCCAAGACAAGTTGGTAAAAATTCTACACTTGCGAAGATTTTCTTGATATTTCATTTTGTTTTTCACAGTGTGGAATTTTAAAATCTCCCTTAGAAACATGTCAAAAATAAAACGTATTCCACCGTGTGTGTTCTTCACAATCCTTCCAAACCTTCGTGTATCCCAGAAATTAAAAAAATTTCATTGAGACCGATTTGATGTGTTGGCCCTTTCCACCTTCGTGTCAGCTTGGAACTCGTCGAATATGTCCCATTCAGCCTCCGCCTTTTCACCATCGAGGGATCTCGAAAACTAATTACTTGTCGAGTTTTTTCCGAAGCTCAGAATACTTGAAAACTCATCAACATTAAATTATCCTTCCGAAAAAACAAAAAACGAGAAAAGTTCGGTAGACTGTTATATTTGAAACTTTGAGTATATCATTTCCCTGATAGAGTTTGGAACATTTATCAACTCGTCGAGTTATTAACTCCTCGACCCTGATTTCTAATAGATGGTTAATTTTAACTTTAGATTCCCAACTTTGTCGGTGAAAGTTTGCTATAACAAAGTTGGCTGCGAGTTGGCAAACAACTGAATGGAACGAAGTATGTAATATAATAGGATATGAGAAAATTCCAGAAGAATTTTTGTCCCTGATGAAATATGAAATTCCATCCTGACGAACATTTTTCATCGGGTCTTGTTATGGGTTTGACAGCAAGGGTCCGTCCATACAAGGGACGGTTGGGAAATATTCATTTATTCACATTATTTTCTTTTTTAAAATCACAAACATTTGAATGAAGGCTGATTTGTTTAGTTTTCATTCTCGTGGGACAGTTTCATTCAAACAAAAAAGTTGAGGAGTATATTTTGGAGAGTATCAATTAAATGATGCACAGTTTTCCATTCGAAAAGTAATTTTCGAAAAAGTATCATATATTTTCGTGAATACTCAGTAACTTGGTACTTCGTTCATTGTGGTTTTAGCAAGAAAAGTAGTTCTTTCTTGTCAGATATTTAGCTAAAACTTTCTACTCTGTAGGAATTTGTGGGAAGAAGGAAAACTATTCGTTTCATTCATTTCATACTATCCAGCACACGTTATCGAAGTTTCTTGTAAATAATTGCCCATAATTCTAATTCAAACAACGTTCTTTTCATCATGATCTGATTATGCTACTGATTTTTTCAAATAGGTTGTTCAAGTAAATTACGAATAATACCGGCCCCAGTACCGTTCCTTGAGGTACACCACATTTAATGTTAATGTCGTTACTCACACGATTTTTAAATTTAACTTTTTGTGTTCTAATTGTTAAGAAACTTTCACATAGATTGTTTGCTAGACCTCTCACACCCATATCTTCTAGTGTGTCCAAAAGTATGTTGTGATCGACAGTATCGAAGCCTTTTTTCAGATATATAAAACACCGATAGAAGGAGTACTTGGGTTTGAGGATTCATATTAAATAATCTCTAACCCATTTCTCCTACGAAAGTTTCGCTCCGCTGTTCCAGATTTGAAAATCAAACCACTAATGCCCATATTACCCAAGATTGTCCTCTCCGAAATATATCGCCTTTATTTGCACCCATATCATCGTCCCCTATCGATCTTATCCCCTCTTGTGTCTCCCGTTTCCTTCATACGATGACCCAGATCGGACTGTAGCAATTTCAGGCTTCAGTTTCAGCCTTCGGACAATTCACTTTTCAGCTCTATTTGTTTTGAGCAGAGCAGAATCGTAATGACGCCGATGATGGATTCCTGCGGGAATTGACAGGTGCGGTGTCACGTTTTCACCGTGTCACGACAAACGGTTATGTTGAAGATGGAGTTTATGCGATCAGTGGCGACTCGTTTCTTTCAAAATAGGGAGGAGTTTGTGAGCGAGGCACTTCCGACAAGTCAAAATATGAAAAATAAATAGTAATCGTACCATAATGACAACAGTGTTCATATGTAGAAGGTTACATGCAACTCCATCGACCAGCAGATGGAGATATCTGTCTAGAAGGAGGCTGGATAACAAAGCCCACAACTGGGGGAGTATGCCATAGGATGAAAAATTTAAAGTAAAGGAAGAATCATTTATTTATTATTTTATTTAAGTATCGATTGGCACAGGGGTCAATGGCCTATGGAAAATATTCAATAGCAAATATCTCAGGACGTTGCTGATGCATTTTTTAACCCTTAAGGTATTCTGAAAAATTATTTAATATGCCATGTCATAATTATTGCGGGATTCTGTTTGAGAAATATATTTTAACTTCTAATTATGTTTATAATGAAGAATAAACTCCTATCAATAATAATAATGAAGCAAAGGGCCAACTATCTTCGACACCACTTTCCTGAGGAAAGGAAAATATAATTTGTATTTGTATATCAGGATATTTCCTTCTTCTTCTTGTATAATGCTTTAGCCCCCCCGAAACTTTATCCTGAGTGCGCCCTTGTACAACAGCAATCAAAAAATTGGCTAGAGCTACTCTAAATTAATAGACGACCTAATTCTATCCAATCTGAAGACGGATGAATTTCGAGATAAACTGTCTGATCTGATTAATGGGATCAAGTCATTAGGTGATAGCTCTGTCGTGATTCATGGTACATCCGATGATATTACAGAACTTTGTGAGATGGAGATTATTTTTAGAACTTGTCTGACGGTGAAAAGTTTCTCGAGGTCAATTATACCGGGTGGTTCGCGGTGGATGGAACGAGGGAAGTGTATGAAGAACGGTGAAACAGATCATATTTACGGAAATTCTCAAATTTCAACAAATCTACATCAATTGGAATATTGGGAACAGTAATAAATTGAATAGAAGTTCTTGTACCTTAGATATTTTTGAATCCATTTAACGAAGCAGAACAATACTGAAAAATTAAACTTGAATTTTACCAACAAGATTGCCTATCAGAATAATGATGGCAATGATAGTGTCGTGTTAAAAAATATTACAAAAATAAAAAATAAAAAATGAAACTTCCATTGTGTTTCAGCATTTATATGATAATCCGATTTCAATTTCTCTAACAGATTTTGAAAGTAGAAGTTTAGTAATATAAACATTTTTATTTATAATCTACGTACCTACTATTTTGATACAACTTTCGGAAGTTTTTCAAAAACTTGGGAGGAATTTTTTTCAATTTAAATTCGCTGTATATTATTGAATGAATGAACGCAAAGTTGAATTCTGCTCTGACAGATATGAAGTTTCCCATATCTAACTCGAGTATTGTGAATATTTTTTTCGATTTTGATGTCCATTTCAGGAAATCGGATGAAAGTAAAACACGTTTTAAATAACTTTTTTAATAATTATCATTCAGTTTGATCTTCACGACGACATTTATGAATATCTGACACATAAAGCTAACTTTAACCTAACCTAACCTAAGCTAACCTAACCTAACCTATTCCAAGAGACTGTATCTGGTTTTCCAGCATAGAACATACACTGTAGACACAGAACATCTCAGTAACGCTAAAATGCAGCAAAACAAGTCGCAAGTTCAATAAAATTCATGAAAATCTCGTCCAGTTAAATTAAGTGTTTTATTCAAAAGTTGTTCCTCATTTCATCTGCTCACAGTATCATTATGAACTTTCAGAGTACAAGCGGGTAAAATGGATCGAACAAATCCAATATCTCTTCTCCTGAAAGTGATCCACTTGGAATGGCATCACATTATGTAACAACGTAAGTAACATTTTCTCGATAAAAGTAATCCTCTCCTGTATCAGAGGGATGTTCGCACCCTCCATGAATTCACAAGCAATATTCTAGTGTTTAACGCGAAAGCCCATCTAGCGAAGCACAAATCAAGTTTGGAGAGAAATTGGAATCCAAGTAAGACTTATGGGATCCTCAGGCCAGGGCAGGCTTGGGCCCAGTGTTCTCCACGATGGGGAAATATCAAGAGCCATTTTCCATCTCAGTAATTACTCTGAGACCTTCTTTTTCTAGAAAGTTCAAGAGGTTTATATGAAAAAAACTATAACAAAAATATTTAGTCGCTGAATATATCCGAGACTATAAGAAAAACTGTACAGAGTAACAGTAAAGGAAATAAAATAGCCCAAAGACTAAGCCTTTCATATACGAGGATGTATTGATATCTAGTTAGCCTAGACCAGTTCCCTGCATAAACAAAATATTGCGTTACCATAGCAACGAACAATAACTTATTAGAAGTGTCAGTGTGAAGTTTGACGTCAAAAAAAGTAAAC
This sequence comes from Chrysolina americana, assembly GCA_958502065.1. Taxonomy (NCBI): domain Eukaryota; kingdom Metazoa; phylum Arthropoda; class Insecta; order Coleoptera; family Chrysomelidae; genus Chrysolina; species Chrysolina americana. The sequence continues at coordinate 108,261,868 of OY293410.1, read as the reverse complement.
CAGAGTTACGCAATAAATTAAAATAAAAAATATGTCCACCGAAATTGTGAAAATCGAAAAATTGGAGTATCGAGCCATCATCAAGTACCTGTATTTAAAAAGGTTAAGAGGTAAGCAGATTTACGAAGATATGCTTAATACCCTTGGTGATCAATGACCTTCGTATGCGAACGTGAGAAATTGGACTGCAAGCTTCAAAAGAGGTAAATTTTCCAATGAAGATGATGACCGATCGGGAAGGACAGTTTCTGTGTCAGTCCCCGAAAATATCGATGCAGTTCAAGGCGTGATTTTAACACATCGTCGAATTGGGCTAAAACAGATATCTGAAGCACTGAATATTTCATACGAACGCGTTCATCATATAGTTCACGTCAATTTGGACATGAGAAAAATTGCTGCAAAAGGGATCCCCAAATATTTGGATGTTGACCAAAAGCGTGCAAGGGTAGTAGCATCGCGTCCGATCTAGACCGATGTAGACTTCCTAAACTATAGATGAGACTTGGGTACATTTCTACGATCCAGAAACAAAGCAACAATCGATGGAATGGCGACACTCCGGTTCTCCAAGACCTAAGAAGTTTCGTGTCCAAAATTCTGCTGGAAAAGTTCCTGCTTCAGTTTTTTGGGATTGCCATGGAGTAATCATGACTGATTTTTTGGATAAGGGTAGAACAATAACTGGAGATTACTATTCGACATTACTGACCACTCCACGGGAAAATATTAAAGAGAAAAGACGCGGAAAGCTATCCAAAGGTGTTTTTTTTGTTTTTGCAGGACGCCTCTGCACACAAATCTCACGTTGCCATGCAAAAAATTTATGATTTAGGGTTTGAATTACTAGAACACCCCCCTTATTCACCAGATTTGGCTCCGTCCGACTATCATCTCTTTCCTCAACTGAAAAAAAGTTTAAAAGGTCGTAAATTTTCTTCCAATGAGGAGGTAATAAAAGCTGTGGAGGTCTGGTTTGCAGACCAAGAATAAACATTTTTTTACAGGTCTAGAGCCGTTGCAAGTTCGCTGTAATAAATGTATCCAATTAAGAGGAGAATATGTTGAGTAATACAATATTTTGACATTGAAATTTTGTTTTCGCACCTGCAGAGAAAGAGATCTGAACTCCTGATGACTTTACAGGCTCCATCCAGTATAACTGTAGAACATACGATTTACGATACAAGTTCCTATGGAGATGCATAATTCTGCGAGATTTTAGGTAGAGTCATCGCAGCTTTTTCTGATTCCATGTGAAGTAGAATCAGAACGGCAAGCATATTAGTGGCAGCAACTTTGTTCTTTCGACCAGATCTGGCGAAGTTTATGCTGCGGAGAGAGTTTTCAACAGGGAATACCTCTCGGAAGTGGTGCTGTTCCACCCCTAGGTAGGTATACGTCTCTCCAGCATCCAGATGATGTAGATGCTTCCGTCTACGAGCTAAACGTCCTTTCCATATTTCTCGCATCGTCCTCTTTTGAAATGAACCGTGGGACATTTGTCGATCCCAAACTACAATTAGATAGCATGCACTCTTGCACCACGCTTGAGCACTGATAAACATCCTTTTTTTCCCGAGGAATATCGTTTGAGCTCTCCAAATGTTATGGTGAAGCGAGTCCTCCAGAGCGGCATCAGTTGTTCAATGCATCTCACTATTTCAGCCACAAAAGATCAAACTAGTTCAAGTGAAGAAGACTCACTAATCTAATCTGAATAATTCTTCACAATCGTGTCAAAAACCGCGCTCAGTCCCTGCACAGTCGATTTTCATTCACTCCCTTTAAGCGACGATAAAATTCCCTTATTCCTTGATCAGGAGTACCCCTGTAGGGCCCGTAACTGCGTTTAATAATTCAAATAGCACATTCGTCACGGCTCAAAGCCCTCGAAGCCATAAATAAGTGTTGGAGGCTGTCCCTCGAAGGGAAAATAAATACCAGCGGTTGCATGGAGGTGCATGACTCACACATTCGCACGCTAGACGGCGATTTTGCGGAAAGTTTACACCGCAAGGTGATTCCCAGATTATTTATGGAGCAATGCTGGGAGGGAGATAAAAACGGTCGTTGAGAACCCACACAGTTCGCAAATATGACATTTTTGAGCATGAGGTATGTAGGTGAAACATGAAGGTTATTGAGTGAACGTTTCAAGGAACACATGAAGTGTCTGTTCTCAGGAAGAAAAGCAGCAAGATAATCGAAATAAGGCAACAGGTTTTTTATCTAATTATGAAAAAACCTTTAATGTTCGGCGAACACCATGAGAGTCGAAGGAAAATAGATGAGAATTGGAGTGTCTCAGATTTTTTAAGGTTGTGGGAATCGGTGAACACCTCCTGACGACAAAGTGATGTGAAGAGTAACCCACACCACAGCGTATGCATTTTTGTCATATATCCTCTCCGGCGGGCACACTGCTATTAATTCATCCGTCCTCTCAAAGCGTCCATTGTCGTCGCAGACGACCTTATGTGGTAATCCATCATCCTGGGCACCACCTTGCCTTTGACCCCTATTTCAAGGCGGTCGGTTATGGGGCCTCTTCCATATGCATGTGTAACCGAGTTATTGGCTGTATCTATGGCTAACATCAGAGGGAATAATCATTCCCTCCAGGGTGCGACTTGGCTGCTGGTCTGGTTTTGTACCTGTTGCTCAGGAAAGTGGTGTCGCAACTCACCATGGTTTTGGGTGGTAGTTGCCCCCCCTGCTTATATATTCATTTATTTTTTTCTAATCGTTCAGAATTTCCCAGTCCGGCCCTGTCTCCGATGCTCCAACACTTCCGGAGGGCGCACAGGATAATTTACCCCTTCAACTACTCCCCACGCCGTGGGGTAAATCAATATTGGGTCCGAGGGTCATGTGCCCTGAGCAGGTGGGGTGAACCAAGGATGACAGCCTTTTACATTCGTCCGACTAAGATTTCTGCCATATTACGACAAGCCGAAATAATTTTTAAATTTGAGAGCAGTGTGTCCATCATTCCACCAAGGATCCTTACTATCAGAACCACCATTTTAACAAAATGGTTTAGGAAAGCCTGCGGAGTTCAAAGAGTGGATCTCGATACCCAGTTCGTTTTTCCCGCTCTTTTCGGACGATATTCGGCTTAGTCTGTTGGTCGAGGAGGATTATATCAGTCATAACGGCTTATATTTGCTTGAGGGTGGGGAATGAGTAGTTCCAATAGATTCGGCACTTATCATTCTTCACAACAGACTCAAGCAAGATCGTCAAGCATAAGACAACACCGGTGTTTCGTCTATGGCGTACAAATGTCGTAGATGGTAGTACAACACTTGTAGCGCCACGTTATGCCTATGGGTATGGGCTTAGACCACTCTAGCTGGATAGGCTGACAGCAAATGCATTATGGTCTCAGCTGTCCCACGACGCGCTCTGAATCTAGTGTCAGGGACCTCTATATCTATCACGCTACTCTGGTAGACAAGGGTGTTGAAGACACCATCTTGGCAGGCCATTATGAATCCCTCAGTTTCCGACTTCAGCCAACTTGACCTGAGAAATACAAAGGTCAGACCCCATGCATTGGCTTATCTTTATATAGCTGTGGGAGCCTGTTACTCTCCGCAGCTTTGACGTGGGCATTTTGCTGAACGGGTTTTTACAGAATTTGGGTTCGTCCATTCAGAGTCGAATACGAGACCTAGTACACGGATTGCTGTATAACCGTGGAACGGATGATTTAGAATGCAAGCTCCTATGATGATGCATCATTTTGCGAGTTTTCACATCGAGTTGTCGCAGCTCTTCCTGAGTCCATTTTATTACTCCAAAGGAGTAAAGTAGAATCGGAAAGATAAGCATATTAGTTGCAGCATCTTTGTTCTTCCCCAACAGTTTTGATGACCAGATCTGTTGGAGCTTATGCTGATTTGCCGCAGTGGTTACCTCTTAGGTGTGGCGTTGTGCCCCTAGGTAGATGTCTCTCTGGCATTCAAATGGTGTAGGATGCTTCCGTCTACGAGTTGAACGTCCTCCCATCGTCCTCTTTTGAGATGAACCGTGGCACATTTGTGGGTCCCAAACTCAATTCGGTTATCATGCGTGTACTCTTGCGCCACCATTGAAGACTGATGAAATCTTTTTCTCCAGAGGCATATAGATTGCGCTAATCCACGTAGAACAGATGGGTGACCTTATGTCTCCGGTTGCTGGAGGTGCAGCAGTTGTATCCGCGGGTTTTCCGTAGTGCTACGGACAATGGCAGTAGTGAGATGCAGAAGAGAAGAGGGCTGAGGGAGTCTTGACCACATGTTATAGTGAAGCGAGTCCTCTAGATTTCATTGAGAAGGGCTGCATCTGATAAAATTTTTGAAAAAAATTGAAATATCTGAAAACTGGAGCTCTTTAAATTCTATAAATTCTATAATTAACAGGTTGTTCCTACCGAACCAAATTCGGGGTATACTTCCGGTATTAATAAAAGTCGTAGATAACTGAAAATATTAAAACTGAAACGAGCTCATCGGAACACCCCCGTAAACACATTCTCAGAAAAATACTGCCAGTAGTTTCCCATATATATTGTTTGGGTGCGGTAAACTGTAACTTCTATAGTTGAATTTCAATGTTTTCAACCTGACGTGAACGTTTTAATAACCATTTCTTGCTGTCACTTCTGGATTTTGGCATCCTTCAAACGTGGATATTGTTACAGAATGATGTAATTGGAGCATGATATATCTATATTGACTCAGCTCAGTGTACCCTGTAGGTAAGAGAGATCCATAGACCACTGCAAAGTCATTCTTGTAGAAGCTTTGCCAAGGAGTTTACAGATATAATTCTACGGTCGCAGAGAGCCGTAGCTGTTTTATCTTGGAAACTTGCAGACGAAAATGCAATATTGAATCGATTCATCATTCTGCAATACTCTGACAGAAAACCAAACTAATTTGTCACCTTAGCACTAGAATTACAGCTGGTAAATACCAGCATAAACCGACACTGACGGAGTCTCTGACTTTCCGACTAAATTGCTGTGAATGCAGCAATCCGTATACATTTCATAACCGTGGAAATTCTCGAATCAATCGGTACGTTGATAAATGTTCGTCGCATATGGTTGGGCGTAGTTGCAACGAGAATGAATTTTCCAATTTTCCGCGAGTTTTCCGACTGCCGGCCCAATTCAGAGCGGCGCTTGAACGAGGACCTCGTGACCTTTGACATTTCCAGTAGCGTTTGCAGTTCGACCGCATTTTGTTTTTGTTGTGTACCAAGACTGCATCTCGTTCGGGAAAATTGGGTCTTCCGCTGACTACGGATGGACGAGAGCTCTCTATCATATTTTATCTATCTACCGAATATATTATCAAAAATGAAATTTGATGGAGGATTGAGCGAAAACTGAAAATGATTTTGTCGAAATGTCAGTCATTTCGTTGAAATATAATTCGAAATCAGCTCGTCAAAATCTGTAAGAGAACGGTGAGCCATTTTTCAAAAAATGGAAAATAATTTTTTTTTTATCAAGGTTTATTTTGAAAGTGCAGAGCTTCCGTAAAAAGCCTACCAAATCTATCTTTGACACGGAATCGACTTCAAATTCGATGAGCATATACAAAAAAGATTGAATTTGACGAAAATGTGATGAAAAAAAAATATATTAGCTCTCAACTTCAGATGAACTATTCAACTCGAGAACGGTTAGAGATAAAGCAATTCTGTGAACGCCAATCGATTCAGAATGGAAACATCAGTATAGTCTGTGGATTTCAATCAGAAGTAAACAATTTATTACCCGAAAAAAGTCCAAACGGTATACCCCTAAAAATCATGAAAAGTACAAAATCATCAGAATCACTTGAAATTACCAGCATATACTCAAAATTTCATGCTGATTCCAATCTTACGTATCTTGTCAAGCTGATTCCAAATATATTATCAAAAATTAAATTTGATGACGACTAGAGCCAGAACTGAAAATGATTGCATCGAAATCGCAAAAATTTCCGTCATTCCGTGAATCCTTGGTGGAATTGAAGGTTTGATACATCGTCCCGTCGAAAAACGTAACAGATCCATGAGCGATTTTTTGAAAAATGTATAATACAAATCTTTGGAAAAGATTTATTTCGAAAGTGCAGAGGTTCCGTAAAAAGCCTACCAAATCTCTCTTTGACTCGGAATCGACTTCAAATCCGTTTGAGCAGATACAAAAAGATTGAATTTTACGAATATGAGATGAAAATAATTTTTGGCGGGAATTAACAGCTCTCAACTTCCGATGACTCTTTCAACTTGAGAATGGTAAGAGATAGAGCAATTATGAGAACGCCAATCGATTCAGAATGACAAAATTAGAATAGTCAGTAAATTTCAAACCAATATATCAACGGACAAAGAAGTTTGCGGTGTGGTGAATCGGTTGGAAGGAAGAATGGGAACTGTTGAAACAGAGATGGAGAAAATCAAAGATGACATGGAGAAAGAAATAAAAAAAATGAGATAAAAGGCGGAATCAAGACAGAAATCGGCAGAATAAAGGAAACAATCGGTAAGCTGGAAAAGCGAATGGATTCTGCGCACACCCCAGAAATTTACAACAAAAACCCAATGCTGGACCTGAGTATGAACCTGGAGGAAGTTCAAAAAGACGTAATAGATTTTAAGGTCAGTACGGAACCAGCAAAACTCTCATTAAAACCGCCTCAGTTCGACGGAAATACTCCATGGTCAAACTACCAACGACAATTCGAAGCTGCTGCCAAAGCAAATGGATGGAATGCTGGGGAAAAAGCTTTAGCATTGACACTGGCATTGCGTGGCGAAGCAACAAATATTTTACAAACGCTCACCGCCCAACAACAGGAAGACTATAAACAGCTGGTAAAACACTTGGAACTTCGCTATGGCCAAGCCCACCTTGAAAACGTATATCACTCACAGCTGAAGAACCGATGCCAGAAATCAAGCGAATCGTTGCAAGAATTTGAGGCAGATATTGCACGCTTGGTTCGTCTTGCGTACCCAGCTACAACGGAAAATGTAATGGAGCGACTAGCGGTCCAGGCATTTTTGGATGGACTTCGTGACCAGGACACCCGGCAAGCCCTAACACTAGCTCGCCCCGCACATCTCATGGATGCATTGGCACGCGCTCTGGAATTCGAAGCAGCAAAACAATCCTGCAAAAGCCAGAGTAGAGTACGGATGATCGAGGAAGACCCACAGCCACAGGAGCCCGCTAATATCGAGGCTGTCATGAGAAAATTAATGAAGGAAGTCCTGCCTGAAAGGAAACAAATAAGGTGCTGGAATTGCGGGAAAATTGGGCATGTGCGTAGCAAATGCCCAACCAAGAAGCCATCACCGTTGCCGACGTCTTGGTGAAGGAGTGGATTTGTCGATTCGGTGTTAGAGCAGCATTCGGATCAAGGCAGGAATTTCGAGTCAAACCTGTTCCAGGAGATGTGTCAGATGCTGAACATCCGAAAAACGAGGACCACAGCTCTACATCCGCAGTCCGATGGAATGGTGGAGCGGATGAATAAGACGATAAACCGCCACCTGTCCAAGGTAGTCTCTGACCACCAGAAGGATTGGGACCAGTACCTCCATCTGTTCCTGATGGCGTATCGTTCCGCAGTTCATGAGTCAACCGGCCAAACCCCTGCTAGTGATATTATGGGCCGAGAGCTGCGACTTCCATGTGACCTGAAGTTTAGGACGCCACCAGGACAAGACACTGCGGGAGATAACCTACGACATCAAGGCGGATGCTGGTGGATATCAGACAGGTGACCTTGTCTGGCTATACAACCCTAAACGTCACCGTGGACTATCACCGAAACTTCGGAACTCGTGGGAAGGTCCATATAAGATCATAAAAAGGATAAACGACCTCGTCTACCGCATATATAAGCCACCACGAGGAAAACCTAGGGTAGTCCACTTCAATAGGTTGTCCCCTTACGCCGGAAACCATGATCAAGTCTGCACAGTCAGATCACCGGAGGACGAAATGACGTTTCAGAGGTTCATGTCCCTGTACTCGAACGGACAGAAAGTTCAATATGGGGTAACCCGAGAGGAGTCACGAGATCTTTTCAAGGTGCCTGCTGATTATGCGTTAGCTCACTGTGTGGCAGAAGATCTCCAAATGTCCAGAGGCATTGCAATAGTTTTCTCCAAGAAGTTCGGTCGAATCCAGGAATTGAGAGAACAGAACCCGGAAGTTGAAGGGGTGTTACAGCTGAGGAAAGGCCAGAGAAACATCTACTATCTGGTAACCAAGAAGCGTTCTCGAGATAAGCCGTCTTATGAAGATGTTTGGAAGAGCCTTACGAGATTGAGAGACACGATGCTGGGCCAGAATATTGTAGACCTGGCAATCCCAAAATTGGCCTGTGGGCTTGATGGGCTGGACTGGAGAGTTATAAGAAGCATGTTGGAGACAAACATTCAGATCCAGCGGCATCAACATTCTGGTGTGCTGCAACCATCTTCCTCGACCCAACTTGAAGACTGTGGAGTGCTACTTCCATCGAACGTCCAGGTGCAGATATGGAGAATCTTGCAGATATCTTTACACTCCAAGATTGACGTTTCGGGGCGAAACGTCTTTAAGAAGGGGGCAATGTAACGATTTCGAGACCGGCCCCGAGACCGGTCCCGATGTAATTAATTATGCACCCTCGTTCAACTACAACAGCATATCTGCTGGCGTACGGATCGCCGAGAACAAGCTGGAATAAATCGATCAATTCGATACTGTTCGAAGAGCCATCTAGATGAAATGTTCTATGCTCCAGAATAATCGAGAGGGCCTTGCGACTATATAACCGCTGGCGGGACAGTCAGAGTGGAGAGTTAGTTACAGTTACAGAGTTCGCTGACAGATAGCCACAGTAGAAATAAATTGAAATAGTCATTGAAGTAAATGTTTTAGTGAATAATTGTTGTAAATAGTGTTTTAAATAAATTAGGAAAATTAGTTAGTGCAGTTATACTACAATATTTTTTATTTCCTATTAGAATACTCTAGGTCGAGTATGATCTCTTGTATTTGTGGATTATACAGACAGTTTCAAAAATAAAAAATAATGATTTTATTTTTGTCGAAAAGAGGCTTGAATGGTTGTTTGTAGTTTGCCTTACAGAGATATTTGACAGCTCTTTTGCCATATAACAAATACTAAGTGCGCAACAGTTTTTTTGTTGACGACAAGTTCTCGGACATTTTGATCCACAATTACTGGACTAGATTTCATAGATTTTCCGGCAAGTGGCCTTTCTAACCTTATATACATTACTTAAGACGGTTTGTTTTTTCTTGTGTTTTCGTTTATTATCATTGTCAAACTGCTAGAAATTTATGCAATTTTTTAATTCTTTCTTTCTGTTCAGTTGAATTTGTGAGATTGGAGCGGTATAACGTTATCTTTATTCCGGATGTCCATGGTGACTTATCGAATTATCACTCAGTATGTAAATAGGCACGGCAGAAAAATTAACGATAACGCCGTGAAACGAATCGAGCTAATCTTATCAGCAAACTCAAATTCCGACAGACAACACCCATCAATCACCAACATATGTAATAACCATAACGTCACGTCAGTTTAACTGCGCCTCTTTTCGCCAATCAATAATCCCAATGATCAGCTGGGTAATTATCACCGCTCTCGTTCTGTTTTAATTTTCGCGCCGACTAATTTCCACAGGGAGAACCGGATTACAGCCCCGCGCCCCTTCGTTTCATGGTTAGGGGAAGAGGAAAAGCACGAGATGTAAAGCATTTAATCGTTCTTTGTTCTAATATAATGCAGACATTGGAATTCATAGTGTGAAACTACGATTGAGGATGCTCAGCTCCAGCCTAACGACTCATCTGAATTTTGTTATACGAGTATTGGTGAACTTTTTAGCCAGACGCACTTTTTGAAAAAATGTGGATTTAAACCACATATGCTGCACTGGTTGTATAGCAGGGTGGTCATGCCCTCCATTACATATGCTTCTTTAGTGTGGTGGCCCAAGACACAACAAAGAGGAGCCGCAACGCGACTAAGCAAGGTACAAAGACTTGCTTGCCTTGGAATCGCAGGGGCCATCAAATCAACACCAACTGCAGCGATGGAGACACTCCTGGGACTGCCACGTCGCAACTTTGTGGTTCAGGGCGAGGAAAGGCTTGGTGCCTCCAGACTGCAGATCGCACCCAACCTAAACGTTGGAACGGGACACATGAGAATCGATGAAACTGCGATCGAGGACGCGCTAGGAACAAGAATGGACCACATTCCGAAACGATACTCCTTCAACAACCACTTAAGAGTGCTGGTGCCAAACAGAACTGGATAGAACGGCTCCGGCTCACAGCTCAAAGACATTCTACAGGGGAAAATCTGGATCCAAGACTGAGAGTGGAACGGGCTCAGGAGAGTTCTCCAGGAATCCGAGTATTGGCATCAGCTACTCACTGGGCACCCATACCTCTGTCTTTCAAGCAGAAGTGTGCGCCATCCTTCAATGTGCGAAGGAAAATAATAGGAGAAACGTTGAAAATGCGCTTATCAACATTCTATCAGACAGTTAATCGACACTGAAGCCTTGTGTAGCAAGGAAGTAACGTCCAAACTGGTATGGGACTGCAAAGAAGAACTGAAGACTCTGTCAGACCGGAATCAAGAAAAACTGATATGGGTACCAGGTCGTCAGGGAATCGCAGGCAATGAGAAAGCAGACGAACTCGCACGAAGAAGATCGGAAATGCTTCCAAACCAAGGGCAGATGCTAGGGGTACCGAAGTGTACAATAAGAGCGTCTGTAAAAGACTGGATTAGGAACAAGCACAAAAACTACTGGGACGATGTCCGAGGAAAAAAAAAACGGAAAAGAATATATCAAAGGACCGTGTAACAAAAATACGGCAGTCCTGTTAACAATGAACAGGAGCCAGGAGAACGGGACTCCTGACTGGACATGCAGAGCACTTCGAAAAAAATGGGGCAATACGATGGAGACCTGACCTGCAGACTATGCGGTAAGAATCCAGAAACCGTGAAACAGATACTGTGCTATTGCGAAGGTCTAGACCGCAAAAGACAGGCAATTTTCGGGCGACCCAAAACTATACAGTTCCCACCTAATACGGAACTTGTACTAACTCGTTCAAGGCACAAAAATATTGGATTGGGTACTGTGACATTGAAACATAGCGGTGCTTTGGTTCGCGGACCTGCTGGATCCATTGATAAAACGTGGAGTTCCGACGTCCTACGTATTTTGACGAGGTGATTTCGAATTATGTATAAAAACTTAAATTCCACCAAGGATTAACGAAATGACTGGTATTTTTGCAATGTCGACAATATCATTTTCAGTTCTGGCTCAATCTTTCATCAAATTTCAATTTTGATTATATATTCGGAATCAGCTCGATAAGATTTTTTTGGGGTTACTTTGGGATTTGTTGAAAAATGAAAAATAAACATTTTCAAAAAATCGATGGTGCGAGGTAATTTTTGACGTTTTATCGCTATTTTATGGTACACCTTGTATTTGAGCAAATCCAAATCATACATTTTTGGAATCAGCATGAAATTTTGAGTATATGGTGGTAATATCAAGTGATTCTGATGATTTTGTACTTTTCATGATTTTTAGGGGTATACCTTGGACTTTTTTCGAGTAATAAATTCCTTGCAGCCGATCAACTTGAAATTCACAGACTTAACTAATTTTATCATTCTGAATCGATTGGCGTTCGCAGAATTGCTCTATCTCAAACCGATCTCGATTTGAAAAGTTTATCTGAAGTTGAGAGCTGTTGTTTCCTGCCAAAAGTTTTTTCAATGTTTTTTGTAAAATTTTCGTAAAATTCAATCTTTTTCATATGTGTTCCCAAAATTTGAAAGCGATTCCGAGTCAAATAGAGTTTTGATTGGCTTTTTTTTTATTTAACATTTTTCAAAATATCCCTCAACGACCTATTACGTATTTCAACAAACTAATTTTGAATTATATATCAAAACTCGAATTCCACCAAGGATTAACAAAATGACTGAAATATCGTTCTCGATTTGATCATCTAAAGTTGAGAGCTGTTATTATCCGTCAAATTTTTTTAAATATGTTCCGTACCATTTTCGTAAAATTTAATTTTTTTGTATATATATGCTTACCGAATTTGATATCGATTCAGAGTCAAATAGAGGTTTGGTAGGGTTTTTACGGAACCTCTGCACTTTTAAAATGAACCTTATTCCAAAAATTTCGAATTCGAATCAGCATGAAAGTACCATTTTCCTTCCTCCTAAAATGAAATTTTTCAGTAAAGTAGTAAAAAAAAGTAATTTTTTAGCAACCATCCGGGAAGTACTCAATTTCCGGACGCTTTTTCTTTGAGAAAGTATAATTTTTCCGACCTAATCCGGGAAGTACGTACTTCAACGTACATTGAAAGGTATGTTTTTCGCTACTAAAAAATCAGTGATTTCACGAAAACCATATTTCGATCATTCTTGATTCTGTTCATCTTCCTCTTTTTTCCGTTAATTCTTCTTCGTCTTCTTCTTTCTCCCCTCCTTTTCAGGGTTGTAGGCATTTTATAGCCTAGAATCCACAGGCGTGGAGAAGAAATGGGAATGTAATTTGGAAAAAAAGAGTTACCTAACTCTTGAGATAGCCGCAAATGTGACGTCAATTTCTGAGCACCTCGTATAACTTTTCCAAAGATTTAGGAATCTTCAGGTCACATTCTGGCAAATTTCTAACAAGATTTACTAATTTCTCAAATTTGAATTTGAACTAGTGCAATTTTTGAAGTAGTTTTTCACGTGAGACACAATCTAAGCGGAGTTATTAAAAGCCTAAAAAAACATTCATCAGTATCATCCGGATATACGCAAACAATCTCACAAAAATCAATTTCTCGCGATAGGAAACTCAGGGGGCAACAGACCGAACAACCCCACTATGACGATGTTTTCCTTTAATAAACATATTCAGCCATGCAACAATATTTCCATTTCAATCTAGGCCTCCGGTCCCCTCCCCCTCAGCGCCCCGATCCCCGGGGCCTTTTCTAATTTCTTATTTACGCCGTTGCTCCGGATGTTGTCCTCGCCAGTTCCGGAACTCGATTTTCTCGTGCCGAAGCGGTTCGTCTGGAAATTCTGTCGACGAGGAAATTGGAGTAATTGCTCGTTGCTTGCGTTAATTATTTGGCTGTTCGTTGCCTTTGCGGGAAACTCAATATGGGCCTTCGGCCTTCTGAAAGCCGCATGCACCACGTGTATCTTGAGTACGGTGGACAAGTCCCAATTTTCAAGGTTTTCTCGTGAGGGAGTGGGTCTCTTTTCTGGCGATTCCTTGCGATGTAAGAGACTATCTTTGGAGATAATGTATACCAAATATGGACAAGAAGAAGAAAAAGAAGAAGAAGACAGAACTAAGGTTATTGTAGAAACGCGGGAAGAATTATATTTCTGTGTGATTATTAAAGCAAGCTAGAAAAAAATTCAAAAAAAATGGCTATGGCCTGCCCGCTCACCGGATCTCACTGTATCAATTTCTTCATTTGGGGATATGCTGAAGAAAGGGCCTACTATGCAACAGCCCCAGCCACTCTTGGAATCTTAGAAGAAAGCATTCGACAGGCATTTACAACGCCTCAAATGTTACGAAACGTGTTGAGAGAAACAATTTAATGAGCTGAAATGTGTCTTAAAAATTTACTGTAGTGAAATTTTTAAGAAATAATTCTAATAATCCAAGTGCATCCCTGAATATATTATTTAATTTTGTAAAAATTGTTAATCCATCGCAAATAAATTAGCTGTTAGTTTCATCAAAAAATCTTTTTTTCGGAAACTGAATAAGTTATTATCCATGGCTCACTTGAGAAAAGAAAAAAAGTATCATCCAGTATTTTCCTCAGTAAGATTTGATTTGTTCTTAATTTATTTCAATCGCAAATAAATTAGTATCGTTAGATTTGTCGAAAAATCCTTTGTTTGAAAAGTGGTTGTCAAAAACTGGTGGCCAATTTGAAAAATGACACACTTATTAATAATATCTTTGTTTCCTACGGTGCACGGAATCCCACCCCTGATATCACAGTATGAAAACAACATTTAATTCAAAACTGCCAGGCAATTCTACGAGACCTTGTATACATCAAATTCTGCGTAGGTATATGAGAATTTCAACAATAATATTTACAACTCTCATTACCATCACCGTATTTTCCTTGAACTATAATTACAGACTGATAATGTTTTCACGACAATTATTTTCAACTCTGTTGAAATTTAGATGTGAATTATTCAACATCATATAAATAGGTAATTTCAAAAATAAATACGCTGATAATGGAATGGTAAACATCCAATTTGTAGAAAGAACATCATTAGTTGTCTAAATATGCAATGAGCACCACTTTCAGGAATTAAAAAAATATGTTTTACGCTCTAATAAACTTTGTTACATTAGGAGTTCGTTATTCTACTTGCTCCTAGGTATTGATTTACTACCACTCATGGCCATAAGGTCAAATCTGATCTTTAAATCTTGAAAACTGAAAGAGCTATGGAAAAAAAATCTCTCTAGATTGGCAACAAAACACGTTTACAGGAAAAAAAGTTTTTTGAGCTAAGACATACTCTTTTTTCTATTTTTGAAACACGCTGTATCTTGTAAAGTAGTAATAAGTACACGGTGGTTGACGAAGGTAATCTAGCTGTATGCGACCTTTCATATCAAGTAGGCGAAATGTCAAGTGTTCCAATTGTTTACCATTCGAACAGTCATTACTACATTACACTTTTATTATTCAGGAGAAATAATCGTCAAGGTTGCTTTCATACCATCGAAACTTGAACAATTATTCAATAAAACATGAAATACATTGAAGGTGGTCTCGGTTTTGGTAAATTACGTTTCCATGAAACAACAATTAGCTGTGATGATGACGATCATGAAGTCATCCGTTCATCGAAAATAATTTTGTGCTATTTGAATTGGTTTATAACCATATAATTGAACTCAAATGAGGAAGATACAAAACCAAAACGGTAGTAAAATAGCCCATTATATTGTTAACTAATACTACTAACGAAAAACTAATTTATTTGAAATGAATTTTTGTTAAAAATATTCTCATCCTGAAAAATACATACCTATCAAAACGAGATGAAATTGGGACTACACTTCACTCATATGATTCATTATAAAGTTTTTTATTGATTTATATGAAACTTTTCACATAGGCACATTATAGACATTCGTCTTCTGGACAGTAATTCCATCAAATGGATGTACGATTTCTGTCCAAGACATCCGGATTTTTTTGGACACATTATGGACATCCATTAGACTAGTTTAAGTGGTTCTTCATTTGACAGTAATTCTATCCAATGGATTTATGACTTATGTATTCTTTAGCGGATGTTTGTATGTTCAAAATTTCTGTCACAATTTTTGGACAATTATATGAAAATGGTGTTTTAACAGTAGACAGTTCTGTGATTTGAAATTAAAATTCGCCATCCGCTATCCACCTCTGTGGAAACTGAGCTTAATACAACATTATCACTGTCGTAGCCAGAAAAATCCGCTAGCAAAGTTTCCCATGAGGAATGATCTGTGATAAGAGGTGGTGGATGATAACTATTGGGTAATATATCACAGACAGAGAGAGAGAGAGAGAGAGATTTGATAACAAATCGTCTATTACCGGTAATACAAAGTCCATACTTGATGTCGTCGGTGAAATTAGCTACGCAGCTCACGTCAATGGCATGGATCAGCCGAAGTAACAGTCATCTCACGGTTTGACACTTGGGTGTCTGAGAGCGTACTCAAATACGATTACGCCCGTTAAAATGTTTGAAACGTGGCTACGGTCGGTAATACAGATCGCATACTTAGTGGCGGGTGTGAAGTTAGCACCAGTTGACAAGGAACCTGTCTGGCCCCAGTGTATCCCTAACTACTCCCATGACCACAACGCCCGCAAGGCACCCAAAAAACAAACAACTTACCATATGAAGTGCATGGAAAACAGGAACGCTCCCGGCACCACCAAATCGTCGGATCCGACGCTCCATCTCCTCCGGAACACGATTAATCCAGGCATATTCCGCACTTTGGACGTTACTTACACCAGCTCGTCCGTTTCGATCACTGTCGGTCCACCGTCAGAGTGATTGATTATGCAAAAATAAAGTCTTCGGGGGTGGCTGTCGCGGAGCATTTTTCATCAAACGAGGCCCGCTTTTCGATCGGTCCCGTCCCTCGGCCCGCTTTTGTTGGTGCGACAGAAGGGTTGATTCGACGGCATTGTGGCGCGATGATGGAGAACGACGGGCGGTTAGAGGGTCATCATCTCGGCACCTAGAATGGGAAAATGAGGTTATGAGTAGGCGGTTGAGGAGATATCTGGTTATGGGGAAGTTTCCGGTAGATATTTTGATATAATAGCTAGTTTTTCAACCAGTAGTCTAATTAACAGATGACTTTTTTGGTCAACTTTTTTCAGCAGCGTGTAGATGATTTTTGAAAAAACGAACAATCAACTAAAAAGAAGGGGGTATAGTTCTTTGCGAATATCTCAAAAACTAATCGAAACTTTTCAAATCTAAAAAAGATTCAACAAGAGGAGAAAATTTACTGACTAAAAGTTTTGACTTCCGGAATTGTAGAACCAATATTTATAATTTTCTCCGAGGAATAAAAATATGTGCGAAAACGGGTGCTCTCTCTCTCAGTTGCGCAAGCCAAGCCTACTTTGGACACTTCATCAATAAAAATGATTCAAACATTGAGAAATGAAGAAATTCAGATGAACAATCTGCCAGAAAAAATGTTTTATGGCAATTTTTCAATTAGTTATGCAATAGTCAATTTATAATTTTTGCCGCTTGAAGATGAACATTGCAATTGTGATAATTGTTGATAATTTTGAGATTTTTTTTCATTTTTTCCTAAGCTTTTCCTGAAATGTTTCAGGAAAGATTCCCGTTGGAACAATTAAAAGAAATTAATTTTTCACTTTTTTATCAACACCTCACGTAGATGAAAAATTAAAAATTTTAATTAATCATAAAAAATAATTTTTTTCAAATATTATTTATTTTTTTAAAAATGCATGTTCTCGAAAAATTTCCGGCAATAATTCAAGCACTTGGGAGATTATAAGTGATTATTTCCCTCATCTGTCAGAATGTATGTACCCACGATGAACGTTGTTCAAATAATAGCACACAATAGCAAACGAAAATAATTCTAAATCAGGAATCAAACACACGAAATAAAGTTGAAGGATAAAAGGAGTTGGGATTCGTTAAAATAATTGAAACGATGTGTTTCCATCATGTTTATAAGAGGTGTCAATAAAAATGAGTGTTCCATTTGAAGAACTCGAAAAAAATTTATTCAAAAACTTCCGATTTGAAAAATAATTTTCAGTCATCCTGTATAATTTTTGGGAACGATAATGATTCAGAAATATCACTCGTATGTCTGACGAATAGGATTATAATCATGACCTCCTGCATTCCATAATCTTGAGAACGGTGGTTTTTTCGGTATGCATCTGCAGATAGCATTATTTTGACAAAAAAAATGATAACTCCCAAGTGCATTGCCTCAAGGGACTATGCCCATTTCGGCCCGAGATGGCAGGTACCGTGCATAAAAAGAGCCCATTTCGGCCCCAAACACAAAATGTACCTATTTTAAATGTACCCATTTCGGCCCATAAACTTTTGTTTTTTCTTTCCTAAATTTCTAGACATATTTGTAATGCCAATACTATTACAATTCAACTGTGTGTCATGTTAAAGAAACTAGACCATATTTGATTCGCTTTACAATACAGAAGGGTGGAACAACAGATTTTCCAGCCTTGCAAAAAGGCGAATCTGTCATCAGGTTAGTTCGTTCAGGAACAATCGAGTCAAAAAATATAAAAAATCGTCTTTTTTGGTCGTCGACGATGAACATTCCACAGAATTAGGTTAAAACTTTTATTGGTATTATATTGGTATTATATTCCGTAATATATCCAGTGATAAGGCACTCAACATGATCGTACGCGCAACCTATCGTTGTGGGCCGAAATGGGCATTTACCCAAGCTCATTAAAATTCATCTTACGTGGTATTTCACATTTTCGGGCCGAAATGGGCTACGCCCGCCTCAAGACCTCAATAGAATTTATTTTTTCATCTAAAACAACAATGCGTCAAATTTGAAAAGCGATGAAATTCCAAAAATTTATGGATTCTTGCTTCACCGTGAGTGTACAAACTGCAAGCAGCTCGAGATATTTTAAACATTTCGTCATCCTGAATTTACAGAAATTGTGAATCCACGAGCATGCGGTCGAATACTTTCAAATGTGGGTGGCCACAGATATAGTACGGTGGAATCAGGACTTGTCATCCAGTTTTTGTTTTCGAACGCGAAAAGCCAACAGCCCACTTGAAAAAAAAATAAACATCTCTGTTCGCTTTGAAGTTGCACATATGTTACGCCTAATTTTAACGTTTATCGGCACTTGCGGGTTCATCTATTTTGATTCGAGGTGAACACGAATCAGTTTATCATCATCGTCAGGCAGTTGGGCCATAGACAGTGGCGGCTGATATTTCGACTTAACGTAATAATTTCTGCAGAGTCAAAATTCCCCCCCTCCTCAATATCCCACAAAGTGTAAAATTTGGGTCAAATATCTGTCGAAAAACAACTACTTCTCCCAATGAACATCAAATAAATATTGGAATCTAATATTTTGGAATAAGGATTTTCAAGCAAAAAAATGTTTCTTAAAAAAACTAGCTTGTTGACTTACAATTTTTTTTGTTACTAAATATTGATATTAAGGATTTTTTTATCATTGTTCATCACTTTCTTTCATATTCTGAAAAACATTGTTATTAACTTTTCATTTGTTCCATCAATAAAACAATTAGTTATAAAGAAATGAATTTTTGTAAAATATTTCGTTTTTTAAATACTGAAAAATATTTAGAAAACTATATAATGTGTATGTATTTTTTTCAATTTTTTATATAATTTTCAAACATATTGTACTCTTGGACACTTTCTTTCTGTTTCTTTTCTTCATTGTTATTTAAATGACTTATAAACTATTGGGAATACGACAAGAACACTTGAAGTCTTTTTTATTCTCCATGAACCCAACCAACCCAAACTCAATTGTTTATCAATGTTTTTTTTTTCTAATATTTTTTTTTACTTTCCAGTTCAAATATCTTATAAACTATGACAAAAACACACAAGACTTTTGTATTCTCAGTTCATTTTGAATTTTTAAAATTATGATTTCTGAAAAATTTTCTGTTTAGAGGTTTTTAAAGGTTTTCTCCGAGGAAAATGCACCGATGTGGTCGGACAAAAACCAACTCCTCATAGGAATACTTCGACGATCATAATGGTGATTGTAATGGTAGCAAGTCAGTTGACAACAACTTCTGGAAAAACAACTTCGACTCTACGATGCCGGGGGGATAAGACAAGTATAATCCACGATCAAGATAGGAAACAGTCCGATAATAATGACTGGGACTGAGTTCTAAGTTTATTTTTCATTCCTGCATCCACGAAATTGATGAATGGCTCGAATATAAACAAACAAGCAGGTGTAAAAAAGGTTGAAAGAAATTAAACGGGAAAACGTGGAGTGATGTTTTCGTTGGGATCGTTTACCGAATTTATCAACAAAAAAACAGTGAGGATTTCACACAGTTCACAATCGTGCTGAGGGTGTGAATTGTTTTTAAATCAAGAGTGAGTTATCTCATTCTATGGACGAATGGCATTGCAAATGAGCTGAGGTCCATTTATTGGTGTGCTTCTTGGTCTGGCAAGAATTTGGTAGGTTTTTCTGTGTTTGGCGAAGGCGTAGCTACAGTAATATAATGTTTGACTCAGACTGAAAAATAGTATTTATGAATTATAGGATATTTTTTTGTCGGTTTTTATATTTATTTTTTGATCGTTGAATCCAATCTTCAACTTCGTCACCTCGGTAGAAGTGAGGTAACTTTAGTGATCGCAAAATACCGCGATTTTTCTGCGGTTTTGTGGGGTTTTCGCTTACAGCTCATTAAAAATGCTTTTTTATATTAAATTTCCTGCAATTACAAATATCGACTCAATTCCTATGATTTTCCAAACCACCGGTAGAGCGAGCTGAAAATGTCCTAAGGGGTAGACCCCTAAAAATCGTTAAAAATACAAAATCATCAACTGCACTTGAATTTGCATATACGCCTATATGTGCATATTGAAAAACTATAGAATTTCACGAGATTGGGCAGAAAAATTTGAGGCCTTAGTGTCACAAAGGCGTAACTACCTTTTTTTGGAAACATAACGTTAATTTTGAGATATTTTTCATCATTATCAAGTTTTTCAAATATTCGACGAGGTCCCTCAATATCAAGTAGTTATTCATCTGGAAATATATTGTCCTATTCCGAACATTATGGTTGTTATAGATGAATTAGTATATAAAATTCATTTATTTCTGTTTTTCTCGAAATTAATAATCTGTAGTTACGCTTCTGTGACACTAAGACCTCGAATTATGAAAATTAAATACCATAGGGAATTGACCACTCGCAACTTCAGATAAACTTTTCAATTCTAGAACGGTTGAAAATAGAAAAATTCTGCGAAAGCACATAAAATTAGTATTTTCGGTGAATTTCAAGTCGACTGACCCCTAAAAATCATGGAAAATACAAATTCATCTGATCCACTTATAATTGCATTAGCGGAAATGTATGCTTATTTTAAAAGAGTTAAATTTTATGAAAATGAACAGAAAAATTATGGTATTAAATCTTTTAGGGTATTGACCCCTTCCAACTTCAGATGAACTTTTCAACTCGAGAACGGTTTAAGATAAAGCAAATCTGCGAACGTCAATCGATTCAGAATGATGAGGTTAGAATATTCTGTAAATTTCAAGTCGATCAACAAAATAAACAAAAAATGTATCGAAAAATCATGAAAAATACAGAAATCATCAGATCCACTCATAAATACATATACACAAATGTATGCATATTCGATGAAAGTAGAATTTTATGAAAATTGACAGAAAAATTATGAAATTAAATTGATAGGGTATTGACCCCTTCCAACTTCAGATGAACTTTTCAACTCAAAAACTGCTAAAGATAGAGCAATTCTGCGAAAGCCAATCGATTCAGTATGATTAAAATTCGCATATTCAGTGAATTTCAAGTCGATCGACGAAAACAGAAAACTCATCTAAAAAAATTCTCTAAAATCACGAAAAACTCAAAATAAGCAGACCCGTTTAAAATTCGCACTGCAGAATTTCATGCTGATTTCAAAAATATATGATTTGCATATGCCCAGATACAAGGAATTAAACGACAAAATTCCCTAGCACAAATTAATTTTCTAAAATTCTTAATTCTGTATTATATATTTATAAAAAAAAATCGCAAGCCGCCCTGAGATATATCTCGACGAGTTGATTCAGAATCATCCAACAAAAATTATTGTCGATGGCAAATTAGCGAAAATATTTACATTTCCTAAGTGAAATGGCATTCGAATCCAAAAAACTATTGCATTACAGTATCCAGAAAAAACTTCTTCGAGGGTTACCCACAGAAAAAATCAAGTGGGGTGAGATCCAGGCGTCTGGGTGGACATCAATACTCCACGGGGTCGACAGACATCTGTTTTCTCTGACACAACTGTGAACGTCGTCCAACGTTTTTTGGAGGATATTACAGACTACCATTACTGACATGGTCCTTGCCAGAATGACAAGGTTGTCTGCGTAAGCCTGAAGCTCCACTCCTCTTCTCTCCCCTAACCTAACCTAACAATATCTAGAAAATTTTCAAAATCACTCCATTGCTTCCAAAATAGCAGGTATTTGCGGTTTCAAATCGCACACATTGTACCTATATGAAATATTTTTTTTTGTATTCAACATTTTTTTATAATAATTTATATCTGCAGTAAAAACACTGTGTTCACCTGAAATATCACTTCTACCCCACAACATTCTTGAAACAGTTTACATAATCGCCACTTTCTTTTTTTTTAAACACACTTTATCAACGGCAAAACGAGTCACACTGTTAAATATTGATGCTCAGATGTTCGGAAGCCTTTCTATCCTCGCGTGCTGACGCTGCTCACTTGTTTTCCGTCTGCATTTCTCCAAATTGCATGGTAGTCACGTTTGCGATTAATTCCTCGTTCGCAATTTGTCCATCCCTCCCTCGAGGCGAGAACGAAAAGAATGAATAAACGTGACAAAAAGGGCCATCTTGCAGTTTGCTTCGTGATATTTCATAGTATATCAACAAACGAAGGGAAAAACAAGCGATCAAACATTGCGAGCCATGGGCGACTACGATTAGAGTTCTGATAAAGCACTTCAACTATGTAAATATATAATGATAATAATAATATCGTCTTTGAAGTCAAACTCCAAACAGAGCAGGTTATCTTTAGAAGCGGCGTGTTTCAGGGAGACTCCCTCAGCCATCTTCTCTCCTGCATCTCCTAATTGTCATCGTCCGTTGCCCTACGGCAAACCCGCGGATATAACTGCCCATCAGTTTCATATGGATGACCTCAAACTATATGCCTCCGGAAAAAAATATCTTCATCAGTCCTCAAGGGTGGTGCAAGAGTACACGCATGCTTCCGGAATGGGGTTTGGGATTGACAAATGTGCCACGATTCATCTCAAAAGAGGACGATGCGAGGAATACGGAGACGACGTTCAGCTCGTGGACGAAAGCATCCTTCATCATCTGGATGCTGGAGAGACGTATACCTACCTAGGGGTGGAACAATGCCACACCCAATAGGTAACCAGAGTTAACTTAGTTGTGGGTCGTAGTGTCATCTGTGGGGAAATATAAGTTAGACCCTGTGACTGATGAGAGACAATAAACCTCGAAACATGCATGTCTGCAGATGGTCATTCCCAGCCAAATGAAGGTTAATCTTTTGTTTAACTACAACACAAACACTTGCCATTGGGTCTTCTTGGAAGAACGTTGCACAAATAACTGTCAGACAAAGAAAATATAGAAAGACCCAAAAGAGAAAATCTTGAGGAAGACCAACCAGCTGATAAGAGGGTCTTCATTACCAACAGAGACAAAGCAGAAACTATGCAGATCTGAAGCATTACCACCAAGGCTCTATGGATTGCCGAAAATTCACAAGGAGGATGTACCACTGAGACCAATATCGAGTGCCATAGGATCACCAACCTACAACCTCAAGCATTTGTCGGACATGCTGCAGAAACATGTTGGGAAAACTAGGACTTACGTCCGAGACTCCATCCATTTCATCGAACAGTTGAAGGAAATCACCTTGGAGCCAAACGACATTCTCGTTAGCTTCGATATTGTATCCTTATTTACAAATGTTCCACTTGAAGAATCCCTCAGCTATACAGAGGAGATTTTTCCACAATATATTAACTTATTTCGACATTCGCTAACGACAACTTATTTTCAGTGGAATGAAACCTTCTATGTTGATGGAGTCACCATGGGCAATCCACTTAGCCCAGTAAGTAGTAGCAAATTTCTACATGGAGAAATTTGAAGAAAGAGTCATTCGAACTTCAGAAAAACGACCGAAGCACTGGTTGAGGTATGTAGATGACACGTTCGTTGTTTGGAGCTACGGAAGAGAAGAACTTCAGAACTTCCTAAACCATCTGAATAGTTTTCATCCAAAAATCCAGTTCACCATGGAATTAGAAGAAAAACTTCAAATCCCATTTCTTGACGTATTAGTTACCGAAGAGGGTAATCATCTAGGCCACAAGGTGTACAGGAAGAAAACACACACAGATCGATATCCACACAATGGATCCAACCATCATCCAAAACAGAAACGAACCGTCATCAACACCCTAGTGAACAGAGCTTTGAGAATATGTGAACCAAGGCACATCGACGAGGAAATGCAACACCTTACAACTGTGTTACAAGCGAATGGGTACAACAAGAAAGACATCATCCGTGCTATGCGCCCAAGGGAGAAGAAAAGGAACACCAATGAAGAGCAACCCCAAGGCACTGTCTATCTGCCAAACATAGAAGGTGTCACCAAAAGAATTGGGAAAATTCTGAAGAGGGAGAAAATTAACACCGTCTTCAAACCAACGAAGAAGATATCGGAATATCTAAGATCAGCCAAAGACAGCAGAGATCCACTCAATTCAGCGGGAGTCTACAGAATTCCATGTAACTGTAGGAAGGTCTATATCGGACAAACGAAAAGGAGCATTGGTACCCGCCTAGTCGAGCACAAGCGGAGTTATCGTTTAGGACAAACCGAGAAGTCCGCAGTCGCTGAGCATACATTGTCTGACGGAGAACACAAGATCCTTTTCGAAAATACCGAGAGACTAGCAACGTCGAATCATTATTCAACAAGAATGTATCTAGAAGCAATAGAAATACACAAACACCAAGAGAACTTCAACAGAAAAGAAAAAAGAACATATTTACCAAAGATCTGGCACACAGCATTGAAAGGGGCCAAAACGAAGCCATGTCACCCGAATCGCGCGGAAAGTGCGCGCGAACCCACTATTACAGAAAGTGCGCGAAAAAACATCACTATAAATAACATGGCAAACTCGAAAGCTTCAGTTTCAGTTGATACGTTTAGAAGAGTACTTCGACCACGCCACTGAAGATGACTGTTGCAGTTGCAGTCGAAACGTTTGGAGATTTAAACCAAAGAAGACCACGGCAACACCCGGAAACCAACCAAAATACTGTCAGATATAGTTCAATGTCCGTTGTGGTATTAGCCAGGGAAGAAGTCATTTTCTAACAGATGTTTGCCTTTATTTTTCCACTTGGTAGAAACGCTTGGAGAGAAGGGTACTCCGTATTCGTTTCATTCTGTATAATGTTGATGAACGGGTTGAATGGAAATTAATAGCCCAAAATCTCTTTTATGCTTGGTCAGATTTCGAAGGGATGATTTCTTTAGATTTCGATGTTTTCAAAAGTGTTATGAAATACATGGTGTTCAATTTGAAAAAACCACAACTTTAATAAGTCACACTTTTTTGAGCTACCCTGTAGACTTCAGACTGATTTGCTGTTGTGAGCCTCAATCAATATACATATAATAAAGCAGAGAGATTCTCAAAAAAATAAATGATTTGGCTTACAGACCCCACCATGTATATATCTCAACGAGAAATTTTAAAATAATACATATGAGATCTAATACTTGTCTAGGTATTAGTCACGACTGTAATTGTTCTCTTCTAGGTTCTCGCTACTGATTTCCATAACGTGAAATATCGTGTAGGAGGCTTTTTATAAATGAATCTCTTCATTTATTTCTTTCATCCTTATTAGGGATACATCAACGTTTGAGAAAGGAGAAAACATTATGTTTCAAAGTTAACTGGACAGAATTGCTTGTGTTAATGCACAAACTACTTACCGGTATTTGGCAAACACCGAATTTATTCACCAACCATCACACTGAATCGGTTAAAAATATATTTGGGTAGAAAGTATTAAAAGCTACTGTCAGTGAAAGTTGATTCACATTTGAAACGATTGGAAGATATAGCCTGCATTGTGAACATGTTTTCATTGCAGCATTTGCAGAATTCAAATGAATTACGCCTTCAAAATCAATATTTGTAGAAACGAGGCTAGCCTCACGTTCATCCGTCAACTAAAATACTCATCACCAATTCATATGAACAAAATATCACTAAATTTCTTTGATTGTAGAACTTATGACTGAATCCAACGTTCTGCCCTGGAAGTTTTGTGTACAGGGTGTTTCAATTCAAATCGGTACCATTCCCAACTCCGTTATAATTGATGCTATGAATTTGGTTAAATGGACAAACGACGATTTTGAATTTTAAAGGTCTTGTCCAGTCTTACGTATCTAGCCCCAATATTTTCAAACTTATGGTGGAACTCTAACCGTTTCATCAGAAATATCTAAGGCGTTTCTTCAAGTTTGGCATCAAGGACTCCTCGCTATGTTTCCTTCTTATGGCTTACCCACAGTTGTATTCCTTGCTGCCTAGCTTTATTTAGCTTCTTAGTGGTCACTATTTTCACTCGGGTTTAAAGGTCGTCGTGGAAAAATGATACCAATTCCAGATTAATACGTGAGGTCCACACACAAACTCCGCGGAAGTTGAATGTTTGGTGTGGTATTTTCCTGAAACAAATCGCTGGACCACTTTTATAGATGATAATTTGAATTGACACGTCATGTATTTACAGCTTCCTCAGAATATCATCGATCCCGTGATAACGGATTTTATCGAAAACAATGGAGATTTTTTGGAAAAATACTCCATTTTAAACCAGATGGAGTACCACCCCACTACGCAGTGGCGGTTAGAAACTTTCAGGATGAACGATATACCAACCATTGCATATGGCGACGAGGACCAACTGAATGGCCAGCTAGATCACCAGACCCCAAACCGTTGGATTATTTTTCACGGGAAAATTTCAAAAACGAAGTGTTTGCTACTTTGCCAGAGTCACTAAAGGATCTACGTGGAAGAGTTGTGGTAGATTGTGACATATTAACTCTAGAGGTATTGGAAAACGTTCGTAATAATTTTTTAAGTATGTTTTATCATTGTATGGAAGTGGAAGGGCATTGCATGGACATACTCGAGCGCGTCAGATATTGATAGCATCAATTTCCTACGATTAAACCCCCAAGAAACATAGAGACCAACTATAAAATTATCAAAACTGGGTTGAAGGGTTACAGACTTTAGTAATAAGAGATTTATAAGAAAAAAATTGTATTACCTTGATATCGGGCGGGAGAATGAGGGCAATCAATGGTCCAAATCTAAAAAAATGTGGAAGATGTAGATAATCCATGGAACTCCAAATGGAAGTAGATATAAATCATAATATGTTGTTCAGATAGTTGTACATCAGTACGAGACAAGGAGAGAGAGATAATACTTCGTGCGTTGGTTGATTGAATAATTGAATTAGAGAGCCAAGGCCCTTTTCATCCCTCGAGAAGGGCGCCTGAAGGGTTTATTTGTCACCTTAAAACGATGCTATCCTATTTGTGTCAATTTATGCATGTTTTGTCAATTCTACAAGGAAATCTCGGAACCAAACGCTTAGTCAGTTAATCTGGGTCAATCTTCTGGGGGTTGTAATACGACCCAGCTCAAATAACAACCCGCTAACCCCGTACCCCGCTACCATTGTATAACCGATTGAAATCACAACAAAAATAACTCATGAATGCTTTATCGTTCGAGTAGGCCGATTGAGATAATCAAATGTCATCTATTTCTATCCCGACAAAAACATACATTCGGCTCCGTAGTATTAGATAACCCCGCTCGAAATACAACAACAATGACTCATTCAACTCTAAATTTCTACCCACCGAAACGAGAACGGACCAAGTCGTGCACTGGGGTAGAAACACTCCTCCGGCCAGAATTCCCTGAGAATACGCACGGGAGTGGGCCCGAATTGGCGTGCACTGGGTATAAGGTCAATTCAGTCAAAATAACTAGGGGTTTCATTCAAAAAGTCGTCCAAAATCGCGTAGTTTACACACGGAAGGTCCCATAAATCACAGAAGGAACGAACACAGAATAACAAGACAGCGTCGACTGCCAGCGGCCGCGACCATAGCCTACTGAATCGGGCTTAACGAAACGCTGTTGCCACATGCACGGCTGTTTCGGTAGATCACAAGATTTCAATGGTGTTTGAGTTTCGACAAGGTGTTTCCAGTCGTATTTACTGTTATTTCTTTTCGAAAGGCCGATTCAGATCAATGCGTACCCACCCTGTATGAGAAATGCATGCCTATCGGCATGCGTGAAAAACACACGGATTTGAAAAATGTTCTAGTTAAGATAATGTAAAATTTAGTAAAAAATACGATGGGATTATTTGAAAAACTCAAATTACATTAATTCAATAGTGACAATAATTATTACAGAACCAAATAAAATACGATCCCGTCAAAGAAATGCAAGTGAAAGAATATATAAATGCAATTTTCTGGCACAGGGGTAAAAATGCATATGCGTGGGAATCGCACGTGCTTTGAAAACCCAGCATGGGCACGCATGTATCTCAATCGGCGTAAATGATCTATTTTGTCATCTGTTCTAAGATGCTCTATGAATTTGAAACAAACTATTACTTTGTTTATTGGATCCACATCAGTTTTGTCTGTTTCATTTTCCTATCACCTGTCCATTTCCCATTCATTCATTCATCTCCTATTTCAATGCTTTCATCCATTCCTTTTTTCTTTCTCCATGTCCTTGCTCCTCCCCTATTCTTTTTCTTGTCCACAATACCCTACGTTTTTTCTTATTATGTTCTGTTTTTCTTAATTTCTCTTCTTCGTGATGGGGGTAGTTTAAAGTTATTTTTAGTAATAAAACTTGATGAATCTTGAAATCACATCATTTCCAAATATGCACTATTACTATGATGATTTCAACAATTATCAAAAACTAGTGAAACTATGAGAAACCAATAAAAAATGGTTCATGAACACTTCGTTTCTTCTCAACTTCCTGTTTCCTCTCTCTCAGTTTCGGATGTCTTGACTAGCATTTCTTTACATCCACTATACTTCAATATTTCTATAATGTCCTATGTCTTATACATCCACTTTACTCTCTATAATGTCTCGTGTAGATCGTCTCACTTGATTGACTCTTCTTTTCTGTCACGTTTTCCTTTTCTCTGCATTCCTTCATTTCTTCCATCTTCTTTCCCGCAATCTCATCTTTCCCAGCTTCTGTCTTCTATTCTCTACTCCCTGTTCGCTATCTCCAATACTTCTCAACCTTCTGTAGCTCTTGTCTCGTGCTCCTCATCTCTTTTATTTCTTATTTCTAGTCTCGTGTTTTTAGTCTTTAGCGCCCTATTTTTGATATCTTGTTCCTTCGGACTCATCTCCTTTATGCCTCTCATCATCGATCATTTGCTTTTTGTTCTTCCTCTTCCTGTCTTCTGCCTACTCCCCTCTTTTATCTTGTCTCCTATCTTTTTTCGCCGTATATTCTGCCTCGTATTTGTATATCATCTGTCTGCTGTATCCTGTCACCTTTCCTCTCATGTCAACTGTCAATGTTCCAAGTCTCTTATTCCTTTATCTATCGTGTTTTATTCATGATATTTTTTGCCACTCATATCCTTTCGCCTGTCTTTCGAAGCTTTTGTCACTTGAATATTGCCTGTCTATAATTTCTCCCAAGTTGCCATTTCAACAACTACTTGGGGTCTGTCTGAAGAAACTCTGGTGCAACCTGGAGCTTCCTGACCTGAGTCATAAAAACCCTAGAAGAAAACATTTCTGTAATGCACTGTCCTCCTGGGTCTTCTCTTGCTTTCCAAGAGCTTTGGCAACGTCGCAAGGACCTGACATGCTGTTGTGCGCCAACGACATGTCATCAGCGTGCTGTGGACAAAGACGGAAATAAAGTGTGGCACGGATTCCCTTTTCCCGCCAGGTGTATAGCTTTGTCGGGACTTTACAAAGGAGAGACGGGTTGTGCGGAACATTCGGCGTGCGAGGAAGATGCAGCTCGTGCCGGTTGTAGGGATTAGTGAACGCAAGTGCCGCGTCGGCGCTAAAACAGTGGCGAGGATCGGGGCAGAATGATGCAATATTGGTTGGGATGTTTCTTGACGTTCCAGGTGACTTCTTTTCCGTATCCTGTTTTTCTTGTGAAATCCAGGACGTGGGATGGTTCCAAAAGTTGGGTAAATCTTCTTCTTCTTTCTTACATCCTCCTAGACTTAGCAGACAATAATTGGTAAGTCGTCTTCAAGTCCTCTACAAGTATAGACTTTGCCTTGGAGTACTGCGAAGACAAGCATGTCTCAGTGCCACCCCACCGAGGCCATGAGAACCACCGCAACTAGAGGTCTTGCTTGTCCTGCTTCCACTACATATATACATTTAAGGCGAAGCTAGGCCAGTCACTAGTAGGTTGCTTAGAGGACAGCACCCATAAGCAACATGCAGTGGAGAGACTAAAACAAGCCATACGAAGAGTTAGAAAAGCTTTCACAAAACCTTCAAGACAAGTATAACGGACAGGGATGCGTGGAAGGAGGGACCTCCCATCAACGCGGAAATTGCTGCCTACACGGATGGATCAAAAACTGATGGAGGTTCAGGAGCCGGCATTTATACCCGGTCAACACTAGGCAAACATCCACGTCTCAGGGATGTCAATATCGTCAAAAATGGGATTTAGATGTCCTCGTGATATCATATCGTTTGAAATTACACCGTGATATCCCTTAGATATCAAAATCAATAATAGCTGAATATAGATGAAGTCGCTGTGACGTCTGTGCGACGTAACGTTGAAATCGTCGCCATACATTATTGCGCTCAAGAGCTAATAATGCATGAGTTTTCAGAAAAAAACCATTGTCATTTGCTCAGACAGCCAAGCTGCAATAAAAGCGGCCAACTCAATTCAAGTTACCTCCAAACTTGTTTGAGACTGCATTGAAGCTCTAAAAGAGCTGTGCAATCAGAACAGACTGACCCTAGCCAGCACACACAGATTATAGAGGCAATAAAGAGGCAGATTCACTAGCCCGTGAAGGGGCAAGTGAGGACCTGATTGGCCCAGAACAGTTCTGCCATATGGCAAAAGCTGTACCCTAAACAAACACCAAATCATGGATCCAACAGAAATCTCAAGAATGGTAGAACAATTCACCAGGAATAAGATAGGCCAAAGAGTTTATCAAACAACAGCAGCCAACATTCACACAATATCCACTGAGCCAGAAGAGAAGCACTACTAGAATATTAATAGGACTTATCACAGGGTATTGTAGGCTTAACAAACATATAAGTACAAACTGCAAGGGATTGTCAAGGCTGAGGTTTCTAACGCTGGGAGAAGTAAAACCAAAACCTCCCAGGTGTATCGCAGTTCTAAAAACAGCATATGGATTCTCGTAACGAAGACAAGGCTAGATAGAGAACTCTAAACGATTTCAAGGGCATACACAATAGATCTGAAAAGGTCGCGGTGTAGAGGCTTGTATCACAAAGTCCCAAACTAATCTAATCTGATGTAATAGACTTTGCCTCTGGGTACAGCCGTACAAGTGTAAATAAGGAGATTAATTTACCCCATAAGCATACTCAGAGCTCTCTCCAAGATTTTAGACTATCTTATTTTCAATTTTCAGAACAACCTGAAAATTCCACCATTATACCTTCGGTCAATCTGGGTTCTCAAAGATCTCCAGTTCTACAAAACCTCTGCTTCACTTATTTGAAGGATCCCAGACAGCACCAGCACAAGCCAGAATATCCGTGGATGTATTTTGGACATCCATGACGAATATCTCACGGATATCTATGAAGGATAACTTATAGACGGTCCAATTGATGTCCGAATCAAGCCTGGATGTTCGTGGATGTATTTTGGATGAAGAATATCTTATAGACGTCCAATTCATAGCCAAATCAATCAATCAAGCCTGGATATCTCTGGATGAATTCTGGATATTTATAATATATCCACGACGAATGTCACGGATCTATGAAGGATATTTCATAGACGTACAATTCATGTCCAAATCAATAGTGGATATCCGTGGATGTATTTCGGATCAAGAATATCTCATAGACGTCCAGATCAAACCTTGAAATCCTTGGATGTATTTTAGATATCCATAAGATATCCACGACGAACATCTCACGGATATCCTTGAAGGATAGGGTATGGTAAGGGTTTCACCAAATAAACCCAGCTTTTCGATGAAGCCGATTAGTTTATTTGATTTATGATCTTTTAGGTCCGAGGTAGAGAGTGAAACTCTTCCAAACATTTAAAAACTGATTTGGTCTGCGGGGGGACAAGTACAAAGTATGTGCTCTGCTGTTTCATCATCTTTATGACAGAGACGACATGTTAGGTCCTCCAACAGTTTTAGTCTTGTCATATGATGATCCAAACGACAGTGGCCTGTGAGTAGGCCTGTTAGACATCGCGCGCTGGTCATCCCTGCTGGAGTCTAATAGTGTTTTGGTCAAATTCTTCGAGGAATGTATGGATGCCTTGGTATGAGCCAATCACATACACCTACACCAGATCCTGAAGGCGGTTTTAAACCATCTGTGAACCAACAGTAATCTGCTCTCAGTGGTTCCTCTTCTCGAAGGACCTAATCATCTCTTTTCGGAAGAAAAACGGTATAATGCGGGTCAAAATTTATGTTGGAGGCATTATATCAGAGGTCATTCCCAGAATGTTGTGACTTTGCGTGTCAATCAGCAGTCTGCTACGCTCTATATAAGTCTGTTGCATGCAATTGGCAATATGCATGATTCTGTAGGTTGTCCATCTAGCCTCTATTACCAGGAAGATGTGGAATAGGAGGTAGATCTAATAGGATTTCCATAGCTGCTGGCGGTGTGGTACTGATGGCACCAGTGATTGCCAAACAAGCTGGTCTCTGTGAACTTGAGAGCTTCACTTGGGCCGTTCGAAGTTTTCGGCCACCGAGCAATGGTACCATCATATGTATCCAGTGGAATTATTTGGGATCTAGGCCCCAAGATTCTCCACAAATCTGAACCTAATGACCTCATCTTGAAGAGATACAGTGGCAGACAACTACTTCTCTGGCTAATGCCGCGACGGGTATTGAATTACATCAAACAGATACTTATGGAATGTTCCTTATTGCGAGGGAATCAAACTGCAAGTGCTCACTGTAATCAACTAGCAGAATTCTGTTTAGATTCAAACAGGGGGTCGATACAGGCAGCTTTTACGATCTTCCAAGAACATTCTGAGCATTGCGCTCAGTGTCTTAAAACCCAATCTGCTTTTATTGAAACTCATGCAAATGTTCATACAACAGAATTTGGAAACCAGTGGAAATTTCAGTATTCAAATCTGAGATTTGAACATAACATTACTTTTTTTTCAATCCAAGAACATTTCGTTCGCCATCTATGAACGATTCAATCGTACGTTTCAACGAATGAGCAAACTTCCTCTAAAAAAAACAAACATTCTCCGCAAACCATTGTCAGTTCGACTATTGTCACGTAGATGACTCTCGCATCTGAAACACACATTCAAAAATATCTTGCAAGTTTCCCGAATTTTTCTGAGGATATATAACAAAAAAAAAATTTTTGGACTAAATATATTGGTCCATTCCTAACAGACAACAATGAATGTTGGTAAAATAATGTTTCTCTCCTATATAGCAATTTCCTCCTTACGTATTCCTACACAATAAATATTTCATATTGTCATATGCAAACATTCAATAGAAAATACAACCACTGAACCTGACGACTATTCCAGTGGCTGTTACGAGTGGAAGAAACTGGACTTCCATACGATATCTTCCTGGGATATCCATAAGAGTTCAAGGATGTCCATGCATGAGATGTTGACAGATATAATCAGATACTCGGCTAACATTTTTACATCTCATGCATGTACCAAGTACGTCAAAATCTGATTGTGACCTCTTATTTGAACTCCCGTAGATGGACTAGAGACCTCCGTGGCAATTCTATGGCAACTGGGGGGAAATGTAGAACGCAATTGGGGAACCAACCCAAAGCTTATGCGCTGTCTTTACACGGCAGTCGTAAGACCAATGATCCAATATGGGTCAGCCATGTGGCTCACAGAACAGCACCATGAGCCAAAGACTCAGCAAGGTCCAGAGGTTGCCATCGGTAGAATATTTTTTAAAGGATATAATCAATTTCGAAAATATCCAATTTATGTACGATAAAGTATTTCGATTTATTTCATATGTGATTTTACTACTAGGTATACTTGCTTCAACGCATACGAATTTTGACGAGAATGGAAAAATTCAACATACTTTGGTATATCCAATAATTTAGCAAAAACATCAAAGAACCGGAAAACTTAATTCAAACCGATATAAGAATATTTCCTTCAATTCGGTAATAAAAATTCAAATTCGAATATTTGAATAAATAAATATGGGTTGTCTTTCAAATTCAAGGTTATAACATTCTCCTGAAGACAATAAAAAGAAATCTTAGCTGTTGTATCTCAATTTAATTCAGAAAAAAAAAGACGTTTGATTTCTATTTTAGTGGTATAATAACGAAAATTAGAAATGATCAGAATCTCGTCAAATACTGGACTAAAAAACGAAATCTTTCCTAACATCATAACTATACATTAAAAAAAGGGGTACAGGATACTGATTTCAAGCAGTTGACAAAGTAGTTTACAATATTTCTTTGGTAAAATATGGCCTGCACTGAAATCTTCAACGCATTTCTAGAGATTTTTCCACTTGGATATCTTATGGAGGTACAAGATACATCTACATGTATCCTGGCTTGATATGGACATAAAATGAACGTCCACGAGATATCCTCCATGGATATCCGTGGGATATTTGTTGTGGATATCTTATGGACATCCAAAATATATCTACGGATATCCTGGATTGATATAGACATAAACTGAGCGTCTATGAGATATCCTTGAAAGATATCCGTAAGATATTTGTTGTGGATATCTTATGGACATCCAAAATATATCCACGGATATCCTGGATTGATATGGACATGAAATGAGCGTCCATCAGATATCCTCCATAAATATCCGTGGGATATTTGTTGTGGATATCTTATGGACATCCAAAATATATCTACGGATATCCTGGATTGATATAGACATAAACTGAGCGTCTATGAGATATCCTTGAAAGATATCCGTAAGATATTTGTTGTGGATATCTTATGGACATCCAAAATATATCCACGGATATCCTGGATTGATATGGACATGAAATGAGCGTCCATCAGATATCCTCCATAAATATCCGTGGGATATTTGTTGTGGATATCTTATGGACATCCAAAATATATCTACGGATATCCTGGATTGATATAGACATAAACTGAGCGTCTATGAGATATCCTTGAAAGATATCCGTAAGATATTTGTTGTGGATATCTTATGGACATCCAAAATATATCCACGGATATCCTGGCTTGATATGGACATAAAATGAACGTCCACGAGATATCCTCCATGGATATCCGTGGGATATTTGTTGTGGATATCTTATGGACATCCAAAATATATCTACGGATATCCTGGATTGATATAGACATAAACTGAGCGTCTATGAGATATCCTTGAAAGATATCCGTAAGATATTTGTTGTGGATATCTTATGGACATCCAAAATATATCCACGGATATCCTGGATTGATATGGACATGAAATGAGCGTCCATCAGATATCCTCCATAAATATCCGTGAGATATTTGTTGTGGATATCTTATGGACATCCAAAATATATCTACGGATATCTTGGATTGATATAGACATAAACTGAGCGTCCATGAGATATCCTTGAAAGATATCCGTGAGATATTTGTTGTGGATATCTTATGGACATCCAAAATATATCCACGGATATCCTGGATTGATATGGACATGAAATGAGCGTCCATCAGATATCCTCCATAAATATCCGTGGGATATTTGTTGTGGATATCTTATGGACATCCAAAATATATCCACGGATATCCTGGCTTGATATGGACATAAAATGAACGTCCACGAGATATCCTCCATGGATATCCGTGGGATATTTGTTGTGGATATCTTATGGACATCCAAAATATATCTACGGATATCCTGGATTGATATAGACATAAACTGAGCGTCTATGAGATATCCTTGAAAGATATCCGTAAGATATTTGTTGTGGATATCTTATGGACATCCAAAATATATCCACGGATATCCTGGATTGATATGGACATGAAATGAGCGTCCATCAGATATCCTCCATAAATATCCGTGGGATATTTGTTGTGGATATCTTATGGACATCCAAAATATATCTACGGATATCCTGGATTGATATAGACATAAACTGAGCGTCTATGAGATATCCTTGAAAGATATCCGTAAGATATTTGTTGTGGATATCTTATGGACATCCAAAATATATCCACGGATATCCTGGCTTGATATGGACATAAAATGAACGTCCACGAGATATCCTCCATGGATATCCGTGGGATATTTGTTGTGGATATCTTATGGACATCCAAAATATATCTACGGATATCCTGGATTGATATAGACATAAACTGAGCGTCTATGAGATATCCTTGAAAGATATCCGTAAGATATTTGTTGTGGATATCTTATGGATATCCAAAATATATCCACGGATATCCTGGATTGATATGGACATGAAATGAGCGTCCATCAGATATCCTCCATAAATATCCGTGAGATATTTGTTGTGGATATCTTATGGACATCCAAAATATATCTACGGATATCTTGGATTGATATAGACATAAACTGAGCGTCCATGAGATATCCTTGAAAGATATCCGTGAGATATTTGTTGTGGATATCTTATGGACATCCAAAATATATCCACGGATATCCTGGATTGATATGGACATGAAATGAGCGTCCATCAGATATCCTCCATAAATATCCGTGGGATATTTGTTGTGGATATCTTATGGACATCCAAAATATATCCACGGATATCCTGGCTTGATATGGACATAAAATGAACGTCCACGAGATATCCTCCATGGATATCCGTGGGATATTTGTTGTGGATATCTTATGGACATCCAAAATATATCTACGGATATCTTGGATTGATATGGACATGAAATGAGCGTCCATCAGATATCCTCCATAAATATCCGTGGGATATTTGTTGTGGATATCTTATGGACATCCAAAATATATCTACGGATATCCTGGATTGATATAGACATAAACTGAGCGTCTATGAGATATCCTTGAAAGATATCCGTAAGATATTTGTTGTGGATATCTTATGGACATCCAAAATATATCCACGGATATCCTGGCTTGATATGGACATAAAATGAACGTCCACGAGATATCCTCCATGGATATCCGTGGGATATTTGTTGTGGATATCTTATGGACATCCAAAATATATCTACGGATATCCTGGATTGATATAGACATAAACTGAGCGTCTATGAGATATCCTTGAAAGATATCCGTAAGATATTTGTTGTGGATATCTTATGGACATCCAAAATATATCCACGGATATCCTGGATTGATATGGACATGAAATGAGCGTCCATCAGATATCCTCCATAAATATCCGTGAGATATTTGTTGTGGATATCTTATGGACATCCAAAATATATCTACGGATATCTTGGATTGATATAGACATAAACTGAGCGTCCATGAGATATCCTTGAAAGATATCCGTGAGATATTTGTTGTGGATATCTTATGGACATCCAAAATATATCCACGGATATCCTGGATTGATATGGACATGAAATGAGCGTCCATCAGATATCCTCCATAAATATCCGTGGGATATTTGTTGTGGATATCTTATGGACATCCAAAATATATCCACGGATATCCTGGCTTGATATGGACATAAAATGAACGTCCACGAGATATCCTCCATGGATATCCGTGGGATATTTGTTGTGGATATCTTATGGACATCCAAAATATATCTACGGATATCCTGGATTGATATAGACATAAACTGAGCGTCTATGAGATATCCTTGAAAGATATCCGTGAGATATTTGTTGTGGATATCTTACGGACATCCAAAATATATCCACGGATATCCTGGATTGATATGGACATGAAATGAGCGTCCATCAGATATCCTCCATAAATATCCGTGGGATATTTGTTGTGGATATCTTATGGACATCCAAAATATATCCACGGATATCCTGGATTGATATGGACATGAAATGAGCGTCCATCAGATATCCTCCATAAATATCCGTGAGATATTTGTTGTGGATATCTTATGGACATCCAAAATATATCTACGGATATCTTGGATTGATATAGACATAAACTGAGCGTCCATGAGATATCCTTGAAAGATATCCGTGAGATATTTGTTGTGGATATCTTATGGACATCCAAAATATATCCACGGATATCCTGGATTGATATGGACATGAAATGAGCGTCCATCAGATATCCTCCATAAATATCCGTGGGATATTTGTTGTGGATATCTTATGGACATCCAAAATATATCCACGGATATCCTGGCTTGATATGGACATAAAATGAACGTCCACGAGATATCCTCCATGGATATCCGTGGGATATTTGTTGTGGATATCTTATGGACATCCAAAATATATCTACGGATATCCTGGATTGATATAGACATAAACTGAGCGTCTATGAGATATCCTTGAAAGATATCCGTAAGATATTTGTTGTGGATATCTTATGGACATCCAAAATATATCCACGGATATCCTGGCTTGATATGGACATAAAATGAACGTCCACGAGATATCCTCCATGGATATCCGTGGGATATTTGTTGTGGATATCTTATGGACATCCAAAATATATCTACGGATATCTTGGATTGATATAGACATAAACTGAGCGTCTATGAGATATCCTTGAAAGA
The DNA here is from genome assembly GCA_958502065.1 of Chrysolina americana. Lineage (NCBI taxonomy): Eukaryota > Metazoa > Arthropoda > Insecta > Coleoptera > Chrysomelidae > Chrysolina > Chrysolina americana. The sequence goes on along the minus strand of OY293410.1, from coordinate 108,223,307 downwards.
TATCCGTAAGATATTTGTTGTGGATATCTTATGGACATCCAAAATATATCCACGGATATCCTGGCTTGATATGGACATAAAATGAACGTCCACGAGATATCCTCCATGGATATCCGTGGGATATTTGTTGTGGATATCTTATGGACATCCAAAATATATCTACGGATATCTTGGATTGATATAGACATAAACTGAGCGTCTATGAGATATCCTTGAAAGATATCCGTAAGATATTTGTTGTGGATATCTTATGGACATCCAAAATATATCTACGGATATCTTGGATTGATATAGACATAAACTGAGCGTCTATGAGATATCCTTGAAAGATATCCGTAAGATATTTGTTGTGGATATCTTATGGACATCCAAAATATATCCACGGATATCCTGGATTGATATGGACATGAAATGAGCGTCCATCAGATATCCTCCATAAATATCCGTGGGATATTTGTTGTGGATATCTTATGGACATCCAAAATATATCCACGGATATCCTGGCTTGATATGGACATAAAATGAACGTCCACGAGATATCCTCCATGGATATCCGTGGGATATTTGTTGTGGATATCTTATGGACATCCAAAATATATCTACGGATATCTTGGATTGATATAGACATAAACTGAGCGTCTATGAGATATCCTTGAAAGATATCCGTAAGATATTTGTTGTGGATATCTTATGGACATCCAAAATATATCCACGGATATCCTGGATTGATATGGACATGAAATGAGCGTCCATCAGATATCCTCCATAAATATCCGTGGGATATTTGTTGTGGATATCTTATGGACATCCAAAATATATCCACGGATATCCTGGATTGATATGGACATAAACTGAGCGTCTATGAGATATCCTTGAAAGATATCCGTGAGATATTTGTTGTGGATATCTTATGGACATCCAAAATATATCCACGGATATCCTGGATTGATATGGACATGAAATGAGCGTCCATCAGATATCCTCCATAAATATCCGTGAGATATTTGTTGTGGATATTTTATGGACATACAAAATATATCTACGGATATCCTGAATTGATATAGACATAAAATGAGCGTCCATGAGATATGCTTGAAAGATATCCGTGAGATATTTGTTGTAGATATCTTATAGACATCCAAAATATATCCACGGATATCCTGGATTGATATGGACATGAAATGAGCGTCCATCAGATATCCTCCATAAATATCCGTGAGATATTTGTTGTGGATATTTTATGGACATACAAAATATATCTACGGATATCCTGAATTGATATAGACATAAAATGAGCGTCCATGAGATATCCTTGAAAGATATCCGTGAGATATTTGTTGTGGATATCTTATGGACATCCAAAATATATCCACGGATATCCTGGATTGATATGGACATGGAATGAGCGTCCATCAGATATCCCCCCATAAATATCCGTGAGATATTTGTTGTGGATATTTTATGGACATACAAAATATATCTACGGATATCCTGAATTGATATAGACATAAAATGAGCGTCCATGAGATATGCTTGAAAGATATCCGTGAGATATTTGTTGTAGATATCTTATAGACATCCAAAATATATCCACGGATATCCTGGATTGATATGGACATGGAATGAGCGTCTATCAGATATCCCCCCATAAATATCCGTGAGATATTTGTTGTGGATATTTTATGGACATACAAAATATATCTACGAATATCCTGGATTGATATAGACATAAAATGAGCGTCCATGAGATATCCTTGAAAGATATCCGTGAGATATTTGTTGTGGATATCTTACGGACATCCAAAATATATCCACGGATATCCTGGATTGATATGGACATGAAATGAGCGTCCATCAGATATCCTCCATAAATATCCGTGGGATATTTGTTGTGGATATCTTATGGACATCCAAAATATATCTACGGATATCTTGGATTGATATAGACATAAACTGAGCGTCTATGAGATATCCTTGAAAGATATCCGTGAGATATTTGTTGTGGATATCTTATGGACATCCAAAATATATCTACGGATATCTTGGATTGATATAGACATAAACTGAGCGTCTATGAGATATCCTTGAAAGATATCCGTGAGATATTTGTTGTGGATATCTTATGGACATCCAAAATATATCCACGGATATCCTGGATTGATATGGACATGAAATGAGCGTCCATCAGATATCCTCCATAAATATCCGTGGGATATTTGTTGTGGATATCTTATGGACATCCAAAATATATCTACGGATATCTTGGATTGATATAGACATAAACTGAGCGTCTATGAGATATCCTTGAAAGATATCCGTGAGATATTTGTTGTGGATATCTTATGGACATCCAAAATATATCCACGGATATCCTGGATTGATATGGACATGAAATGAGCGTCCATCAGATATCCTCCATAAATATCCGTGGGATATTTGTTGTGGATATCTTATGGACATCCAAAATATATCTACGGATATCTTGGATTGATATAGACATAAACTGAGCGTCTATGAGATATCCTTGAAAGATATCCGTGAGATATTTGTTGTGGATATCTTATGGACATCCAAAATATATCCACGGATATCCTGGATTGATATGGACATGAAATGAGCGTCCATCAGATATCCTCCATAAATATCCGTGGGATATTTGTTGTGGATATCTTATGGACATCCAAAATATATCTACGGATATCTTGGATTGATATAGACATAAACTGAGCGTCTATGAGATATCCTTGAAAGATATCCGTGAGATATTTGTTGTGGATATTTTATGGACATACAAAATATATCTACGAATATCCTGGATTGATATAGTCATAAAATGAGCGTCCATGAGATATCCTTGAAAGATATCCGTGAGATATTTGTTGTGGATATCTTACGGACATCCAAAATATATCCACGGATATCCTGGATTGATATGGACATGAAATGAGCGTCCATCAGATATCCTCCATAAATATCCGTGGGATATTTGTTGTGGATATCTTATGGACATCCAAAATATATCCACGGATATCCTGGATTGATATGGACATGAAATGAGCGTCCATCAGATATCCTCCATAAATATCCGGGAGATATTTGTTGTGGATATTTTATGGACATACAAAATATATCTACGAATATCCTGGATTGATATAGACATAAAATGAGCGTCCATGAGATATCCTTGAAAGATATCCGTGAGATATTTGTTGTGGATATCTTACGGACATCCAAAATATATCCACGGATATCCTGGATTGATATGGACATGAAATGAGCGTCCATCAGATATCCTCCATAAATATCCGTGGGATATTTGTTGTGGATATCTTATGGACATCCAAAATATATCCACGGATATCCTGGATTGATATGGACATGAAATGAGCGTCCATCAGATATCCTCCATAAATATCCGTGGGATATTTGTTGTGGATATCTTATGGACATCCAAAATATATCTACGGATATCTTGGATTGATATAGACATAAACTGAGCGTCTATGAGATATCCTTGAAAGATATCCGTGAGATATTTGTTGTGGATATCTTATGGACATCCAAAATATATCCACGGATATCCTGGATTGATATGGACATGAAATGAGCGTCCATCAGATATCCTCCATAAATATCCGTGGGATATTTGTTGTGGATATCTTATGGACATCCAAAATATATCTACGGATATCTTGGATTGATATAGACATAAACTGAGCGTCTATGAGATATCCTTGAAAGATATCCGTGAGATATTTGTTGTGGATATCTTATGGACATCCAAAATATATCCACGGATATCCTGGATTGATATGGACATGAAATGAGCGTCCATCAGATATCCTCCATAAATATCCGTGGGATATTTGTTGTGGATATCTTATGGACATCCAAAATATATCTACGGATATCTTGGATTGATATAGACATAAACTGAGCGTCTATGAGATATCCTTGAAAGATATCCGTGAGATATTTGTTGTGGATATTTTATGGACATACAAAATATATCTACGAATATCCTGGATTGATATAGACATAAAATGAGCGTCCATGAGATATCCTTGAAAGATATCCGTGAGATATTTGTTGTGGATATCTTATGGACATCCAAAATATATCCACGGATATCCTGGATTGATATGGACATGAAATGAGCGTCCATCAGATATCCTCCATAAATATCCGTGGGATATTTGTTGTGGATATCTTATGGACATCCAAAATATATCCACGGATATCCTGGATTGATATGGACATGAAATGAGCGTCCATCAGATATCCTCCATAAATATCCGTGGGATATTTGTTGTGGATATCTTATGGACATCCAAAATATATCCACGGATATCCTGGATTGATATGGACATGAAATGAGCGTCCATCAGATATCCTCCATAAATATCCGGGAGATATTTGTTGTGGATATTTTATGGACATACAAAATATATCTACGAATATCCTGGATTGATATAGACATAAAATGAGCGTCCATGAGATATCCTTGAAAGATATCCGTGAGATATTTGTTGTGGATATCTTACGGACATCCAAAATATATCCACGGATATCCTGGATTGATATGGACATGAAATGAGCGTCCATCAGATATCCTCCATAAATATCCGTGGGATATTTGTTGTGGATATCTTATGGACATCCAAAATATATCCACGGATATCCTGGATTGATATGGACATGAAATGAGCGTCCATCAGATATCCTCCATAAATATCCGTGGGATATTTGTTGTGGATATCTTATGGACATCCAAAATATATCCACGGATATCCTGGATTGATATGGACATGAAATGAGCGTCCATCAGATATCCTCCATAAATATCCGGGAGATATTTGTTGTGGATATTTTATGGACATACAAAATATATCTACGAATATCCTGGATTGATATAGACATAAAATGAGCGTCCATGAGATATCCTTGAAAGATATCCGTGAGATATTTGTTGTGGATATCTTACGGACATCCAAAATATATCCACGGATATCCTGGATTGATATGGACATGAAATGAGCATCCATCAGATATCCTCCATAAATATCCGTGGGATATTTGTTGTGGATATCTTATGGACATCCAAAATATATCTACGGATATCTTGGATTGATATAGACATAAACTGAGCGTCTATGAGATATCCTTGAAAGATATCCGTGAGATATTTGTTGTGGATATCTTATGGACATCCAAAATATATCCACGGATATCCTGGATTGATATGGACATGAAATGAGCGTCCATCAGATATCCTCCATAAATATCCGTGGGATATTTGTTGTGGATATCTTATGGACATCCAAAATATATCTACGGATATCTTGGATTGATATAGACATAAACTGAGCGTCTATGAGATATCCTTGAAAGATATCCGTGAGATATTTGTTGTGGATATTTTATGGACATACAAAATATATCTACGGATATCCTGAATTGATATAGACATAAAATGAGCGTCCATGAGATATCCTTGAAAGATATCCGTGAGATATTTGTTGTGGATATCTTATGGACATCCAAAATATATCCACGGATATCCTGGATTGATATAGACATAAACTGAGCGTCTATGAGATATCCTTGAAAGATATCCGTGAGATATTTGTTGTGGATATCTTATGGACATCCAAAATATATCCACGGATATCCTGGATTGATATGGACATGAAATGAGCGTCCATCAGATATCCTCCATAAATATCCGTGAGATATTTGTTGTGGATATTTTATGGACATACAAAATATATCTACGGATATCCAGAATTGATATAGACATAAAATGAGCGTCCATGAGATATGCTTGAAAGATATCCGTGAGATATTTGTTGTAGATATCTTATAGACATCCAAAATATATCCACGGATATCCTGGATTGATATGGACATGAAATGAGCGTCCATCAGATATCCTCCATAAATATCCGTGAGATATTTGTTGTGGATATTTTATGGACATACAAAATATATCTACGGATATCCTGAATTGATATAGACATAAAATGAGCGTCCATGAGATATCCTTGAAAGATATCCGTGAGATATTTGTTGTGGATATCTTATGGACATCCAAAATATATCCTGGATTGATATGGACATGGAATGAGCGTCCATCAGATATCCCCCCATAAATATCCGTGAGATATTTGTTGTGGATATTTTATGGACATACAAAATATATCTACGGATATCCTGGATTGATATAGACATAAAATGAGCGTCCATGAGATATGCTTGAAAGATATCCGTGAGATATTTGTTGTGGATATCTTATGGACATCCAAAATATATCCACGGATATCCTGGATTGATATGGACATGGAATGAGCGTCCATCAGATATCCCCCCATAAATATCCGTGAGATATTTGTTGTGGATATTTTATGGACATCCAAAATATATCTACGGATATCCTGGATTGATATAGACATAAAATGAGCGTCCATGAGATATGCTTGAAAGATATCCGTGAGATATTTGTTGTGGATATCTTATGGACATCCAAAATACATCCACGGATATCCTGGATTGATATGGACATGGAATGAGCGTCCATCAGATATCCCCCATAAATATCCGTGAGATATTTGTTGTGGATATTTTATGGACATCCAAAATATATCCACGGATATAATGGATTGATATGGACATGAAATAAGCGTCCATGAGATATCCTCCATGAATATCCGTGAGATATTCGTCGTGGATATCTTAAGGATGTTCAAAATACATCAACTGAGTTGTTACCAATATTCTAGTATTTTTTACGCTTAAATGATTGATATTTTCTTGTTTTTCATTTTCTAAACCAATGTAACAATAGCTACTACACTTGTGACAGCTTGATGCGAATTTAGGATTTCGAGTTTTTCCAGACGATATGTTAGTAAACAAATATTCCATCATTTTCCCATCTATAATATTTGCAATGAACATCGCCCTGTAGAAACTTTCGTGATAGTTTCCAATACGGAACCGTGTTTCTCTTCTAATTGCTTTGATGATCTCTCACAGCAGATGTTATCTAATGGTGTAAAAACCGTAATCAATGCTATATATTAAATTGGTTACAAAATTCTCGTTTCTGATTGAAAGCAGTAATTTTTTGTAGACCCGCTTGGTCGAGGCTTTCACGTGGGTATTAGGTAATGGTATCATCAAGTGTAGAGGAAGCATCTCTTTCATTGTTAGCCGTATGGGAGTTGGAACCAGCATTATGCACAGCTTTCTTCGAATTAAATGCAGATGCGCGATTAGAAAAGAATGGTTGGTCGGGTAAACTGTTGTATCTTGGACCACTTGGAATATGTAATATTCTCGACATCTGTAACTACTTCGTGAAATTTTAATTGCCTCCAGCCCTATACTTCAAACCTTTTTATACGTTAGGTAACATAATCTTTTCCTGCACAAGCAAAAAGTTGGAATATCACGAGTATGGTAAAAAAAACCTGCTCTGATATCACAGCTCTCAACTTTGGATAAACTTTTATTTTGAATTTTTCGAAAAATCACAAACTCGTCTCAAACGTATCCGGACGTGAACCGTCATTGGTTTCAAGAAAATAGATAACAGTCTGGGTGGGGATTTACCGTTTGAAAGACTTGCTTTTCTCGTGGGAAATTCACCAATACACACTCGACTGAAAATATGGTGTCAACAAGATGGGACACCTCCACATGGTAATAGAATAGTTACCCAATATTTGAATTTTGATGGGATATGGATAAAAAATAAGGGTTCAACACTACAGCCAGCTGGAAGTCCAGATATGACTCCACTTGATTTCTTCTTGTGAGGATATATTAAAGACTCAGTTTAAATGCCACGTCCACGAAATGTGGATGATTCAAAAAATAGTATAACGAATTTTTGTGCTTTTATATCGCGAATGAGGCTTTTTACCTGCCAAGACACGAGAATTAATTAAAAGATACAATATTTTTATTTTGCTAGAATGGGGCAGTTCGAACACTTATTTATTAAAGAATACATGTTTTCACAATTCAATTTTGTAACTATTTTCTCGTGTGAATAAAACTATTAGCATATTATACATAAATAAAAAAGAATATACATAATCTAAGTTTATAAGAAGATATACAATCAGCTTATACATTGTTCTTCCATTTAACTTTCAACTTATCGCTAGGTAATCTCAAAAAAAAATGCAAGAAAAAAGTTAAATTTTGCCACATAGATATCATGGTTGCTTTAAAAACACGCTAGGAACATGTTTAAAAAACTGTAAACCTTGCACAAATATATCTCAGATGTAGTTCAATATACGTCCTGCTATTAGCCAGGAGAGTAGTTGTTCTCTATCAGACAAGAGGATTTCACGTAGTCAAAATTATTCGCTTCATTTATCAAACTTTGTTCGATATCATTCAACCTGATTAGATCAATCCATTTCATTTAAACACCAACAAATCTTTGTATCTGCACAATTCATGCATACTTAACGAACTTTCACGCGTTTTTTTCTAGAAACACCTTGAAACTAATCAGTTGTCATTGCCGAGATACGAAACAATGGCTACTATAAAAAACTAGGAGCAGGAAGTTTACTTACTGGCAGATCTGTTTGGAGATTAATTTCGAAATGATTAATCAAAATCAAATTCTGGGATTGTTTATCGACTTTTTTGTGGATTAGTTCATTTGAATGCATTCAAATTTCTATTATGGAGATGCAGAGGCTTCTGGGTTACGGTGGGTGAACATTAGCAAAGTACCTTCGTTGTTTGTAAACTATCTCATCTTATATAAATCACCTGTTAAACATATGAATTGATGAAAATGTTTGGGTAATATAACACAGTGCGTTATTTTAGATGATACGTTTTTGAATTTGCTTGAAACTCTTGCTGGTGTACCGCAAGGATCGATTCCTGGGACCATTTCATTCGTCATTTATACGTCACAATTTCAAAAATGCTTACAACATACTAAAACTCTTAGTTATGTTGACGATCCCCAAATTTACAAACAATTCCCTAAATGTCTCCTGAGTTTTACTTTAGAGTATTTCTTCTCGATTGTAGAACTTGTAAAATTGGTCTAGTCAAAAGAGATATATGTCTTGCTACACAAGAGGCTCTTGTACTTTTTTCAGCATTTGAATAGAAGAGCAGACCTAATTGCCTAGGTCTGTTTTTTGAAAGAAATATAGAATGAAATTATCAAAAGTAATGTTCTTTGAGCAACTTTTCGTGAATTGAGAAAAAACAAGGACTCGAAACTCCCCCGTACATCGAATGACTCCAAAATCGCCACTCCAGTAACTTTTTATCTAGAATGATCTTTCGTTCCACTTTTTATTCTCACCAGAACGAGTTCGAATCGAAAGGTCAGCCATTTATTACATGCTCGTATGTCCCCGGTGACTGGCATAAGATTTATCATTATGCATTCAAATTTATTCATACCAGAACTCTTCCTTTATTCAATAGAAAATAGTGTCGCAATATTTACTAGTTCGAAGAAATCAGAATATTACAATTGCCTTCATCGTTGCACTAAAAATTGGATTTTTTTATCGACTGTGTCGGTTTTTGATGGGGATGTATAAGTAATTGTGAAAAACTGCACAGAGAACGATTGTATCTTCACAATATTGAAATAGAATAGAGAATAGAATAGAAGAAGGTTTGATGGCTAATCCGGTATACTAACCCATATAACCGCCCAAACAAAATACATCCGACGGTTCTGGAATTTCATCACTATTTTTCCCGTATTTTACGCCATCGATTTAGGACGATACAATTTTGGAAAATTGCCAAAAATCAAATTACAAATTCGACTCGTCTGAAGATGCAGACATTCGTCGAAACGCACACAGAAACTATGTTCGACCAGCGATCACTCTGATATATAGTGAAGCTATACAAAAACATTGCGTTTTACGAATATAAGATGAAAAAAAAATTTGAAAAATTTGTGGCGTGCGCAGATCACCTCCGAACGACCAATCCGGTATTCTAACCCATATAACCGCCCCAAAAAAATACTTTCATCTGTTCTGGAATTTTTTCACAATTTTTCCCGTGTTTTACGTCATTGATTCAACACGATGCATCTTTGAAAAATTGCGATAATTTAAATTTCAAATTCGACTTGTATGAAGATGCAGACGTTCGTTAAAACGCCTACAGAAACTATGTTCGACCAGCGATCACTTTGAAATTTGGTGAAACTATACAAAGAACATCGCATTTTACGGATATGATATAGAAAATTGAAAGAAAGATTTTTGGTAGACGCAGGTCACCTCCGAACAGCTAATCTGTCATATTAACCCATACAACCGTCAAAGAAAAATACTTCCGGAAGTTTTAGAATTTTTTCACTATTTTTCCCGTATTGTACGCCATCGATTCCACATGACATATTTTTGTAAAATTGCAGAAAATCAAATTTCAAATTCGACCCCTCTGAAGATGCAGACGTTCGTTGAGACGCCTACAGAAACTATGTTCGATTAGCGATCGCTTTAAAATTCGGTGAAAGTATAGAAAAAACATTATTCTTCACGAATATGATGTGGAAAACGATTAAAAAAATGTTTGGCGGGCGCAGGCCATCTCCGAACGGTTAATCCGGTATACTAAACCATACAACCGTCGAAGAAAAATACTTTCAACGGTTCTAGAACTTTTTCATTATTTTTCCCGTATTCCACGCCATCAATTTCACATGTCACACTTTTAAAAAATTGTAAAGAATCAAATTTCAAATTCGACCCCTCTGAAGATGCAGACGTTCGTTGAAACACCTACAGAAACTATGTTCGACTAGCGATCGCTTCGAAATTCAAGGAAAGTATAGAAATAATACTGTATTTTACGAATATGATACGGAAAAAAATTAAAAAAAATTTTGGCGGGTCATCTCCGAACGGCTAATCCGGTATACTAATCAAAGAAAAATACTTTCGACAGTTCTAGGATTTTTTCACCATTTTTTTTCGTATTCTACGCCATCGATTTCACACGACATGTTTTTGAAAAACTGAAAACATTTTTATTTCAAATTCCAAATCAGAAACATTTTTAGCGGGCGCAGGTCATCTCCGAACGACTGATCCGTTATACTTACACCTACAACCGTCAAAGAAAAATACTTTCGACGATTCTAGAATGTTTTTATTTTATTATTTTTTCTGTGTTCTACGCCATAAATTACAAACAACAGATCTTTGAAACATTGCAAAAAATCAAATTTCAAATTCGACCTCTTTGAAGATGCAGACGTTCGTTGAAATGCCTACAGATCGCTTTGAAATTTAGTGAAAGTATGGAATAAACATTGTATCTTACGAATATGATATGGAAAAAAAATTGATAAATTTTTTGCGGGCGCAGGTCATCTCCGAACGGCTAATCCGGTATTCTAACGCATACAACCGTCAAAGAAAAATACTTACGAAAGTTCTAGAATTTTTTTGCTATTTTTTCCGTATTTTCCGCCATCGATTTCACATGACACACCTTTGAAAAATTGCAAAAAAACAAATTTTCAATTTGACCCCTCTGAAGATGCAGACGTTCATTGAAACACCTACAGAAGCTATGTTCGACTAGACATCGCTTTGAAATTTGGTGAAAATATAGAAAAACATTGCTTACGAATATGATATAGAAAAAAATTTTAAAAAAATTTGGCGGGCGCAGGTCATCTCCGATCTGGTAATCCGGTATACTAACCCATACAACCGCCAAAGAAAAATACTTACGAAAGTTCTAGAATTTTTTCACTATTTTTCCCGTATTTTACGCCATCGATTTCACACGACAGTTTTTTGAAAAATTGCAAAAAATCAAATTTTAAATTTGACTCCTCTGAAGATACAGACGTTCGTTGAAACGCCTACAGAAACTATATTCAACTAGTGATCGCTTTGAAATTCGGTGAATGTATAGAAAAAACTCTGTATGTTACGAATATGATATGGAAAAAAATTTGAAAATTTTTTGGTGGGCGCAGGTCATCTCCGAACGGCTAATCCGGCATACTAATCCATACAACCGCCAAAGAAAAATACTTACAAAAGTTCTAGAATTTTTTCACTATTTTTCCCGTATTTTACGCCATCGGTTTCACACGACAGTTTTTTGAAAAATTGCAAAAAATCAAATTTCAAATTTGACCCCTCTGAAGATGCAGACGTTCGTTGAAACGCCCACAGAAACTATGTTCAACTAGTGATCGGTTTGAAATCCAGTGAAAGTATTGAAAAAATATTGTATTTTACGAATATGATATGGAAAAGAATCAGACAAATGTTTAGCGGGCGCAGGTCATCTCCGAACGACTGATCCGGTATACTTACACATACAACCGTCAAAGAAAAATACTTTCGACAGTTCTAGAATTTTTTAACTATTTTTCCCGTATTCTACGCCATAGATTTAATACGACACATCTTTGAAAAATTGCGAAAAATCAGATTTTAAATTCGACCCCAATGAAAATGCAGACGTTCGTTGAAACGCCTACAGAAACTATGTTCGACTAGCGATTGCTTTGAAATTCAGTGGAAGTATAGAAAAAACATAGTTTTTTACGAATACGATTTGGAAAAACATTTGAAAAATTTTTGGCGGGCGCAGGTCATCTCCGAACTGCTAATCCGGTATACTAACCCATACAGCCGTCGAAGAAAAATACTTACGAGAGTTCTAGAATTTTTTCACAATTTTTTCCGTATTTTACGCCATCGATTCCACATGACACATTTTTGAAAAATTGCAAAAAATCAAATTTCAAATTTGACTCCTCTGAAGATGCAGACGTTTGTTGAAACGCCTTCAGAAACTATGTTCGACTAGTGATCGCTCTGATACTCAGTGAAAGTATAGAAAAACCATTGTATTTTACGAATATAACATGAAAAAAAATTAAAAAATTTTTGGCGAGCGCAGGTCATCTCCGAACTGCTAATCATGTATACTAACCCACACAGCCGTCAAAGAAAAATACTTACGAAAGTTCTAGAATTTTTTCACCATTTTTCCCTCATTTTACACCATCGATATCACACGACACATTTTTGAAAAATTGCAAAAAATCAAATTTTCAATTTGACTCCTCTGAAGATACAGACGTTTGTTGAAACGCCTACAGAAACTATATTCGACTAGTGATCGCTTTGAAATTTAATGAATGTATAGAAAAAACTCTGTATTTTACGAATATGATATGGAAAAAAATTTGAAAAATTTTTGGCGAGAGCAGGTCACCTCCGAACTGCTAATCCTGTATACTATCCCACACAGCCGTCAAAGAAAAATACTTACGAAAGTTCTAGAATTTTTTCACCATTTTTCCCCTATTTTACACCATCGATATCACACGACACATTTTTGAAAAATTGCAAATAATCAAATTTTAAATTTGACTCCTCTGAAGATGCAGACGTTTGTTGAAACGCCTTCAGAAACTATGTTCGACTAGTGATCGCTCTGATACTCACTGAAAGTATAGAAGAAACATTGTATTTTACGAATATAACATGAAAAAAAATTTAAAAATTTTTGGCGAGCGCAGGTCATCTCCGAACTGCTAATCATGTATACTAACCCACACAGCCGTCAAAGAAAAATACTTACGAAAGTTCTAGAATTTTTTCACCATTTTTCCCTTATTTTACACCATCGATATCACACGACACATCTTTGAAAAATTGCAAAAAATCAAATTTTCAATTTGACTCCTCTGAAGATACAGACGTTTGTTGAAACGCCTACAGAAACTATATTCGACTAGTGATCGCTTTGAAATTCAGTGAATGTATAGAAAAAACTCTGTATTTTACGAATATGATATGGAAAAAAATTTGAAAAATTTTTGGCGAGAGCAGGTCACCTCCGAACTGCTAATCCTGTATAGTAACCCATACAGCCGTCAAAGAAAAATACTTACGAAAGTTCTAGAATTTTTTCACCATTTTTCCCGTATTTTACACCATCGATATCACATGACACATTTTTGAAAAATTGTAAAAAATCAAATTTTAAATTTGACTCCTCTGAAGATACAGACGTTCGTTGAAACGCCTACAGAAACTATATTCGACTAGTGATCGCTTTGAAATTCAGTGAATGTATAGAAAAAACTCTGTATTTTACGAATACGATATGGAAAAAAATTTGAAAAATTTTTGGCGGGCGCAGGTCATCTGCGATCGGCTAATCTGGTATACTAACCCATACAACCGTCAAAGAAAAATACTTTTGACAGTTCTGGAATTTTTTCACTATTTTTCTCGTATTTTTATGCCATCGATTCCACTCGACACACCTTTGAAAAATTGCAAAAATCAAATTTCAAATTTGACTTCTCTGAAGATGCAGACGTTTGTTGAAACGCCTACTGAAACTGTGTTCGACTAGTGATCGCTCTGAAATTAAGAAAAATGTTTGGCAGACGCTAGTCACCTCCGAACGGCTAATCCGTTATACTAACCCATATAACTGCCCAAAAAAAATTCTTCCGATGTTTCTGGAATGTTTCACTATTTTTTCCGTGTTCTTATACATTGATTCAACACGATACGTCTTTGAAAAGTTGAGGCCCGGGTTTTACGACAATTTGTATATTATTCTTATTGGCATATTTGGATATTCTACAAAAAGTTGCTATGGCAAAGTGCCAAAAGTTTTAAACAATCTTCACGAAATAAAAAGATATAGGCAAAAAGAGAATTCCGAAATTTTCGATTTTTTCTGTATAACTCCAGAACCAAAGCAGCTAGATCAGATTTTTTTGTTTCACGTATTTGACCTCTAAAATACGCAACTTTGCTCCCATTCAACCACCCTTCTATCATCTACCGTTACCGAGATCCACATGCATAGACCCTAATTTGAATCTGTATATTGCAAAGGCAATGAAGTGAGTTTTAGAAAAGTTAATCGTCAGCAATTTACTATCTATCCAATGTAATAAAGTTACCAAATCTCTTTCAACTGTGGCTTTCAGGTTGTTCCAGTCACTGCCTCGATATGAAAGTGCTGTGTCGTCAGCAAAGCTGATAATATTCGCTTTCACATCAATATTAAAGACATCATCAATATAGATGTTGAATAAGATCGGTCCAGGTACTGTTCCTTGGGGCACTCCATACTCAACAAAAGAATCAATTATTTTTACTCTTTGTTTTCTGTTCGAGAGGTAACTAGTGACATACCATGCATGTGTCCAAAGTATTTGATGACGGTGATATCGTTGAAATAAGTTTTAATTGTAGACAGTGAAAGAACATTTCTATGAATCACGCCATAAGCAATTATTCCTTTTAGTATCCTTGTTTACTATCTCAACTCAACAATCTTCGACTTTCTAGCGTTCAACTTTTTCTGAACAGGAAACCCCATTATAATTGCAGAACAAATGCGTCTAACAAACAAATACGAGCGTCGACAATGACATACTTGTCAGTTTCGCGAAATAACAATTATTTTCATTGTTTACATGGTCTTGCAATAAAATCAGCATTGAGCAAGCCAACGCCGACAAATAGTTCAGATCGTCTTTTGTTAGGATGTAATTACTTAACAGACAACTAGATCTGGTGTACGAAACAGGAAAATGAGTCATGAGCAACAAGGATTATTAGCGATATTAATTTTGAAGTAGACATGAGCGTCATACTGCAATCCTGTTTTGCGATTGTCTTATGAACAATAAAATAAGAGGCTGCAATTATTTTCTATGCGAGGAAATTTCGAAATCTGCATGAAGTTGCTTAGATTATTGTAACCATTAATGATTCTCTTCATACTGGCATTTTTCCTCCCGGAAATCGTCGCAAAGTCTTAGCAAGCATTCAGAAATTATGAACTAGGCTGCAAAAGCTATCTAGATCTAGTTTTTTATGGATAGATCACGCCCAATCTATGAATTTATGCTTTTGGCTTTGTTTCTCTATCTAATCTTGTATTATATTTTTTTTTGCTAGTTCGTCACTCCTGTCTTGCGTAAGTCCTCTTCCACTTCCTGCATCCATTTTGATCTTGGTCTTCCTTTTCTCTTTCCTCCGCCGGGGTCCCATTGTAACATTGAGTAAGTTACTGTTCCTTTTCCCGCCCTCCATACATGCCCCAACCATCTAATTCTGTATTGTTTTATTTTACATATTATGTCTTCTTTTAATTCCTGTCTAATTCCTGAATGAGTTCTTATTCTGTATTCTTCCTCTGAGATCTTTTTTGGTCCTAATATTGCTGTCATAATTTTGCTTTCAAATTTCCACATGTCTTCCTCATCTTTTTTTGTCATTGTCATCGTCTCCGCTCCGTATAACATAATTGGTCTAATTATGGTATTATAAATATTTATTTTAATATTCTTTGTTAATATTTTACTTTTCAATAATGTTTCATTGCCGGAATATGCTCTGTTTGCGTTTAATATTTTTTCTTTTATTTCTTGTCTTCTCTTTTCCGTTTTACTTATCGTTACTCCTAGACATATAAACTCTTTTACTTCTTCAAAATCTCTTGTTCCTATTTTGATCTTTCCCTGTATTTGTTCCGTTGTTCCTCATTATTTCCCCTTCTTCTATAATTTCTTTATATTTTCTGGGCGCCTTACCATTTCTACATTTCACAATGACTCTTTCTATCTCCTCTCTGGTGGGCTCATTCAATATATCATTTTCTTTTTCGCTCATTTCCTTTTCGTCTGCCACTACTATTACTCTCTGTTCATCCTTTGCGTCTTCCTCTGCCAATAATTCTTTATAGTATTCCATCAAACTTGTTTTTATTATATTTGTTTGGATGGAAGAGCAATCCCTGCCATGAGTAATCATGTGCAGGAATTGAATCCTGCCTTTTGCTGGGATATAAGCTCTTTGCTGTACCCTACAATGAAATCATTCATTAATATTATTATTATTGCATATCTTCTACTATCACTGTTCCTTCTCTTTATTCTGTTGGTTTTACTCTTCCTTTTTTTTATTTTATTCTTCAATTGTGATATAAAAACTTTTTGTATTTCTATTTTTACTTTCCTGTTCAATTTCCTGCACTTTCTTGTCCGTCCATTCTCTTTCACACTGCCTAATCATCTTCTTCGCTTGTTCCCTTAACATTTCATATTCCTCTTTGTCTCCGTTTTTCTTAGTCCTCATCCATTTAGCCCTAGCCCGTATTTTATTTTCTGCAACTTTTTTACTTGTATCATTGTACCATTCATGTCTGATGGGTTTGTTTTGCATCAGTCCTACATGTTTTTTTGGAGTTTTTTTATACTTTCTTTGATGTTGTTCCACTCTGTCTCCCTTTTCCTACTCATTTGTTGCGTTGTAACGTGGAAAACTTTTAATTCTTCGTGGAAACCATTATGTAATCAAAATGTAATAATTGTTCATGATCAAGACAATCTTAAAAAGACCAATACTGATATAGACAAAGCTGAGAAATTCAATGCATTTTTCATTAACAGTATAACAGAGATCCAAACATCCATTCCTTAGTCTCCTGATTGGTCCAAGAAAGATCATCATGAATCAGTTGTCTGAAGTTTTGAATTATCTGCCTCTGAGTGTTAGACCAAACTTGTAGTATCAGCTTGACGGAGTACCAATCCACCATAGTGGGCGATGGTACACTACATGGACCACATGGTTTCTTTGAATCATATCAATCTATTTCAAGTACGTAGTCGTTTTCTTATTGTATGTCCACTTAGGAACATCTGAAGCAAACGTATACAATTTCGCCAATATTATCTTACCAGGTGTTGAACAATATATTTCGCAACTACAACTCGTTCTTTTTTTCTAGAAAGGATAAATCGAAATTATTAATGGATTGCTGGAAACGCCCGATGAAAAAAGTCCAAAGGGGTAGACCCCTAAAAATCATGAGGATTACAAAATATCAGATTTGATTGATCTATCCTCAACTGTTCTCCAGTTGAGAAGTTCATCCGGAGTTGAGAGAGGTCATTCCCCTCCAGAAGTAAAAATATCACATTTTTACTTAGATTCGTGTTATTTTCCGATATTTCCTTATGCCGCCATCGAAACTTATAACAGAGAACATAAAAAAAAACTGGATATTGCTACTTGAATTAACCCCAAAACCTGACAGCACAGTCGTTCATTGTGAAAAGACAAGAAATATCAAATGTTTTGCTATCTGAGAGATGAACCAAATCTTAGAGAAGACAGGTTGCTCAAACCTCCGCTAGATGGCAATAATGGTAGACAAATCATAAAATGCTGGTTTACTTTTAGCACCACCGCACACATAGCCGAAATTCTCACTGGTACACTATGCCAACTAATGCCTTTCAAAGAGTTAAAACTCTAGTGGTAGCAGAACTCTTTGTCCCCCAAAGTCATAGAGAATAATTACTACTACACTTGAAAAAGCTGTGTTAGCGAAACATGTCGTGATAATTAAAATGAATTTTGTAAAGATCGAATTTTTGCATTGTATTTCTGCACAATTACTATATTTTCATTTTTGATAATGATATCAACCTTCATGTGCCGCCCATGAAAAACACTTGAAAAACCTCGACCACCTAAAAGAGCAGGCACCGTACATAATAGCTGTTCCCCTTTTCGCCGACAATTGAAGTGCACTCGTGGTAATTATCTGTTGTTTCAATGCTACAGAACTAGAAAGCGTGTTTCCCACTTGACAAATGACAACTGTCTAGCGAACCGATTACGCTTATTAGGAACGTTAACAAGAAGAGAGACGAGGGCGATTATAATTACAAAAAAAAAAGTTTTTCGTGCTCGAGAATTGCATGGGTTCAGCGGAATACAGATTTGCATAAGACGTAGAATAGAGCCGTAAAGATTCAGGAGCTTTCAATGGCCCCTTTGATTTGAATCTTTGAGCTGTGAATATTTTTCCAACTTGGTTTCTGCTGGACGTGTTGGGGTTGTGGACAACTCCTTCCAGGTGAAACACAGTCGTTTAAGAGCTAGGAAACTTTGTCTGCAGGGGATCACTCAGTTCTTTATTGTACTCAGAATGAGCTGTTTTATAGTCTTTCCAGTATTCCAGACTCTAAGCACCATTGAGAAGTTCAGTCTTCTAACTTTAGCGAAGTTTGGTTCTTATTCCACCAATGCACGTGTCCGGTGGTTGCCTTTTGTTTCTCATGTTCATATGCTTTTGGGTAGTTGTTGTTCCTCCCATCGTGTTTCCTGGATCTGCGAATTAAATCAAAAACCTCTTGATTTTCTAATCGCATTCACGAAGGTAAGATTTTTATTCCCATTGTAATAAAATCAATATTAGTGCATCTGTTTCTGTGCTTCCCCATTTCAGGTGGTGTGGAATTTCATCGCATTACTCAGTGAAGAGGCTGCTTGCTTTTATGAACCTCTGATCGAAGCCAAGATAATAACCAGCCGTCTCTTACCTGCTTCAATTGGTACTTCCACAATGGTGATTGCAAAATCTCCATTCTCTGAACCGCCAATAAAATGTGACTGGATAAGAACTATGCTACACAGATAATAGTACAAGTGTACCACACATACCCACACCCCAAATCGGTATGACCAATCAGCCTAACATCCTCCCTGTTAAAAGGACTTGAAAGGATTCTGGACGAACATATGAGACGGAACGCTCTTTGCACGCTTTCCCTAAACACCATCAGTCATCAGTAGTCCTATCAAACCGGCAAATCGACAGATTTAGCATTACATAACTTTGTAGAAAAAATCACTCAATGACAAGGAGATTGCGGTGACCATATTTCTCGATATTGACGCTGAAAAATAGAACCAACCATATCGAGTTCAATCTACGCCATACTCATAAAACGGACTGCCACTTTACCTCCTCAAGATGAGGTCATTGGGTTCAGAATCTTCAGGGGATGCCAACAAGGTGGGGTACCTTGACCCCACCTATGGTCACTCCTGATGGACAACCTGATCAATGCCCTCGAGAGGAGAGGGCTGGATCTTCAGGCTTATGAAGATGACCTTGTCATCTTGACAAGGACCACGTCTGGAAGGGTAGCCTCTTATATCTTACAAAGAACGTTGAACGACGATCACAGTTGGTGAGAGAGGGGACAGATGTCTGTAAACCCCAGCAAAATTGTGACGCTCATTTGAATGTACTTATGGACTTGTAGGAGAAGAATCAAAGTGGAATGATATTTTGGGAAATATTGGAATTTGAAGATTTCGGGAAACTCTAGCAAACTTTTGGCAACCTCTGGCCAGAGATCAACGGCCCCCAGATATAACCGAAGCGGTGACAAAAAAAGGCCGAAGCGTAATAAATAACTTTGACAATGTTGCCGACGTTAAATGTTGAAAGATGTTATGATAAAGTAAACGATATTCTTTCTTCGAACAGTTCCCCTTTAGCTTCGAGGTAGGCTTAACGCAGGTACTCGCAGCTGTGGGGGTCGCTGAGTTGGCTTGACCTCGGCCGCAACAGCCCCCATCATTCAGTTCCCCTTTGAAGGCAAAGCTCGCGAGCTAATCGATTCAGAGTCATGTATTGTTTGTCGTGGTATTCTTCTTCTTTTGATGTTCTGAGGTAGATGATTGAAGACTTTTTTTGAGTTATGAATTAGTGAATTCTTAATTTGTGTAGTGTTGGGCTTCGGGAGATCCATATTACCAATCTGTCTAGTCGGAAAACGAGAATTTCTTATGGAGTTATTGTTTGACTTATGTTTTTTAAACATCAAACACACAGTCTCTAGTATAAATATGGAGGTAAGGGTCATTAGTCTGTGTGATTTGAATAGTGGCCGACATGAGTCTCTGAAGCCAGCCCGACAGACAGCTCTTTTTTGGAGCATAAATACCGTCTTAGGCGATGCTTTATCGGAGTTTCCCCAGTAGCAAATCCCATATCTCAGGTGGGACTCTATAACTGCAAAATATGTTGTTCTAGCCGCGGTCGGGTCGAGTTCTTTCGATATGACTCTGAGAGCATAACAGCCTTCAGCTACTTTAGTACATAAACTCGAAATATGTTCCTTGAACGTCATCTTATTATCAATATTTATCCCCAGAAATTTGGCCAAAGAGGATTCGTGTAGACATATCGCTTCTTACATTCATTAGGATAATCTATTTTATGTTTTATGTAGGTAGGTAGGTACCTAGATTCTTGTTGTGTTTCGGTATTCGATTGCATTTGTATTTTCTTTACCTACATCTATTTTTCGAAATTCCTTCAATCCCTATTGAACTCACCACTATAGAAAATGTCAGTGTTGTTAGGTATTACGCACACGTTATTTTCCATCGCGGTACTTTTCCAGAAACTCGATATTTCAATCGGCTAATAGAGGAAAATTTCGAAGCAATTAGGTAGGTAGTTGGAACCTAGCTAAAATAATAACGCCGTTCAACAGATGCGACAACAAGGTAGTTCTCAGCGTGCTTGTGACTCGTTACTTCGTCGTGCGAGACTCTGCATAGAAAGTGGTGGCGGTCATTTCGAACACCTGTTGTGAAATCAAATTCCGTTTTTCATTTTTTCAATCCCCTGTTATGAAATGAGAATGTCATTTTGGTTCAGTTCGAAGCCAAATGTAAACGGTGTAGACTATACTACCCTTTAAAGTTGTCCTTGGTATACACCATCCCAGCTGTCTGGGCAACGTGCTACCGCGGCTTCAGCAGATATGTAGTAGGCTGACACAGGGAAACCTGGGCCGAACGGCGACCATACTCGTCATGATCGGAGGTTCATGGTTAATGGTACTGAGGGTGGAGGTGAGCCCCGAGTATCGGCTAGCTCGCCCCTCTGGCTGGTGTTGGTCTCTCAGGGGCAAGTGGTCCGCTAGGGGGACTGCGGGGATTTTGGGGGCCCGTTCGTGTTGCAAGCATGATCCTTGGGTAACGAAGCTGTGACAGCTCCGGCAACATCTTAAAGTTGAAAGTCAGAGTTGTAGTGAAAGCTATGTTAGCGGTGAGCTAGAGAGGTCTGGGATGGTTCACGGTCCCCACGGCAACCCCTCCTGTAATGATTAATTCACGGTTCCCACACCAAAATCGTTCGCGATCATAGCTAGGGCGCATAGCTAACACCCGGGGGAAGTCATCATGGGGCAAAAAGTTTTGACTCGCTAGAGCACACCAGCGTAAGCCCGCCCATCTGGTATAGTATGGGTTTACGAAATAATAATAAACTGGCAACGGTGCGGAAATACGAGTGATAAACGCAATACTAGAAGACAGGCGCCCTAGGAACTGATGAATGAAACCAAACAATCGTGAGAAAATGAGTTTTGGGAGATTTTCAAGTGCTTAAGAACGAAAGGTAAATGCTTTTTATTGTGTCATTATGTCTCATAGAACACCCAGACCAATGATCGCATACAGTGGCCAAAAACTTCACAATGAACGGCCCAGGTGAAGCTCTTAAGCTTACAGAAACAGGCTTGTCTGGCGATTACTGGTTCCATCATCACCACACTGTGAGCAGCTATGAAAGTCCTATTAGGTATACCTCCTGGTCATATCTTTCTGGAGAGACGGACAACCCACAGAATCATACATGTGCCAAATGCATGCAACAGACTTATACAGAGCGTAGCAGACTGCTGATTGACACTGATATTCACAGGAAATGACCTCTGACAATGCCTTCAACGGTAAATTTTGACCTGCCTTATACCGTTCTAATTCCGAAGAGAGACGACTGGTTCTTCATAAAAGAGGAACTACTGAGAGCAGATTACTGTAGTGCTTTCAAACCATCTGTGAGGTTTAAAAGCACCCTCAGGTTCTGGTGCAGGTGCATACAGTCGTATACCTAGAACAGAAATATCAGCCTGTCTAGAATTATATGCCACAGTATTCCAGCCAGAAATTCACGCCATCGATCTATGTGTAGAGAGACTGGAAGAAACCAACCTCACATAAAGATCAATGAAAATTTTCTCGGACAGTCAAGCGGCATGGAAAGCACTTGGCTCGTATCCACAGTCTGTCTCTGGCCTGGTTCCGCAAATAGGTAGATTTGACGAGAACCTGCAATTGGCATCTCACCAAGTTTTGCCAAATATACATTGAACACCTGGACAGCAAGGAAAGTTTTAAACTCCTTGCAAAACCCACCAGGATTGACTCATTTCAAGGCATTCATATATTCCTCGAGAGGTTCTTTCTCCTCTGCTGTGATCACTGCTGGAGGATGTTTTGCTGATCATAGATAGGTAGGTAGAACTATACCGCCTGTGAAGGTTCGTATGAGAGAACATTCAAGTAGATATATTAAATCTAACAACCACAACGTCTCAAATAATCACAATGTATCAGGATAGATAATCCCATCTAACTTTCGATAGAGCGTTATGGGATCCAGCATGGATTCAACTGAATTAATTAACAATTTTGCGAATGCAAAAGCTGCCATTACATTTTTTTTGGCAATGATTTATTCATATATTATGGATGCAACATGACAGAATACAGTCTTCGGTTATAATCTCAATCATAATAATAAATTAAAATGAAAGAACGAAAGTTCTGAAGACATCAACTATGTCAGATGTAGATACAAATTACCCACATGCATTTTGTTTTCCGTGAAAGCGACAAAATAATGGGCCTTCAAGTAGGTAACGGGCCGCTAATTCACAAAGTATGTATAATATATTGTGAGCAGTTGTGTGGGTGGGACATTCCAAATCTCCACGCCATTTTTATTTATACACCGCTGAATCTCCTTGAATGTAGGTTAGACCAGTCGAAGTTTACGGCAAATCTTGATGGCAACTGCTGTGACTAACCACTTTCGATACCGTTGCGCTCTTTCACTTTTGTATTGTTTATTTTATTCGAAAGAATTCAGTTTTGCCGGCCGTAAATGTGTCGTGAACGTACAGAGTGTTGGCATTGTTCTGGACGATACATTCACGGCCTTTCACTGCGATTCAATTTCTAATCTGGGCTCACGCATTCATTAAAAAGGTGCTTTTTGTACTAGCTCAGTACGTTTTGTATTTGATATCTTCAGACACATCAGAGCAGACTTAGAATGGAAGCAAGAGGTGAAGTAAGTAGGGCTTACCATAGACTCAAAACTACTCTGGAACAGACACGTAGAAAAGATCGTTAGCAAGGCAAAGTCATCACTGATGGTGTGCAGGAACATTGCAGGAAAAACGTGGGGCTGTAACCCTTCAATATTGCGATGGATGTACACCATGATCACCTACGGAGCAGTAGTGTGGCATGGCAGAACCGAACTCGCCATAACAAAGAAAATGCTGGAGGAAGTGCAAAGACTAGCATGTCTTTGTATAACAGGAGTAATGAGGTCTACTCCAACAGCAGCAATAGAGGTAATTCTGGACCTCACTCCTCTCCATATCATGGTGAGGAGAACTGCTTGGGGAGCAAACCTCAGGTTGGCTAAAGTCGGAATCAAAGGGACAGCACACAACGTAAGGAGCTCAACCCCCACCGAAAGTGCTTCATTCTGCGGACTTGGAAAATCTTACTTCCAAGAAGAACTCAATAAAACTGAAGAAGCAATGACAGCAAAGGCTTCCAGGGCTAAGGCAGGCCAAAGATCTCCTCGGCAACTTCAACCGAGCAAGATCGAAGACACTGATTAACCTTAGCAAAACTAGTCTAAAGACAATCACGGGATTTCTGACGAGGCACTGCAGACTCAAAGAACACCTCAGGAAGCTAGGCTTAGAGGATGAGAGCACCTACAGATTCTATGGGGAACATCCTGAAATACCACACTATATATTGATGGAGTGTTATGCTGTACATCACAAGAGATTGAATATACTGGGATCACACCAGCTGACTGTGAGAGAAATACTAAGAATAGACACCCTCAAAATCCTTAAATTCCTCAAGGAATTGGGGCTTGAGGGGCTGCTGTAAACGAGAACATCTTGAAATAGTAGAAGAAGATGGGGCACAATAGATCTAATTAGGTCGCAGCGCATCAGTCACCATCCATACTTACCAATACCAATATCTTCAGACAGGGGCAATATAATATTGTTACAAAATCTCCGCAAATTTTTCAAATGATGATAGTCAATACAAAAACTTAACAGAAGTTAGATGAATTGAAGAGAACGATGAAAGAGGCCATTGAATAAAACAATTGATACGGTCAAAGTGCAGATGAATAATAGAACTCAAAAATAAATAGGAGAAAAAGACGACACTACAAACAGGAAACATTCCAAACAGGAAACTACAAACTCCTACAGAACGGTTCAACTTCCACGATAGAAAGGAAAATCTTCGCTAACCTTAGGAAATACAAAACCTTCATTCCAGATAAGGAACGGACACATCTGACGCCAAATTATAGACAACCACCTCATCTCTGTGGTCTTTCAAAAATCCATAAACCAGGCATGACATTGTGACTAATCACCGGCTTCTGGAACTCACCGATCCATAATCTAGCAAAAAAACTTCTCCCCGATACTACAACTCTTGCAGGGTACTTTGCAGTTCATTTCTCAAGAATTCAAATCATTTCGTAGACACCATCAAAGAGGTTCAAGTAGGACCTGAACATCGCTTCTTTAGCTTTGACGTGTAGAGCCTTTTAACCAATGCCCCCATAGAAGAATGCATTAGCATCATCAACAGGAAACTCGGAGAAGACATTCTTCTTCACGAAATCATCTTTCAAACCCATCGAGACGATGGACGCCCGAAACCTAAGTAATCAAGTTACTATATCGTCTGCAACCTTCAAACAATCGTAGAGAAGATATGACGATAAAAGCGATTGATGCAAATTCAGAGGATTCTGCGGTCGGCTGATGAAAACTTTGGATTTGGGCTAACCCCACAAGAAGTCCTAGGGACTCATGTCTGGAGAGCGAGCAGTCCACTCTGTTGGCCACGTCGTCCGATACACTGACTAGGTTGATCAGTTCGATCATTCCTGCAGGTACTGAGTGTTTACAGAATTAGTCCAAAGATAGGGAATTTTTCAGTAGATCTGTAAATATTGAAACAAAGTTCTTGCCTTCGCAAAACACTCACAGAAATACTTAGCAATGCTCCATAAGACGAAAAACCACAAAACAAGTATTGCATGAGTGGAATCTTCATATATATCAGCATCTTTAGGAGCTTCAGTTCCTGCAGCTCATGAAAATGCTAACTTTATCGAAAAAACGCGAGTCGAGTGATATTGGTAGTTTTGATGATTCGCTACTGTCTATTTCTTGAATTTGATCACACCTTCACCAAGTATTTAATTATTCGTTAAAAAAAAAATTGCGATTCCGACAAAAAATATGCCCTCGTTTCTTAAATCCTTACTCGAATTCAATTTTTGAGGGGTTTTTCAAAATCAGCTAGTCGACCTACGTTCGAGAGGAGTTTACTATTTTTCGAAAAAAAAATAATTTTTTTTCGAAAAATAGTTCAACTGTTCTCTGTTTGACTCGAAATTCATTTCAAATTCGGTGAGCACATACAAAAATGATTGAGTTATACGAATACGGAAACCAAATTTTTTTTAAAAAGTTTGCCGCGAAATAACAGCTCTCAACTTCAGATGAACTTTTCAACTTGAGAACGGTTGAATATAGAGCAATTTTGCGAACGCCAATCGATATAAGATGACGAAATCAGTATATTCTATGAATTTGAAGTTGATCGGAAAGAAACAAAATTACTCGAAAAAAGTTCAAAGGGGCAGACCCATAAAAATCATGAAAAGTACAAAAATATATGATTGATCGATAACCTTTTGAATTGAATGTAATTTTAGTTCAATAAACAACATTTATTATTATTTTTATATGATTGAATATGCTCAGATACAAGGATACAAATTTGTATTACCCAGTTTTCGAAAAATCGCAAAAGTAAAGAGCTTTTATTTTTGACAATGAAATAAGTAAAGATGTTATTTATCTTAAAGCAATTTACGTTATTCAATGAGAGATTAGTTCTATAAGAATTTTGAGTTATAACTTTTAGAAAAAATATTTTTTTATTTTGGTCTATACCAGAGCTGCATACTCATCTACTAGAGTAAACGAAAAAAACTAAATGCGTCATTGGGGGAATTTTTTATTTCCAATACAAATTCAGAGTACAATTTTCGTGGCTCAATTCTACGAAATCTAACAGTCAGTTAATTGAATAATCTACCACCATCACAGATTTAATTGGGAAGAGACGGATATTTCGAACCGTCTATTGTGCTGACAGTATTATTAGATAATAACAATAATAATCTATTGGCTAATTTTCCACCAACGAGGAAATGGGTGAATTTCGCAAAAATGCAATCACAGATCGATGGCAATATATTGCGTAAAACAGGATATTATGTTTTAAGATTATGGTCGAGATGGAAAAAACTCAATTATGTCCCTAGGAAGTTATAAAAAATACATGGCGATTTGTTTCTTGGAGGGTATAGAGTACTATTCTGCTCGAAAAGGTATATACGAATTATCGTCAGCAATTGATCAGAGAATGGAAATTGAATCAGTCATTGAGCAGATTGAAAGATACAGTGTGGCCATTAAAGTGTGCAACATATGGGAATTGTTCAAGAGCATTTGTATTACAAGATTCAGAAATAATGAATTTATCCCGTACTTTTTGAGATCACTGTTCGTATTCCATTTCTTGTCCTCGTTTCGAGTCCTACAAATAGAAAATGCAATATTCAGAGTTTTACGTGCTTCTGAACAAGGTTTTATCTTAGTAGAAGAACTCTTCAAGTTGCATTTGTCCATGGTATAATATGTACCTACTTGAGTACATGACACCATACTTTCATAAAGTTATACTGGTGTTATTCACGATTGATTTTCGTGGATTTTCTAGTACCACAATAACCATATCAGAAATGCATAAAAACTGAGGAAACGAAGGATCAAACTGAAAATGTCGTTAGGTAATTTAATTCCAGGCTCGTGAGCCTGTCATCAAACTGGTGGTGGTGATCTGGAGCATATTGACCAGTCTCGATTTTTCTGATCCCGAAAAACGGATATGAGCAATATGCTCTTTAAACCGTACTCTCATAACCCTTCTAGTTTGACCCACATACTACTTCTCGCAGTACTTGCATTATAATTTCAATCCCGTACTCTTCTGTTTTAGCTTTGAGAATACCCAGGATGTGTTGTATCTTCGTTAGGTTAAATATACCAACTCCATATTGAGGGTATTCAAAATGTTGTCTACATTTGTATCAAATATGGCGAATACGTCGTCCTCATATCCAAACTAAACTCCAGGAAAATAGCCGAAGCTTCCCGTCCCACTATGGACGTCGTGATTCGTGATTGATGATGACAGCACTGTCATTAACGTCAGCTGTCAAACGTGTGTCAATCTGGAGATGAAAAACAAAATAGGTCTTGGCTTCATGGTGATCATTGAATGGAATTTCATGTTAGAAAATACATTGTCATGGTAACATACCAAGTATTCTCTTTTATTATAGATTTGATGAGATAAATCATAAATGCTGCAGTTGTAGGTTGAAGTAGGTAGAAGCTACTAAAACACATAGACGGTGTAGTTGTATAGCAGCTCTTCATAGAGGTAATTTCACAGATTTGATAGGAAATCATTCGTTTGTATACTCTGCACATTTCATCACAGATAATGAATTAACAAAAACTCATTAGGTATCTGTGAAGATGAATAGATGTTGAAGTCAATCATCATATGATCCCCAACATCCAGATCATCTACCTTCCCAAAATATGGGAAACCTGGGGGTTTGCACTCAAAAAATACACTCAAACCCATCCAATTTTTTATATTTGTAATTTCTCATGAATAAATGACAACTGAAAAAAAATACAACAAAAACAATCTTTTTGCTCTTAGTTGTATGAACTAGAGAATCAGTCTAAAACTAAATTACCTTTCGATCTTTTTAATTTTTTTATAATTTTCATCGGTATTGAAAAATTAAATACTCAAATGAAGGGTGTCCTCAATTACATCTATCACTCTGTTTACTTCAATGGATTGTTTTTAGTAAAGCATTTTTTAAATATGGGCACGATTTTGTCAGGCGATGTTTTTCCAATATATTTGTTGATCATTTTATCTTCGGATTCAGCTGGCTGGGAACAAAAAAAGTTTTTCGACAGCTGAAACTGATTCACTTGATATGGGGTAAAGGTAAGGACTATACCTACATACAGTGTGTCCCAGCTAAAACTTGTCACCCCCCTAATACCCGAACTCATGAAAAAAATTGAAAATCGCTCAGACCCGTCGATTTTTATTTCAAGGGGGAACACTTTCACCAAATACACCATCATTGTGTTGTCAACCCCCTCAACCCCAGCACCCCCTACTTCAGAATTTTCAATGGGACTACTATACTTGTGATACATCATTTTGAAGGGAATTCAATCCCAAATACATCGGTGTACTGAAATTGAGGATCGATCAAGTGTTGTTGAAGTTTTCATGAAAACTAATTTTTTCCAGATATTTTTATTTTTCATCACCTAACATGTTATCATCGTATGAAAGGTTCAAAATGTGAACCATTCAGTTCCATACAGAAGTATAAGCGATTTTCGAAATTTCTTCGCACATTGCTCAACATTTCTGGAGTCACCACGACACTCCACAACAATTCTCCTGCGTAGATCATCAAGAGAAGTTGGCTGGGTAATATAAACGTTGGATTTCAAATAACCCCATAAAAAGAAGTCTAATGGAGATAAATCAGGAGATCTAGCCGGCCATTCTATTGGTCCTCGCCTTCCAATCCATCGCCCTGTGAAATTGTCATCTAAAAATTGACGTACAGGTGCAACAAAATGTGGAGGAGCTCCATCTTGTTGAAAGGTGAGCTGACCGTCAAGTAACCTATCATCGTCTTCAAGTAACTGAGTGATTCTGGGGTTCACAGTTGTATCAAGAAGTTCAAGATACGTTTGTCCGTTGAGGTTACCATCAATAAAATATGGACCTACAATATGATCTCCCAGAATACCAGCCCAAACTTTCAATTTCTGGGGAGTTTGTGAATGAGTTTCCCTGTACCAATGGGGATTTACGTCACTCCAGTATCTGCAGTTGTGCCTGTTCACATGTCCATTTAAATAAAAAGAAGATTCGTCAGAAAAGCACACTTTGTAGAGGTAATTATTATCACCAATCAATAATTGACTCATGATTTCACAAAACTCTGTACGTCTGTCAGGATCATCTTCATTTAATTCTTGTACATTCTGCATTTTATAAGGATGGAATTTTGCGTCTTTCAGAATTCGATGTACGCTGCTTTTCGAAACTCCAGAAATAGTCTCAAGTTGTCTTAACGATTGAATGTTGTCCATCACTGCATGTCCTACAACTGCAACAGCGACCCCTTCATTTCTCATAGGCTTCTCTCGTTCATGTTTTTTATTCAGCACTGATCCCGACTCCAAGAACTTATTCATCAATTGAAGCACGTACTGATATGATGTGGTGTTTTCTGGATGACTTTCATTGAAACTTCGAGCCGTAGCTCTAGCACATCGTCCATTTTCAAAATACGCAGCTACAATGGATATTCTCTCTTGTACAGTATAAACCATTTTCGAATGTTTTCAAATTGTTGAATGCAGTGACTCGAATACATCAATTACCAAGGCGTAAACAAAGATATGCGTATACAAAAACACATGAAGGCAATTTTTTTTTCACCTTCGAAACTATTATTTCTGACAGCATATTATTTTTCAATACAGTGGCTTACCCACAGTGAACCTTTCTTACGACGCTAACATTTGAGGTGAAAAATTAAAATATCTGGATACAACTTAGTTTTCATTAAAACTTGAACAACACTTGATCGATCCTCAATTTCAGTACACCGACGTATTTGGGATTGAATTCCCTTCACAATGATGTATCACAAGTATAGTAGTCCCATTGAAAATTCTGAAGTAGGGGGTGCTGGGGTTGAGGGGGTTGACAACACAATGATGGTGTATTTGGTGAAAGTGTTCCCCCTTGAAATAAAAATCGACGGGTCTGAGCGATTTTCAATTTTTTTCATGAGTTCGGATATTAGGGGGGTGACAAGTTTTAGCTGGGACACACTGTATACAGTGAATGCGTATCTTTTCATATTTCAATTGTTACTTTAGAGATTACTTACTGTACTCTACATTGTGAAAAATACAAATAAATAAAAGCCATTTAACTTATTTTAGATCACTTTCACTTCATGTAGTAATAATTATCATTCTGGGACAACTCGGTGACTTGATGGCTTATTTTTTCAACCAGATGTAAAAAATAATAAAAATATCAATAAAACCTTAGCGGTTTTTGCAATCGAAGAGTAACATTGTGTACTAGAACTAGTATCTGTGTATCACTAATTCACTTTCTTCGAACATCTTGGCCAAGTAAGAAATAGATAGATGCCAAGTAAGAAATATATTCGAACTAGTTCGAATGTTTACAGAAAATATCTTGGTTTTTATCTGTCGGAAGTGTTAAATGGTCAGTCATATTATATCAGTATTGGTAAGTATGGATGGCGACTGATGCGCAGCGACCTAATTAGATCTATTGTGCCCCATCTTTTTCTGCTATACCAAGGTGTTCTGGTTTACAGCAGCCCCTCAAGCCCCAATTCCTTGAGGAATTTAAGAATTTTGAGGTGGTCTATTCGTGGTGTGATATTCAATCTCTTGTGATGTACAGCATAACACTCCATCAGTATATGATGTGGTGTATCTGGATGTTCCCCACTGAATCTGGATATCCTGGACACAGAGGATGTTCATTGGACATAAATCGTATATTAGTGTGTTGT
Organism: Chrysolina americana; assembly: GCA_958502065.1. Lineage (NCBI taxonomy): Eukaryota > Metazoa > Arthropoda > Insecta > Coleoptera > Chrysomelidae > Chrysolina > Chrysolina americana. The sequence goes on along the minus strand of OY293410.1, from coordinate 108,191,504 downwards.
ATGGGGATTTTATCACAGTCCCATCAAGATAAAAACACGGCAATATCAACATAGTTCAATACCCCTGGTTTGACACAAACTGTTTGGAACTATCGCCTCTACAAAGACAACACACCAACTCACCATCAATGATCTTGGTCTTTTGCCAAAAACTATGTGGAAAAACTTAACTTTGAACCGAATTTCCTCTCCCTTCTACAACTCATCGCTCGCCCCTCGTATCTCCCAAACGCGCCATCACCAACGGACCACGAAGAACCAGACTCTCCGCCGCGACTGGTGGGGCCTTCGGCGGAACCTATAAAACCCGTCACTCGTTCTACGGTCTCTTCAGTTATTTTACTCACACTGTCACTTACCAAGGGGTCGCTCCCGATCAGATCTTTAGGACTTTGAAATCCTCACAAAAACAAAATGAAACGTTTCGTGGTGCTTGCCGTCGTTCTGGCCGTTGCTTTCGCCGAAGACAAGAAGCCTGAAGAGGCGAAGGACGTGATCAAAACGTACCAGAGGCTGATCCCAGCTGATGTGCTCAGAGGTGAGTTTTTTCACGAGTTTCTTGTACTAGGGGTGGATTTGTGGCTGTTTGTCGGTCGGCTTGAGTTTGTTCGGTGTATAATACAGTGTGTATCTGAAAGCGGAGACAACACATTAGGTGTTTGTACAGCAATGACAGTTTTAGTTTTATAGGAAAGAACTCACAATGTAGTTGGATAAGTCAATATGAGAAATCAACATAAAATAATAAAATTTACGTCTATACATTTTTCAGAAAATTGCATCCTATAACTCATATTTGTAGATATATGACAGACGTATTGACAATAGAATTTATAAAAATGGATAGAAAATAAACAATATCTATTGAAAGAATAAAAGACCATACGAAATCGTTTACAGTATACAGATTCAAAATAATAAATTGGCATTACAAATTCAAATTAGGGTCTATATAAGATTTTGACTAAATTACCATTGAGATACTACGAAAGAGTCTAGGGCTCACAAACAAAAAAAAGTTTTTTTCTGAAATTAATCCAATATATTGGATTTCTTTCCTATACTGGGTGTTTCCTAACTAAGGTTCCTAACTGCAGGGGGTGATTCGTGAGGTCATTTTAAGAAGTTCCTATGCTTTATTATCTGTGCTTCTCCCGAATTTCCCTTTGCTAATCCATAAACAAGGTGCATTTCAGCCATTTCAAGAAAGTAGGGGCGAAAATACCCCTCCCTGACTACATCCCCTGTCTGCTGTAGCTGTTAGTGTTATTTCACCAATTTCTGATATGATAACCCTATTTTCCATGTTGACGTTTATCCACCGGCATAATAGGGCGTTTGCTATAGACTCGGTGGATGCATTATTAAACGCCCCCTTGATGTCTATTAATGTTGTCATGGCTTCCAAGACTTTGTTAGTAGCCTGTTGGTTTCGTCCAGTGCTAAGTCTTGGGTTTGTAGTACATCATCTCTCATGTATTTATCTATCAGCATTTCCAACGTTTTGAGTGTGAAAGACATTAGACTTATGAGACGATATGCCTTTGGGGTCTTGTCGTCTATTCTCTCTACTTTTGCGAGATAAATGACTCTCACCTCATCGTGGGTATATGTCGTAATGCTATGTAAGCCTTGAACTTACAGCACATGCATGGAATTAGTTTGTCCTGCCCTTTTTGGGGAAATATGGGGCATACTCCATCTACTCCAGGAGATTTGTATGGTTTGAAATTACCGATAGCCCTCCTGATTCTGTTTGGTCTCGATTTTTCCATAGCTAGCCTCCACTTCAAAGCTGTTGGCCCGTTTGGCTTGCTTTTGGTGGTTTCTACTGAGGCTGGAAAGTGTGTTTCTATGAGCATCTTCAGGCTTTCCTCAAAAGTTGTCGTATAGGTGTTGTCAAGGAAATCACAATCCTCTACGATAGTCAAGCAGCCATCAAAGCGTTGAGCTCATACAACATCAACTCAGAGATTGTCTGGGAATGCCTAAACAAACTTAATGGTCTAGGCAGGAACAACAAGGTGATCCTCCTCGGGGTGCCGGGGCACGTCGGAGTGGAGGGCAATGAACAAGCAGATACCCTGGCACGAAAAGGGGCATCAACGCCACTGATCGGGCCAGAACCATTCTGCGGACTTGGAAAATCTTACTTTCAAGAAGAACGCAATAAGCAATGAGAGCAGCATACTGGCAAAGACTTCCAGGGCTAAGGCAGGCCAAAGATCTCCTCGGCAACTTCAACCGAGCAAGATCGAAGACACTGATTAACCTCAGCAAAACTAGTCTAAAGACAATCACGGGATTTCTGACGGGGCACTGCAGACTAAAGAACACCTCAGGAAGCTAGGCTTAGAGGAGGAGAGCACCTGCAGATTCTATGGTGAACATCCAGAAACACCACACCATATATTGGAGTGTTATGCTGTACATAAATGATTAAATATACTGGGATCACACCAGCTGACTGTGGGAGAAATACCACGAATAGACCCCCTCAAAATCCTCAAATTCCTCAAGGAATTGGGGCTTGAGGGGCTGCAGTAAACAAAAACACCTTGAAATAGTAGAAGAAGATGGGACACAATTAGGTCGTAGCGCGTCAGTCACCATCCATACCTACCATTACCATTTCCATAGGTATTGTCATTCTTTTTCAAGAAACTTAACTTGGTTACCAGTACCTTCTTTGGCTACGAAGGCGTAGAAGGGCCAACAGCAAAATATTTTTGAAAATAGTTAGAATTGCCACTTTGAAGTGACAATTGCCACTTTGATATGACAATTGTCACTTTGATCTGGCAATTGTCAGTTTGAAATGGCAATTGTCACTTTGAACTGGCATTTGTCACTTTGAAGTGGTAATTGTCACTTTGAACTGGCAATTGTCACTTTGAACTGGCAATTGTCACTTTGAACTGGCAATTGTCACTTTGAACTGACAATTGTCACTTTTATCTGACAATTGTCACTTCTATCTGGCAATTTTCACTTCAAACTGGCACTTTTTTTGCCAACTCCATGCAAAAATATTGTTTTTTAGTCAAATTAAAAGTGGCAATTGCCAGTTCGAAGTGACAATTGTCAGATCAAAGTGACAATTGTCAGATCGAAGTGACAACTGCCAGTTCAAAGTGACAATTGCCACTTCGAAGTGACAATTGCCACTTCAATGTGACAATTGCCAGTTCAAAGTGACAATTGCCAGTTCAAAGTGACAATTGTCAAATCAAAGTGGCAATTGTCACTTCAAAGTGAAAATTGTCAGATCAAAGTGGCAATTGTCACTTTAAAGTGGCAATTCCAACAATTTTTAAAAATATTTTGTTGTTGGCCCTTCTACGCCTTCGTATTTGGCTGATACACTATTGACTTCTGGCCTTGCTTATTTCTTTTGTACGATAATCGGAGGAAAAAACTATAGGTTGAAAACTGATTTTGTTATATTTACATGAATTTATGTTTGCTTTAAATATCTTATGTCTATCCATATCTCGTGAAGGATATCCATTACAAATCCTTTGACCAGAATTAGGATATCATTTTTGATCTGGGAGCATTATCTTTCGATTGTGAATCACCCTGTCTAACACTCATAACTTCGGAAGGGTTATTCCATACTTGAAAACGATTGATCGGAGATACTTTAGAGATTGGAACATCGTGTTTTTTCAAAGGCTATCCAGATAATGGAAGAAATCAATTCACATCGTTATCCAAAACTTTCAAACTAAATCACCCATGCTTTGTCCATTAGAATGTATTTCCTTTCGGCAATAAATTTAATCTGGATTGATTGATGGATTGATACGACACTGAGAACGCGGAATAATCTCCACAAGACATTGCGTAAAACTGAAATTACTACTTTTTCCTTGCATCTGAGATGAGGCTACCTTTTACTATAATTCCCGAGCTGTTTCATAACAGTGTTTTGAATACTAGTTCCTATTCGAAAGCATCGCCTTGGAAGTATTCATGAACGAGGAATAGAATTGCAAATCAGCATTAAAAATGTCCAACTCTTCTGTTTAGCATCCTTTGAATTATTGAATTATTGATGAGGTATTCAAATGGATCATTAGATCTCTTATGTATGGCTTCGCTGAAGAAGGCCCTATAATGATCGTTTTTGAAAGTTAAGTGCAAGCAGCGTGAACCTAACGAATAATAATATTCAAAAATTCACTCGTGTTTTTTCAACAAAGTATATCATCTGGAACTATAGTAGATCTTGGACAGATTACAGTTTGCATTAGACTGAAGTTCATCTAATAAATAATAATTTTCACGATAGTATGTTTCCTGATTTCCTGGCAATATCCGTAGTAGGTAATACTTTCACATAAGCGTGATGATCTTGACGATCCATTCAACTATACAGGCTGATTAACGATGGAGAGCACATTAGACATATCTGAAAAATCAAAGTTGCTACTACATTCTAGTAGAAGTGGCAACACCGCATTGTCGAAAATATTTCATCTGGATTATCTTCATTTTCGGTTGGAAATACGGTCATCACCAAAGCCTAGTTCGGTTTGCAATCTGGAAAAAATACAAACGATATAATTTTCTCATTTTCATATGAACACAGAATACTGTTACGAAAGTTTTACCACTATGGTGTTAGGGCTGCCTCTCGGGAATGGCTAGAATCCTTTCTGTCAGCTCGAAGCCCAGTTCTGGTAACAACAACATACTCCGATGAGCTGTACGTAGAATGTGGTGTGCTTCAAGGATCAATACTCGGACCCGCTCTTTTTCAACTCCACACAAATGACTTGGCCTGATCAAACATCTCACGAGAAATTACATATCAGCGGTTGATACGAGTATATTCTGGCACAAAAAAATTCCAAAACACTATCAAGGATGATGTGTGAGGTGAAAAAATGGTGCGACTCAAACCACATAGCTATGAGTATGGCAGAAACTGATATCATGTCATTCAAAGGTGGATTAGATGAGCTGGTCATGGGTGATGATATTATAGGAAACACAAAAAAACATTTTCAGATATTCAAATAGATTGCGGACTCTATGAACATGTTTCAATTTTGAACAAAAAACTGTGATTGGCAAAATTATTTCGAGGGGTAATACCACAAGAGGTTTTTTCTTTATAGGATAAACTTCTATTTTGAAAGAAATATCTGCGATAAAAAAATACCGGAAATGATAAAGACGGAACGAAAAATAAGGAAGGTTGTGCACGGGGATCTTGTGCGTTCGATATGCAATGTAGATTGTATAAAAAGAGCCACAAACACTTTCGCTCACTTTTACTTGCCTTCAGAAGATTGACGTTTCTTGTGACACACTTCCTGTAGGGTATTGCCAAACACAGAATGATTAATAGTCGCTAATAATGCATTCAGATGCATTAACCATAGGCGTGCATGATAATACCTAGTCGAGGTCTAACTGTTCAAGAAACTGATTACAAGGAGTGCTACTTCAAGTTTGGAGGAATGGCAACACTGATGTGAATATGTCAAATCTGACATTGTTATCGTAAAGTTCAGCATTTTTAATGGTGAACATACTGAGAACGTGTTTGTTCCGTAACGAAGCACTCAAAAACAAATAGTCGTCTGTTTTTCGGAATCACTGTAGGTACATGTCACCAATCAATTGAAGACACAAGTGGATGAAGGATCTATGTGACATTTTATGAAAAATGAAATTTTTCAGTGGATATAGGTCTCAAACACATAGAATTTTTTTGGTATAGGTTCCATGTATTATCTAATGTGAAAGTTACGAGTTGATGAAGGATTTATGTTCACCTATTTTGTACTAATCCTGCTGGATAAAGCAGTTATGTACATTTTAGTTATGTTCATGAATCCTTTATCCTTTATACGTGTGGGATTTTTAAGTTATTTTCTTTTCACAAAATAAAATTTAATTGGCGAGAAAGACATTGCAAACTTAAAAATCTGTTTCGAATTCATCAAATATTCACATCATCAGAAGGTTTCAAATATTCATGTATTTGATCCATCATACATATTTATAATATCAATTGAACGATCTGATACCTTCCCATAGAAATAAGGACGCCACTGTGAAGTTTCATCGAAACTAAGAGTATCTTCCACCTGATTAATCGATATAACCATTTATACTAATTCGCATTGTTGCAATTAATTGAGGATATTTAGCAATCAAATACTAATTGTAAATAATCACCTTTGAAAGTAGAAAACGGATTCTGACTTCCAATTTAAGTGAAGTCGGGCTATTATATACCAGTAGTGAAAACAATTGAAAGTAGGACAACTCTGGCTTTCGTAGTTGAAAGCTACTCTTACAAACTTTTATTGGCAATTTCATATACGGGGTGGTTTAACAAAATTTCTTTAAAGAATATCAACAACTGCAATAAAGTATAGATATTTTTAAGTATTAACAGCTCCCTTTCTTCCTTTTCTTGCTACTGTTTTTGAAGCCTCTGGTGTGAATATTACGAGGATGTATTGATATCTAGTTAGCCTAGACCAGTTCCCTTCATAATCAAAATATTGCGTTACCATAGCAATGAACAATAACTTATTAGAAGTGTCAGTGTAAAGTTTGACGTCAAAAAAGTAAACCAGAGTTACGCAATAAATTAAAAGAAAAAATAGGTCCACCGAAATTGTAAAAATCGAAATATTGGAGTATCGAGCCATCATCAAGTACCTGTATTTGAAAGGGTTAAGAGGTAAGCAGATTTACGAAGATGTGCTTAATACCCTTGGTGTTCAATGTCCTTCGTATGCGACCGTGAAAAATTGGACTGCAAGCTTCAAAAGAGGTGAATTTTCCATTGAAGATGAGGACCGATCGGCAAGGCCAGTTTCTGTGTCAGTCCCCGAAAATATCGATGCATTTCATGATATGATTTTAACAGCCCGTCGAATTGGGCTAAAACGGTTATCTGAAGCACTGAATATTTCATTCGAACGCGTTCATCATATAGTTCACGTCAATTTGGACATGAGAAAAATTGCTGCAAAATGGATCCCCAAATGTTTGAATGTTGACCAAAAGCGTGCAAGGGTAGTAGCATCGATCTGTGCTCGATTTGAAAACGATGTAGACTTCTTAAACCGAATTGTTACTATGGATGAGACTTGGGTACATTTCAACGATCCAAAAACAAAGCAACAATCGATGGAATGGCGACACTCCGGTCCTCCAAGACCTAAGAAGTTTCGTGTCCAAAAATCTGCTGGAAAAGTCCTTGCTTCATTTTTTTGTGATTGCCATGGAGTAATCATTATTGATTTTTTGGATAAGGGTAGAACAATAACTGGTGATTACTATTCGACATTACTGACCACTCTATGGAAAAAAATTAAAGAAAAAAGATGCGGAAAGCTATTCAAAGTTGTTTTCATGTTGCCATGCAAAAAAATTCGTGATTTATTTAGGGTTCGAATTACTAGAACCCCCCTTATTCACCAGATTTGGCTCCGTCCGACTATCATCTTTCCTCAACTGAAAAAAAGTTTAAAAGGTCGTAAATTTTTCCAACGAGGAGGTAATAAAAGCTGTGGAGGTCTGGTTTGCAGAGCAAGAAGAAATATTTTTTTGAAGGGTCTAGAGACGTTGCAGGTACGCTGTAATAAATGTGTTCAATTAAGAGGAGAATATGTTGAGTAATAAAATATTTTGACATTGAAATTTTGTTTGGTTCTATAGTAGGCTAGGAATTTTTCAATATATCCTCATATTTTAACAAACACCACCCCTAAAACCAAGTCCATATTTCAGTCAACGATCTTGATGATGATGATTTTCTTATCTTTTTTCGATCTGCTAACAATTTTCACTTTACAATTTTCCGCAATTTTACTCTTGCATGCTTCCCGAACTAGAAGGGCCTTAAAAGTACGAAATCAGAAAAATCGAGAACATTCTTTGGATGACACAAGCTTTTTAGGGTTTTCCTGCTTTCCTTGGGCTGACTTCAACAAATCTTTTCACTAATATGATAGACCATGTAGGATCATGTAAAATTAATATAATAATATTAAACAAGGTGTTTTTACTTCTTTTTTCAATATCTTCATCACGCATTTTATATTCCTTCGAGCTGGGGACTTATCTTTTTCACACTCGACTTCTCTCTTAGTAGAGGAATACTGACTTTCATTACAAATCACCATCTCAATATCCACATCGATGTGACGTTAATGTTACTTACCAGTAGCTACTATGATTCAGAAGTGGGGAACAAAAGTAAAAGTGCAAGACAAGGTGTGGTGGAATTCGCATTATTGAGGTAAACCAGTTTTCTTCGACAAGAAACTCAGTTGAAATCAGATACAGATATACGGGTTGTAATGTCAGAGAACGTCTAGTTTTGTGTCATTCCACACCAGTTACTAACTTAAAAATCTCTTTTCCTCTCTTTGCAATTATTCAATTTGCAAATTTAATATGCTCACAATTTTTCTCACGAAACAAGGATTTCACCACGGATTCACAGTTATTTTGTTTTTGGTTTCATTTTATAGATAGTAAAATCATCCAAACAAAAATACTCTTGGAGAAGAAAGTACAGAAACGAACTGAAAGATTTGAGGCAAATAACAGATCCTTTTGGTACACACCTACAATCAAGTCACTGTTGTCAAAAGAGAAGTAATAAAAAAATTGAAGAATGAAAATAACAAGTCACATCTAGACGTAATCACACATTTCAGAAATATATGTAGTCCGGTTCAAAGAAAGAATAGTAGTACAAGATGGAAAGGGGATGGAAGAATTAGAAATGAGTATTAAAAACATAAATCATGAAATATGCAGGATATTTCCTAATTACAATTCCTTACTGTCTAATTTTTCGCAGATTCTGACCATAATATTCCAACATTTATATAAGACTCCAAACGTTACAAATTCCAAACATACAATTCAACGGTCGTAGGGGGCAGTAGTCGTTTTCTGTTGAATACTTGCCAACTATTGAAGAAATTCACTTAAATTTGAATTGGACATGATGGGTCGTTATAATTCGTTTTATATTCCCAAAGAAATATGTTATTATTACAGTACTGATTACAGTTTTGAAAATATAAGAGTTTTGAAAACGTTTTGTCTTCTTGCTATTTTATTTTCATCTGATTATGGGCCCAGATATCGTACCCTATTGAAGTAAATATTACTACGATAATATAATTCATAAAATCCTACCAAATTTCGATGTTTCAATTGCAACAAGTGAGGCACTACAGTAAAAATTGCAAAGATCCCTAACGGAAGCTTCAATTTTTGAACGTTTTACAATATTATTTTGGCACATCCTACTGAAACATTGACTTCTGCATGGTCCTTATTCAATACCAGCTCGCTATTGTGTCGTTTTACATTTCCGCTATGCACCGTCAATTATTTTCCATGCACAGCCAAGCAACACCTATTAAATAATTACAAGGTATATCAGGGTTTCATCGCTGAATTTATGTCACTAGAACCATATGAATCACGGCGATATCAATCAAGTGCATTCATTATTCCATTGTCTTTGAGACAATTTTTTATGAAATTATGGAAATTGCTTTAATTGCATAAACACATCAAGGCTAGATATGATTTGCATAACTGTCGACTAGTTTGAATGTTGTAAGAGAACAAAGACTGTTAGAACGATGTATTGAATTTTTCAGCTGTGTCTCAATAATAATTTTTGTTTGTTTCGTCATCTGTTTTATTCTGTATAACATCGTCCTTAACAAAAATAAAAAATTTTAGAAGTCAATCGTATGGGGATTTTCTGAAGATACTAGTACTGAAGCTTAATGAAAAAGGAGAAAATAATATGTAATCACTGTGATACTAATATTTTCCATTGATTATATTGTATTATATTATATATTATAATATCTAAAGCATATTTATTATTTTTGTTATTATCGCTTTCACCTACAAATTGGCTGTTTTTGCCTTGAAAGAGGGAATTTGCTAGAAATATGTAGTAACAGAATGTACTCACTGATTGAAAGTGCACCGTGTGAAGATGCTAAGAAATCTCGTTATGCAAAATACTTTCTGATGGCGCCTCGTATATATGACGCAACATAGTTATTACTTACATTTCCTTCATCCTTCACGTGTCCTTTGAAACCATTATAGTAATGAGATCACCCCAATTACGATTATTACTTCTCGTCAAGTATTAGAGTGTTTGACATGCTTTGAAAGTATGTTACACATTATTTTTTTTATTTCATTGATGAAGAACTCAAGTTGAAGAAGGACGTAGCAATGATATTAGGTGTTTTGGGCTCCTGCGAGATTTTGGTGATGGTTCTACAGGGTGGCCCATTATGAGAGCTCGTATTTGATGACATTTTGATGAACAGGGTTTTATATAATGAATTAATTTTGAAACAATCAAGACCATTGGCATAACTCTAAGAAAACACAGTACTCCTTATCTGACAATTGGATTTTCTGGGTGTTCTATCATGGGTATTCATACCTGCCAGTTTTTGTATAACTTCTTTGTTATTGTACTGAAATCGCACCCTGTATATAACGAATCAGACTATAAAAGTGCGTTATCCAATATAAGATCGACGTGTGCGAGCGTATTTCCATGAATATCTCATACGTACATCGCCGAATTCCTTATGGGTATTCTTCAATATCTTATTTATCACGAAAACATATGTTTTGTATATTAGAGAACAATGTCTTATGGACATCATCATTGTGGATATCTTATAGATGTTCCTGAACAATATCTCATGGATATCCCTGAACGATATCTTATAGATATCCAAAATGATTGTCCAGCTCTTTTTGCAAAACAATCACTGAAAGAAACAGTTGGTGTTGTGTGTGTAGAATAGTTCTTGAATATTTAAGGACCTTCTAACAATGTACCCAATGTGAGTTTCCTGGAATGTACAAATATACTGAGAATGTCCCCTTGAAACATTTCAGGAACACACTTGTGCTATGAGAGAATATTGAAAAAAGTAGTAGTAACAACGATACTCACTTAAGTCTCGTTCATACCATCGCGAACTTCGCAATTTTTCTGCGAATAAAATTGCGAAATTCTCGAGGGTATGAACAAGCCTTTTTGATAAACTTTGGTGATAATACAATAAGTTTCTATATTCTATGATAGAAGGACAGAGAAGCAAAATAATCGCGGTGGAGAGATTTTGGGATGACACTACTACTAAACTGTAGTAATTCCTACTGATGAAGATGACTTTTTTATCGAAATGCGCATCAGGAAATAAATTAATTGTGTGGTGAAGGGGTGAAATACATTTTGTTCTCATTGAGTGACACCACAGGCGTCCAATATCCCATTTTCGATGTAAGTCTACTCTTCAATTTGAAAAACCACTGAAAAAATTCAATTACGTATGAGACATATGAGGAGACATATTTCAGATGCTAGCGAGGATTTTTTCGGCAGTGAGTTTAATGCACTCTCCAGTGATGAACATGTAACTGAACTCTTCACGTACAGTGTCAAATACAACAATTGAAACGTTCTCTGTCATTGCCATTGATGAAAGCCCGAAACTTTGGCGAATTTCCGCTTTCACAAAGAGCAACGATAGGAAATGTCGGATAAAAGATGATAAAGAACAGTTGATGTGCAGTAGTGCGGGGACGCCATTATATTGTTCGCGTGAGTCACAAAAATGCTGCAATCCTCGTACCGATTTTGTTGTGGAATTACTTCTGGACGCATAAATAACGTTATATTTAAGTCCGCACATAATAATTGGGGTATACTTATACGTCGAGTTCTTCGAAATATTTAATATAGAATACTAGACCAGCAAATAGTAGTAGATGAAAATGGAGTGGAATCAGAGGCTAATATATATGAGTAATACTAAAGGTTGTTATAGATTTTAATAAAATCTACAGTACATACTTGTATGTGATATGAAAATATAACCTGTAATATTCATCTCATAGATGTCTCAATGTGATAAGATGCCTTAGTAGCTTTGTTGACGTCGAATAGGTGTGGTCTGATGAATTTTGCTGCCTGATCACATTTTTTCCTGTTTGTGATGTGATATTGTGATTGTTATATCAAATATCCGTCGATTATAGGAAAAAAATTAACATCGCATTGGTGTAACATTGTTACATCACACAACCCTTCATGTCACACGATGATTTCGTTTCAGGAATAATATAAAAATAGTTTTAAAATTCCTAAAATGTTTATAGAATCAAATATGAGAGTATTCTCAAAGAAGGGTTCCCAAAATACAGCTGGATCTAAGGAGATAACCTTGAAGAACCCCTCAAATACTGCTCACGTTCACATCTTGTTGGTTGATTTCGCTGAAATGACCGAGCCAACGCTGCGAAAAACTATATAACACTGTCAGACACTAACAGTAACATCAATAAGTATTAAATTCAATCTTTTTTGTTGCAGATTTCCCCGGAATGTGCTTCGCTTCAACTAGATGCGCAACAGTAGAGCCTGAGAAAAGCTGGGAACTCCACCCATTCTGCGGTCGCTCAACCTGCGTGATCTCCGAAGACAAACCACCACGTCTGTTGGAGCTCGTAGAAGATTGCGGTCCTCTCCCATTGGCCAACCCCAAGTGCAAATTGGACGAAGGTTAGTATACTTCACGGAGCAGGGGGTATTGAAATTAGCGACTGGGAAAAATCCCCAACCGGTGTATGCCACTGAATTTCTTGTAGTGGAATTCCATGTTCTATGGACCGTAGAATGCTATTCGTGACCTGCGCGAAGCGTGCGACACCTATAATTATTTCGTTGAACTGATGTAATGTTGCAAGATCTTGTTTTGCCATAAGAGCTAGTGTATCTATTTCATCTGTTTTCTCATAATTAATCGAGTTTTGGATATTAATTTGAGTTTGGTGATATTCCTTCATGTTCATAGTTTCAGAATATAATAACTGAAAAGGCGGCAGAATTAAGCAATCCTTACAATAGGCAATAGGCGTATTTGCTCAGTGCCCCAATGCTTAATGCAACATCAATAGTACCAAACACAAAGTTTCTTTACATAATTTTCCCATTGAAAACATAGAATTGAGCAAAAAGTGGCAATGACTACGTATATGAAAATATTTGATTAACATATTTCATTTATCGACATCTTCAGAAATTTATTCAAATTTGAATGAGAATAAAATTAAACACTATGGTCTCTTATGGAATTTGTAGGCTGATCACCATTACACAGTTTCGCGCCTTAATTCTGAGCGCCATCAGCGGGAACGCATTTCGCGAATTTTCGAGAGATCTTTGTCTCTGTCTTTACCATTATTCGATGAAAAGTAGATTTCCATGAATTCAACGATAAAGACATCTCACTTATTTGAGCGACTATAGTGTTCTACGGTACACGGAATCTCATCTCTTCTGTGTTAGTTCTCTTTTTGTTCAACAACCTCGACCACCAATGAACCCATTCTCTCGTATTTGATGAAGCTATATAGACAGTAGTTCATCATGTTCCTCAGAGGATCAAACAATATGTTGTCGTATAAGCAAATGAAAACAAACTATACTGTCTAATGTGTCCATTTTGGTGGCGATGGTAGCGACACTATGGGTCGAATTGGGTTTAAATAGCCATGGCTATCAAGTTCATCAACCAAGAAATGTTTTCCGTGTGTGTTCCCTGTCTTTATTTTCAACATAACTTCATTGTCCCTTCAAAAATACTTCATGATCAAACCTACTAGCGAATAGAGCCAAGATAATAATGAGTGCTTTTCATGATATAGGTTCGGATTTTCATTTATACGCAACTTTTATTTTACAGAGAAAACCAACAAAACTGCACCCTTCCCACTGTGTTGTCCTGTGTTCGCATGTGAAGAAGGTGCCAAATTGGAGTATCCTGAAATCCCCACTGTAGCTCCAATCCCTGCAGGAGCCGAGGCACCAAGCACCCCCAAGGCTTAAATCAAGAAATTAAGCAAGATGCATTTTTCTCAACTCTATTTTCTTTTCATTTCTCACCTTCTATTTTCCTGAATCCGTTTCATAAAAATATCGTCCATTGAAAAAGACAAAAAAACTATTTATTATTATATTTGTTTTAATGTTTCCTTTGCTTTCTGACCTATTACTCTTTATTCTTTCCTTTGTTATTCTTTCTCCCTCTCCAGCTCTGTTTCTGAAAAGATAACATTCAAATTGATTCAAGAAATATATTGTTAGGAGTAATTGTGATATGTAGCACAATATTTTTGTATAAGAATTTTTGGCCTCAGTATCCGCTAAATATTTTTTGTATTACACATTCTAACGATTTTTGTAATCCGTATTTTGGTAATAAATTTAATTTATTAAAGTTTTTATTCGTTCGTTTCAATTTCAACCAACTCTTTTTGTTGCACATCATATAGAATGCAAGCGTTTTTATGTTTAGTGTCGAATCCTGTAAATGGCAAAAGAGTTTTAGGCGGATGAACTTTGGTAACAAATGGATGCCACCGAATGGTACTGAACAAGCAGAACGAGTATATTTTAGAAGTATTGAATATTGAAACGAAGCTATCCCACAGTGAGCAAACATATGAGCACGAAGCTCAGGGTTCTTTTGAAACTCTGAAAAGGCATGTAATTACCACGGCCCCTTTTCATACAATGCGCAGGTGCACCGGTCAATCTGGAGAAACGATCTATTACAAAAAACAATATAGGTGTGGCAACACTGCTTGGAACCGCTACGCTCTATGGGGAGTGCTGGCAAAAAGCGCCGTAAGGACGCAACGCCAGTAACCTTAAAAGAAGAAGAAAAGTGACAGACAATCTTATCAAAAATATGAATTGTTTAAATTTTTAAAACTACATTCTGAAATTCTGGAGAACGGATAAACGTTGGAGAACCTTAAGAAAAAGACGCTTTTATGATATAATTTATCATTTATTCTATTTGGTCAAGTTATGGCACGATTGCAACTGAATAATGGAACTTTCATTCCCGTTGTTGGACTAGGAACATACAAAGTAAAAACCAATTCATCAAGTAGACAATTGTGTTGGTCATTAACTGTAAACTTTAATTTTCAGTCCCTCTCCAATGAAGCCAAAGAGGCTGTCGAGTATGCCATAGATATTGGCTATCGCCATATCGACACAGCTTGGTATTACAAGAATGAAAACGTAATAGGCAAAGCCATAAGAAAAAAAATTAAAGAAGGTGTCGTTAAAAGAGAAGATTTATTTATCGTTACCAAGGTAGGGATGCTCCCCTGTCACGTACCATCTCATAAGTTCAATAGTCAAGCTGTTGTATGATTTTTCAGCTCTGGAATAATTTCCACGATAAGGAGAATGTGGTACCAAAATTGAAGGAATCGTTGGGGTTGCTCAAGCTAGATTATGTCGATTTGTTTTTGATTCATTGGCCTTTTGCATTCAAAGTGAGTATTTTCCTTACATGAAGGAATTCAGTCGTTTTTCATGATTTTCCTCAAACCCAACACTATCACAAGTGCATATTTTAATCAAACCCCAGATTTTTGTTGGGGTCACCACCTGCAGGTAGTTTTTGAGGTTTTTCCTTTGTCAATTCCAGAATAGTTCATCACAGACAAAAGCAATTTTTTTAGTTTTTTGGTCTTGAGGAAATCATGTGGCGCGTGTCTTTGAACAGCCCTATCTCGCGAGAAAAACAAGATTCACTGCTTGAAAATATACTCTGACTAGACATTATATGCATATATCTAACACTAAGTCTCAGAAATTGGTCAGAGGCTGAAAACAAGGCAAGAATAGCCTTCGATAACTGGGCAAAGTCATTCAATCAATCCCTTGTTATCTTTGTGAAGCTTTCGACATTGTCAATCACTCCTGAAGTCTACTTGATATGTGAACATGCCACAATCTAAAAAATTGACAAGTATTCAGGCTCACTACCAGTGGTACTGCGAGCACGGGAGTACCACAGGGGTCTGTGATGGGTCCACTGAGATTCATCATCTATATGTTAAGAAGTGAATCAGGTGCAGTATGCCCACCCTAAAGGCAAGCTTGTTGATGTGTGAGCTCAACTTATTTGAAAAAAAGTTGATGTGTAAGTCTTTGACAGGTGACATCATGGTCATCACGAAATTATTGAAACTGGAGAAGCGGAGCGTATTGACGAATTTTTCAGGTTGGCAACTTGTGCGGAACGCCCTATTTTTTGCAGTAAATCATTCAAAAACTATACCGGGTGATTCTCCATGATAGCTCACCGCTATAATTTTTTTATTATTGAAGATAAAAAACGAAATTTAGGTGTTATGTATTATAGTTCAATTTACATTTTTTGGCATGTTTACTCGTTCTGTCGTACTTCCAGTTTGACCTGAAATAAATAACCCCTACTTTCGCTTTTTCAATGGAACGTCCTATATATTTTTACTTATTTCGACGGAGACAACACTAACAACAACACTTCACTTGTCAATATTTAATAAGTGAAGTAATTTTCATATTATTATTAGGTATGATCGCTTCTTGCAATCATTCAGAAAAATAGTGAAAATAAAATGAAATTCAAAAGAAATGATTCCGACTACGGCCGAAAATACCCACAAAATGTCCACACAAAAAAAAATACTTTCCCCTACGGACGTTACATTACATCTATCATCCAAGGAGGACACTATTTGCAAGTGCTGATTGTAATAAAGCCATTCAGTATCATTCTTCATTGGGTTGGAAATCTCTCAACACATTTCCACAAAGTGGAAAAATAAGGCAAATATCTGATTCGAATTTTCTACAAGCTCCTTCCTTGGACCATTCGAATTTTCCAGAAGCTCTTCTCACAGATTCTTCGAGATTTCTAGAAGTTTATCTTACGAACTGTTTGAATTTTCTGTACGTTTTTCTTGAAGTTCCTTTTTCAAACTGTTCGAATTTTCTAGAAACTTCTCTTGGAGTTCCTCTTTTAGACTATCATCCTTCATTTTGTTGGAAGTTCTCCATACATTTCCACAAAGTGGAAAAATAAGGCGAATATCTGATTCGAATTTTCTACAAGCTCCTTCCTTGGACCTTCCAGAAGCTCTTTTCTCAGGTTCTTCAAGCTTTCTAAAAGTCTTCCAAACTCTTTGAACTTTCTATAAGTTTTTCTTGAAGTTCCTCTTTCAGATTGTTCAAATTTTCTAGAAACTTCCCTTGGACTCCTCTTATAGACTATTCGAATTTTCTAGAAGTTTTTCTTTTAAGCTGACAGAATTTTCTAGAAATTTTTCCTCCAAACTTTTTGAATTTTGAAGAAATTTATCTTCCAGACTTTTTTTTGAAGTTCTTTTACGTTAACATAGTTTTGTTGAAGTTACTCTTTCAGAGACTTGGTGGTTTCTTCAAGTTTGTTCATAATCGAGCTCAAATTAATTCCAGAACCTTCGAATAAAAACGTTTCGGGGTCTTCTCCCTCTTCAGTCGGTGCTTCTGTGAGTCCTTTCTGAAGTACGGCATTTTTTCCAGTTGTTTCCAACTCTCTTTTCTCTAGCTTTTCACTGACATTCAATTTAACCAGGCAAACTCTCCTCGAAAACATTTTGTCTCCAACCGAAATATAAGTGTATTTATTTCACACAAAAGGTTTTCAGGTTATTGTCTCGCGATGCGCAAAACTCTCCACTTCGCAAACTTTTATTTGTTCAACGGGTCACTAGTCTAACATCCGATTTCTGACACCAAATGCAATAAAAATTGTCTTGACTAATTTCGCTAATTTATTTATAACCCGTCTAAACAATAACTTAATTTATTTGAAACATCTATATTGCAGTCACTGTCGTTACTCTGATTTTCTAGGAAGATGCTGACATTCTCCCTGTGGCCGACCCAACCGCCTATAGCGATGTAGACTACTTGGTAACATGGGAGGGTATGGAAGATTGCCTAAGCTTGAACCTCACGAAAAGCATAGGCGTTTCCAACTTCAACGAAAACCAGATATCGCGACTATTGGAAAACTGCAAGGTCAAACCCGTGGTCAATCAGGTGGAAGTGAATCCGAACATGAACCAAAAGGGTCTGATACAGTTTTGTAAGGAGAACGATATCGTCGTGACCGGATTCTGTCCGTTGGGTCGGAGCTCACAGAGTGTCAACACGGCGGGATGCCCTCCTTCGACCATTCTGGACCCGATCGTTAAGAAAATCGCTGGGAAGTATGGGAAAACTAGTGCTCAGGTGGTGTTGCATTATTTGGTTAGTTGAGACTTTGGTTTTTATGTAAAAATGAGCAGGAAGACGAGGTAATCGATCTAACAATAATCATGCATTCAAAATATTTAGAAAAAGTTTCATGAATAATGCAGTTTATGGCAAAACGATGTAAAATGTACCCAAAAAAATTGTTATTAGACTCGATTCGTTGGGAAAGTACAAAGATGACCGTAATTAATTTCATTGTCTCTAAAATATAATGACAGTTTGATACGCCAGCAGATAAAGATTTTTATCAACTCGTGAATAAATCAGTTTGCAGCAAGACAATGGAAAATCAGAGTATTATCATTATATTCCTCAAAATGGTCATGAATCTAATATATATAATTCAATTTTCAGGTATCATTGGGAATATGCGTAATTCCTAAATCTGTGACAAAGTCGAGGATTTTCGAAAATTTTCACATTTTCGATTTCGAACTGAGCCCTGAGGACGTCAGTTATTTGGACTCCTGTAACAAAAATCAGCGAGTTTCTGCGATGGCGGCCTACAAGAATCATGAATACTACCCTTTCTAAACCTGAAAATTTTTAGTTGAGAAGGCAGGGAATGTTTTTGGAAATTGTAAATATTTGGGAGGTCTTTAGATATTTTGAAAAATTATGAGATATTTTATGGACTATTGTGTTTTTTTTTGAAGTTCTTCAGATGGGGTGACTGAGATGTCAGGTGGGAGAGTTCTCACAAGTTTGATAATGTACAAGAAAAGGAATAATTTCTACAGAATATTATTCTTATGTTTTTCGAGACAATAGTCTCAAGAGCGTCCACACCAAATTTGCTTGCTCTAGAAAGCACTTAATTTTTTGATCCATTTAAAATGTGAGGTTGCCCTTTTTTGGAAATTTTTAGGCAGAAAATGAAAAATTATTTGCTTCAGATGCGCACAGGGGAGGATCCTGATGAGCAGAATCCAAAAAAGCAATCAGTTTTCTTCTAGCTCTTATGGTTCTCGAGATATTTGAATTTATTTATGGAAAAAATAGTTTTTAAACACTGCTCTGCCATCTCTTGGACG
The DNA here is from genome assembly GCA_958502065.1 of Chrysolina americana. NCBI lineage: Eukaryota > Metazoa > Arthropoda > Insecta > Coleoptera > Chrysomelidae > Chrysolina > Chrysolina americana. The sequence goes on along the minus strand of OY293410.1, from coordinate 108,172,265 downwards.
GTAGACGAAGTTTAGACGTACTTCCACGGAGTGTCCGCACATTCGGGCATCTTGTTAAAATTTTATTGTTTTTTTGGCATTAATTAGAAACTTTCATAATTCGCACTGATGATATTCCGCAGAGACAATGGCCTCAAGAGCATCCATCCACAACAAATTTGGTTGCTCTCGAATGAACGTCATTTTTTAGTCGATTCAAAGATTTTGAGGCAAAAAATAAAAAATTAATTTGCCCCAAAATGCACCTTAGGGATGATCTTGGCATGCGGAATCCAAAAAAGCAATCAGTTTTTTTCTAGCTCTTATGGTTCTCGAAATATTTGAATTTTTGTTGGAAAAAATATTTTCAAACACTGCTCTGCCATCTCTTGGACGGTAGCCAAAGTTTAGACTTACTTCCACGGAGTGTCTGCACATTCGGCACATCTTGTTGACCTTTGCTGTTTTTTTGCAATAATTAAAATTTTTCGTGATTCGAACTGTTGATATTCCGCAGTAGACGATGTCCTCGAGAGCATCCACACCAAATTCGGTTGCTCTAGAAAGAACTTCATTTTTTGATCCATTTAAAATATAATGTTGACCTCTTTGGAAATTTTCACGAAGAAAATGAAAAATTATTTACTTCAAAATGCGCACAGGGAAGGATATTACGAGCAGAATCCAAAAACATAATCAGTTTCCTTATAGCTCTTATGGTTCTCGAAATATTTGAATTTTTGTTCGGAAAAATATTTTTTAACACTGCTCTGCCATCTTTTGGACGGTAGCCGAAGTTTAGACTTACTTCCACGGAGTGTCAACACATTCGGGCATCTTTGATGAAATTTTACCGGTTTTTTGCATTAATTATAAACTGTCATAATTCGCACTGATGATATTCCGCAGTAGCCCCAAATTTGGAGGCTCTAGGAAGAACTTAATTTTTTGGTCGATTCAAAATCTAAGGTTATAACCCCTTTGGAAATTTTTCGTCCAAAAATGAGAAAAAAAAATTGCTGATAATTACATTAACAGGAAGATCTCGACGTGCAGAGTCCAGAAATACAATCGGTTTCTTAATATCTTCCTTGGTTTCAGAGATATTTCGAATTTAGTGAGTGAAAAAAAAAGTTTTCAGAATTCAACCAGATGCTATTCCGCAGTAGACGATGACCTCAAGAGCATCCACACCAAATTTGGTTGCTCTAGGAAGAACTTCATTTTTTGGTCGATTCAAAATCTAAGGTTAACCCCATTGGAAATTTTTCGTCCAAAAATGAGAAAAAAATATTGCTGATAATTACATTAACAGGAAGATCTCGACGTGCAGAGTCCAGAAATACAATCGGTTTCCTCATATCTTCCTTGGTTTCAGAGATATTTCGAATTTAGTGAGTGAAAAAAAAAGTTTTCAGAATTCAACCAGATGCTATTCCGCAGTAGACGATGACCTCAAGAGCATCCACACCAAATTTGGTTGCTCTAGGAAGAACTTCATTTTTTGGTCGATTCAAAATCTAAGGTTAACCCCATTGGAAATTTTTCGTCCAAAAATGAGAAAAAAATATTGCTGATAATTACATTAACAGGAAGATCTCGACGTGCAGAGTCCAGAAATACAATCGGTTTCCTCATATCTTCCTTGGTTTCAGAGATATTTCGAATTTAGTGAGTGAAAAAAAAAGTTTTCAGAATTCAACCAGATGCTATTCCGCAGTAGACGATGACCTCAAGAGCATCCACACCAAATTTGGTTGCTCTAGGAAGAACTTCATTTTTTGGTCGATTCAAAATCTAAGGTTAACCCCATTGGAAATTTTTCGTCCAAAAATGAGAAAAAAATATTGCTGATAATTACATTAACAGGAAGATCTCGACGTGCAGAGTCCAGAAATACAATCGGTTTCTTAATATCTTCCTTGGTTTCAGAGATATTTCGAATTTAGTGAGTGAAAAAAAAAGTTTTCAGAATTCAACCAGATGCTATTCCGCAGTAGACGATGACCTCAAGAGCATCCACACCAAATTTGGTTGCTCTAGGAAGAACTTCATTTTTTGGCTGATTCAAATCTAAGGTTAACACTTTTTTTCAGGTAGAAAATGAAAAAAGAAATTTCCTCAAAATGCGTACAGGGGAGGATCTTGGCGAGCAGAATCCAAAAACGCAATTAGTTTTCGTCTAGCTCTTATGGTTCTCGAGATATTTGAACTTTTGTACGGAAAAAATATTTTTTAAACTCTGCCCTTCCATCTCTTGGACGGTAGCCAAAGCTTAGACTACTCTCAAGGAGTGTCGACACTTTCGGACATCTTGTTGAAATTCAACCGCTTCTTTTGCAATAATCAAAAATGTTTAATATTCGAACTGATGATATTCCGTACTAGACAATGTCAAGAGCATCCACACCAAATTTGGTTGCTTTAAGAACTTAATTTTTTGGTCGATTCAAAATCTAAGGTTAACCCCCTTTGGAGATTTTCAGGCAAAAAATGAAAAATTAATTGCTTCAAAATGCGCACAAGGAAGGATCTTGACGAGCAGAATCCAAAAACGTTTTCAGTTTTCTTTTAGCTCTTATGGTTTTTAACATATTTAAATTTTTGTATGAAAAAATAATTTCAACCACTGCTCTGCCATCTCTTGGACGGTAGCCAAAGTTTAGACTGACTTCCACGGAGTGTCGGCACTTTCGGGCATCTTGTTGAAATTCCATTGTTTTTTTTTCAACAATCAAAAATTTTCCTAGTTCCAACTGATGCTATTCCGCAGTAGACAATGGCCAAGAGCATCTACACCAAATTTGATTGCTCTAGGAAGAACCCCAGAGGATAAATAATCTGATCACCCTTTAGTTAGATTAAAAAATGTATTTTAACAATATAAATAAATATTACACTATATATAACAATTATTTACACTCAAAATCTATTATTAGCGAGTCGAAATAAAAACGTAGAAATATATATATATAAAGTAAATACTCATCAAAAAAGTTATCGTAAATTGAATTTCCGAGCTTCTCCCCATAAAGACCATTCAATATAAGCCGCAGAATAGATGAAGCCGCACTCTTGAACAACCGCCTGGACCGCTCGAACTGAAATACAATTCTCGTAAAAAGACTACAACGGTTTTTCTCCGACCCCTCCAAAAAAACATCTGAAAGCGATTCGCTCCAATCACAACTACGTAACACAATTTGGAATGTACTTTAAGACGAAACTGTGGAAAAACGGCAATCAAAAGTGCGCTTTCTTACACCTGCAATGATCGATAATGACAAACACACTCGACCAAGCGAAGTTTGTGGGTTTGAAGCAGTTTTACAGCGTGGGTTGTACGGTAAGTGAAGTATTTAGGCAGTAGACTCGTCTCGGTTTCGGTCCCTCATTTTCAGCCTAAAGACTCTTCCAACTGTTAAATGAGGCCGAGGTGTCCCAACTGAAAAAAATATTACCTGTTAGATATTGCTGTAATACGTGATTGATATTTTAAATATTAAAATGGACGTGAATTCAGGTGAAACCAGAGCTTGTGTGGAATCACCCTGTATGTTAGAGCCAAAGTCGTATCGTCATGCATAATTGAACAAAACAATTTGAAAAATTTTGATAATCATTTGACTGTATTAAAACATTCAACGTCCAGTTTCTTTTCCATTATTTTTAATTTCAGATGCGAAATAAGTGGTTTTGCAGTAAGCTGCTTCTCCTCCGCGCCAAACTATTTCAAACGCCAAAATGTGATGTAATTTCTTTTGAAGTCCTTCCGGTTCATTTTCGTAATTCTGGCCATTGCAAATACTTCAGATTTATCAAGAGCTGGTGCACTAGATTTTCTCTTTTTGGGTTGTGCTTGTACGACTTTACGTTCAGCATTTCGTGCAGCCCGTGATGAATTGAAGTGAACGTCGGTGAAAGGGTTAAATACAATATTGAATTCGATATAATATTTATTTTGTTGCGTTTTGATGGGACTGATGTGAAAATCATAAAAGTTGTCAAGATCGAAATTCTATCTCTCGATCATTTATAACAGGTATTAAACCCAAAAAAATTAAAATTGCAAAAGTATTTTTCTTCTATAAAAATGGCAAAAAACACATTCAAACACCTATCGACCCAAATCTATTATACTTCCATTTATTCTAGCAAACTTGATCAATTTTAGGATTACCATTTTTCTTGAAAAACACCTACTATATAATCTACAAAATGATTTTTGCAGATCTGTGATAGCAGATATGACGATGTTACAATAATTTAAATTCATCTTAACAATGATGTTAGAGGAAGTCTACATGAATGGTTTGAAAACTATTTATGCGACAGAAAACAATGTCTTTATTTAGGAAACATCGAAGTATCTGAAAGCTATAACTTTTGGTGTACCACAAGGTTCTATTTTTGGCCTGGTTTCATTTTTAATCTCCATAAACTCTTTTGGCGTTCGGACACGCGTGGGAATTTTGGAAAAATTTCAACGGCTACTAGTCGATAAAATTACGGCGAAAAAATGGTATCAGGGATGGTGGGGACTTTGCCCCCCTTTTCGACTAAAATCGGCAAAAAAATCAAAAAAAAAAATCCAAAAATCTTTAAAAATTACTGAACGAAGGGGGCGTGTTCCGAAGTTTTGACCCCCTCGGTGGGGAGGAAGGGGGCTCAAAATTTTTTGTTTTAGGGTGGTGAAGTGAATTTTCAAAATATTTTTCAATGGCTGAAGGTAAACGCTGAAATTGGGGGGGAGGCGTGTACTTACGACATTACACACAAAAAATCCCAAAAATGCGTAAAATAGACAGGAAGGAAGAATGGATTTGGGTAAAGCATGAGAATTTCGGAAAAATTCCGTTGGCGACATGTTGAAATATTTTTTAAGAAAAAAGAGGTCGGAGAAGGGAGCTTTCCTCCCCTCCTCGCCCATAAAAAATCGCAAAAACAACAAGTATGTACGGACGATGAACGAGCGAAGCAAAAAATGTCAATGGATTCTTCTTCCCTCCGTTTGCAATTTCGGAGCTTACGTCCCCCCTCCTTCTTATAAAAAAATTCAAAATAGAAATCGAAAAAAATTCTAAAAATCTTAAAAAAATCACAGAAAGGAAGGGACGTCTTCCGAAATTTTTTCCTGCGGAAAGTGTTCAGGAAATTAAAATTGAATAAAAAAATAAGTGGCCGACCAAAGCATCATCGAGACCATCGAGCGGTTTTTGGCAGCGACCCCCCTATTTATGCGGGATGTGAAGCATTTTTGTTGGGAACTGAACAATCTTCAACCTTATTCAAACAATTTTTGTATTTACTTCATCATTTCCAAAACGATTTTTTTTTTTTATAATTTTTTTTTTGTTTGCACTCACCAGCGTCTGCTTCTGCTGCTCCTTCTGCAGGATCGTCTCCGTTTGGTGCGCATCGAATTTGCACACCGCGGCGATCACCCTCGCCAAAACCAAACTCTCCTTCCCCAGCATGTAATTGTACAGGACGTTCCTCAGATACTCGACCTCCGTACTCGGAGACAGCGCGGCGCAATGGTTCAGCGTGACCAGCGTCTCGTCCAGCTTCCGGTTCAGCTTCTCGTTCTGGTTCTTCATCTTCTGCAGCTCGTGCTCGTAGAACTCGATGGAGCTCTTGTTGGTCAGGTCGAGCGATTTGTACTTGGTGAGTTTGTCTCGCAGCATTTCCAGTTCTTTGGAGGCGTCTACGTCGGCGACGGCGTGCTCGTTCTTCAGGATGTCCAGCTGGTCCAGTCGGGAGGGAGTGGTCTGGTTCAATGGTGAAGTTTTCAGCTCCTGGACTTCGTCCTGGAGCAGCTGTTTTTCGTGCTGGAGTTCGCTGTATTGCCCCTCCAGTTCCGCTATCTGAGCCTGGAGAGTTTTGGAGCATGGCATATCGTTAGTGCGTAGGATCTTCGTGTTTTATAAACCACAGATCCGAACAGTAATTTTTTTTATTTGAATGTTAATTCACAGCAGAAGAATTTTGAATAGTAAAGGCTGAAACACAATGGAAGTTCAATGTTTTTAGTTTCAATTTCCATAATTTTGGACTATCACTGCCATTATAATTCATTAAAATAATCTTATTTGGAAAATTCAAGCAAAACTTTTCAATTCTGCTTTGCATCTTGTTTTATTTGTAAAACTTATATCCAAAATCCCAAAACTTATTGCAAAAAACTTCCATTGGGTCTACGGCTCAAGGGAGTGAATATAAAAATTGACATTCAAGTAATTGTACTTATTAAGTGAAAACACAACCAATCAAATATTTCTGAAAACTATTGGCTAGCTAAAAAATAAACAAAACTTGAACAAGAAACAAATCTTGGAAAATTCTCTCTCGATAAAGCATACAAATTACTGAAATGAAATTTTCTTTAGAATATTAATGTAAGACATCTTTATCTTGCCTTGTGTCCACGTTTTCTATAGTAGTAACCATAGGAATATACAGGGTATTCCAAATTAAGTCGGCACCATTACCAACTTCGTTATTATTGATGCTACGAATTCGGTTAAATGGGCAAACTAGTAGCATTTTTAATGGCCTTCTCGATGCCGAAAACACAAAAAAGACAGTCGCGTTTTCAGAACATTTCATGAAATGATATTTCTTTCAATGGAACACCATATATTTTTTCATGCTTTTCGATTCGTACTAACATTCTCAACAACAAATTTCTTTTTTTTTTTCGTAAATGTGAAAATAAGTCAGTTTTATCAATAGGAAACATTTATAACAAACGGATTTGATAAAGCGCTATAAAATATCGAGTAAATGTTCGAAAACACCGCCTTCTTGTTGAACACATATTTGGGCCCTTCTATTGACACTACGTGTGGCATTCAACACAGTTCGGCCATCAATTCTATTAATTATAGTTTCAATATAATTTTTCAGTTCATCTACATTATTATGCTTCATTTTGTACACCTCATTTTTCAGAAATCTCCAAAAATAAAAATCTAGAGGTGTCATGTCTGGTGAGCGAGGGGGCCAGTTAACAGGACCATTTGTAGCAATTCATCTGTTTCCAAAACAGCCTCGCAAACATTCTTTTTACGCCACAGACATTTTGTGCTGGTGCTCCATCCTGCTGAAAATAGATCATCTGACGAGCCTCCAGATCAATATCATCGAAAAAGTCTTCAAACACTCTTGTTAATAAATTAATGTAATGTAATGTATCTTCAGATATTAGAAAACGTTTTTAAGTTCTTCTCTTCTCAAAAACTTTTTCACTGTTCCTGAATCGACGATGAAGCACAGCAAAAAAACGCCGATTAGGTAATTCACGATCGGGGAACGAATTGCTGTAGTATTGGGAGTGCTCTCACGCTATTTTTCTGGCAAACCAAGTAGGATTCTAACATATCACATTTTTCTTGAACGGAAAACGGCAATTCGAAAAATATTCGAACAGTAGTTGACAGTTAATAATTTATGACAATGTCATGATATACTTGGATAGTATAGGTATATTAGATGTTGAGCTAAAACCTCAAATTAAATTGGACCCTTTTGATTTTTTAGATTCTAGGAGGTTTTGGGGTACCGAATAAGTCTAGCAACTCTTCATAAAAGTACGTGCACGGATTTTCGAAATTTTGGGACTTGAAACTCAAAAATATTTTGAATCGCGAATAACTCGAAAACCATGAGGAATTCGAAAAAAACTGCCGTGACAAAAAATGTAAAGAAAAAATTCTCTACAAAAAAGTATCCTAGGTATTTTTTCCTAACCTCAAAATTTTCACCTCAAAACGGGTTTAAATACTCAATAATAGTTTGAATCGCGAATATCTCGAAAACTATGAGGAATTCGAAAAAAAGACCCGAAGCAAAAAATGTAGAGCACATAAACATCATTTCACTACTAATAACTTCTTTTCTTAGTTTCTACATAATTCGTACCTCTTCTAGATTCTCTCCTCCACAATTTTTGCACTGGCCCCAGTGAAAAATCCAATTTTTTTATGTGAATAACACCGTGAAGACTACAGAAAGCAGTACGCACTTGACAAATGTTCACTACACAAAACACGTCGTCTGCACCACAGAACTCATAATTATATCTTATGATATCTCTCACTCTCTCTCTCTCACATTAATGGTCATTGCATCCTGCTCAGGCGCATTCGACCAGTCTCCCCATATGTGTTATGCAAGAATCCGTTCTGCCCCGGCCTCTAACCGGCGTAAATAACACGGGCTTCGTCGGGTGGATGAGGATTGTCTTGCTCGAAGCAATATCCTCACCCGTAATTCAATAGTGGACATTCACAACATATAACCTCATTCACACAAGTGTTCTGGTTAGGCTTTGTTACTAACTCCATACGCCACCTTAGGAGCAGCATGTTTATTCGTAGTGCCGTCAAACATGAAACGTGGGAGAGTCATTCTTCAATGAATCAGATATAGTTTCAAAAGAAAAAAGATCTGCCTTATTGGAGAATCGAACCCACGACCCACAGGTCGTGAATCGAGAGCTTGGCCACTGCGCTAACACGGTCGCCATATCTTGTGTGGTCTGCACACGTGTGTGGTTATCGGTGATAATGGCTGTGGTTGCCGAATTCTTCGCGGGAAATAGACGAAAAGAAAGCTTTCGTATTCTTAAACCAAGTAATTGAATACAATGTAACGACCCGCAATAGATTCTTTGTAACGTGTTTTCACAAGTACAACATGAATTTTTCGAAGAAACTTACTCTTGGATAATTAAGGAAATAGTTACGGGAAAATGGGACATTTTGACCTTTCTATGCACTTTCAAAATCTTCGTAATGAGGATACATCATACTAAGAATGTTTTTATACGAACTTGAAGCTGAGATTCTACGCTTCAAAATGGATAAGAGAAACTATTAAAAAGTCTGTGAATACCGAAATAATAATCAATCGAGAACTAAGATCGTGTTCATGATCGCGTTCTTTGAACGTCAGTTGAAACCAAGAAGTAACTCATGTATGTTATATACATGAAAATATTGATAATAATACGAACGACAAATCTCTCGTTGGATTTGCTTGTTTATATTGCGAGTGATGGAATATATTCATTGAAACTTCAAGTGCTTGTGTGGCCAATATACCTCTTCATCTCGCAAGATTTTTGAAAATTTCCAAAGTCGAAAATTATGCTACCTTACCGGAGTACAAAATAGAGAACTTACCCATCATTATGCATTTTGATTCTTTGAAAACGGAGTAGTTTTCAACGAGTTAGAGCAATTTTAATTTGCGCTTGGGGTGTAAATTTGCTTGAATTCGCACTGGCGGGAATTCGCGAGCGGGTGCTCCGGCTTTCGGCTTTGAGAGAGAATTACTCAGAAATAGTGGCTCCAACGAAAAAATGACCGGAGACCTTTTTTGTAGAAAATTTTGTGCTTTACATTTGTTGTCACGGCAGTTTTTTTCGAATTCCTCATGGTTTTCGAGTTATTCGCGATTCAAAATATTTATGAGTTTCAAGTCCCAAAATTTCGAAAATCCGTGCCCGTACTTTTATGAAGAGTTGCTAGACTTATTCGGTACCCCAAAACTTCCCACAATCTAGAAAATCAAAAGGGCCCAATTTTTTTGGGTCTTATCCTATTTAGCCTGTACTACGAGAATATTTGACAAATAGTATTTCAACAAAGTTTCAAGGCAACTTGATTGCTAATATTAATTATGTTTTATCGAATCAAACACATTTTTTCCAATCACATTCATACGACCCTTCAGTATTTTCTGTTCTGTAAAAAACGGCTTCAAATTTATCATTACAGAAGACATATTTTCATCCACAAAATAAATGCGGGTAGCGGAATGGCTTTAAGATGGAAATGATCGTTTTGTACTTTAATACCAAATGGCTCAGTGGTGTCAATTGAGTGGTGCGACATGATGATCACGGGTTATATAGGGTGTTCCATTGAAAGAAATATCATTTTATGAAATATTCTGAAAACGCGACTGCAATTTTATTTTCTAAAGTAAAAGATGCCATCGAAATGAGAGCTGGAAAATCGGCACAACGGACGAAAAAAATAATTTTCAGAAAATTGTATACAAAAATTTACGTCTTTACCTCTAGTTTCTGCTTGATCTTCGCGAAACCGTCGCACCTCTCTTCCAGTTTGCTGTACTCCGCCTTCAAGTTCCCGTTCTCCACGAACAAGTCATCGCACGTGCGCTTAATCTCGAAAAAGTCCCTCTGGATTTTGGCCACGTCCGGACCATTGGCGCCCAACGAGTGTTCCTCGGTCATCTGGACGTTCTGCTGCCTAACGAGCTCCAGCTGCCGCTTCATTTCCCCCAGGGCGCCGGTCAAGCTCGAAACTTCCTCCTCCAGCTTCGCCTTCGCCGTATCGAACTCGCCTTTCTCGCTCTCCAGGTACTCCAGCTTGATTTTCAACTCCTCGTTGTCGTGCATCACGTTCTGGCTCTCCTCCACGACCGTGCGGTTGTCGGAGGATATTTGCTGCAGCCTGACGGTGAGCTGGGACATTTCTTCGTGACTTTTAGCGGCTGCTGCTTTCAGCTGCTCGTTCTCTTGCTCGAGCTGGTTGAGCTTGGCGTTCGAGCTGCTCTTAGAACCGAGCTGGGCCTTTAAATCGCCATTCTCCTCGCTCAGTTCCCTCAAGTTCGTCCTCAGGCTGTCGATTTCCGCTACAAGACTGTCTCTTTCCTCCTGCAGGATATAGTTCTCCTGTTCTTTGATTTTCAGCCGCGTGATTCTGTCCTTCAGGTCGCTTTCCGCCGCTTTCAACTTGTCTTCCAGTACTCCCTTCTCCAGGTCATTTTGACAGCTCTCCATCAGCTCCACGACTTGTCCACGAAGCGTCTCCACAACCCCGGCCATTTCCTGGTTGTTCCTCCTCTCTTCCGCGTACAATTTCTCCAGTTCCGAAATCTGTCGGTTCAGGTGTTTGAGTTCCGCGGCCTTCCCGGCCACTTCCTGCTGCAGCTGCTCAATCTTCAGCGTCAGCTCAACCTGCTGCTGCTTCTCCTTGCGGACAACCTCGGAACTTTCCGCTCTCATTTTCTCCAGGACCGCGTCCAGCTGCTGAGTTCGTTGGAGCAAGTTGCCGAACTCTACCGTTTGCTTTTCTATGACCTCGCTGAGGTTCTTGACGTTCCTGGAAAGCTCCAAGACTTGCTTCTCCTTGTCTTCGACTTCCCGCTTTAGTTTGGAGTTTTCGCTCGTGATGCTGTTCAGCTCGTCAATGTCGGCCTTGGATTTGGCGTCAGACTTGCGCAGTGTGAGATGTAATGCTTGCGTTTCTTCTTCCATAGCTTCGATCCTGGCTAGAAGCTCCGCTATTTTCGAAACACCTTCCTTGTGCTTTTCCTTGTGATGTTTTATTTCTTCTTTGAGCTGCTCCACTTCTTTCTTGCCAACTTCAACGAGATTTCTGAGTCGCGAGTTCTCTTCTTGTAGCTCCGCTACTTTACGTGAATTCTTGACACTTTCCTCGCCAGTTTTTTTAAAAGCCAACCTTTCGAGTTCGAATGTTTCCAGAAGCGTGCGGTTTTCGTTTTCCAGCTTTTGAAGCTTCAGCTCTAGAATGCCGCACTCGCTTTTGTCCAGTTCTATGGCTTCTTCTCTTTCTTCGGATATCCGTTTCTGCTCCTCCAACTTAGCGATCCGTTTCTCCAGAAGGAGCTTGTCTTCTGCCAGCTGCACGTTAGCTTTCTTCTTTTCGGAGAGGCTCGTTTCTAATTCCGCGAACTTTACGCGGTCGTTACTGATGGTGTCTTCTAGCTGGGCAATGAGAGCTTGCTTTTCTTGCAGTTCCTTGTGGTTTTCCAGCAGCTCTTCGAACATTTTTCTCTCAGTGTCAATCTCAATTAGGAGTTTCTCTCTGTCCTCTTCTAGTTTATGGACCTTGAATTTTAAATTGGAATTATGGAGTAGGTACAACAAATTGTCACGGGAAAATTGGGAGTAAATTAATTTGTTAACATTTTTCACTTGAATGAATCGAATAAATAAATATTGGAAACCCTTGCAAGTGTCGATCGTGGGAAGTGTCGATCGTGGGAAGTGGCGAGCGTGGGAGGTGATGATCATGGGAAGTGGCGATCGTGGAAAGTGTCAATTGTGGGAGGAGGAGATCGTGGAAAGTAAATGTCATGGGAGTGTTGAGCGAAACGAAGAATATATTCGATAGAAAGTGGCGATCGAGGAAAGTGGCGATCGACGAAAGTGATGATCAGAGAAAGTGAAAACCAACAGGATTTGCTATCGGAGTGAATGGCGATCATGGGAAATGAGGATCGTGTGAAGTGGCGATCATAGAAATAGCGATTCTTGGATGTAGCGATCGTGGGAATTGGCGATCGTGAGAAGTGGCTATCGTGGCGATTGTGGGTTATCGTAGAAATTGAATGTCATGGGAGTGTTGAGAAAAACGGATTGATGGAAAGTGGCGATCGGTTAAAGTGGTGATTGTGGAATATAGTGATTGTGCTATCGGGAAGAATGGCGATCGTGGGAAGTGTCAATTGTGGGAAGTGTCAACGAGACGAAGACGATATCTGACGAAAGATGCCGAGTTGGAAAGTGGAAATCGAGAGGAGTGGCTATCGGGAGGAATGGCGATCGTGGGAAATAACAATCATGAGAAATGAAAATTGCGTGAAATGGCAATCAACGGAAGTGGCGATAGAGGAAAGAGGCTATTGAGAAAAGTGGAGATCGGTGAAAGTGGTGAAATTGGAAATCGAGAGTAGCTATCGGAGGAAGTGGCGATGGAGAGGAATAGTGATAATGAGAAATAGTAATCGTGGGAAATAGCATTCGTAGGAAATAGCAATCGTGGGATATAACAATTGTGTGAAATGGCAATCAATCAACAGAAGTGACGATCGTGGGAAGTGGCGATCGTGGGAAGTGGCGATCGTGGGAAGTGGCGATCGAGGGAAGTGCTGAATGTGGAAAGAGGTGATTGTGGAGAATCATGGGACTGTTAAGAGAAACGAAAAAGATAATTGATGGGAAGTGGCGATCGAGAACATAGGCGATTGAGGAAAGAGGCAATCGGTGAAAGTGGTGATCGTGGGAAGTTAAAATCGAGAGTTGCTATCAGAAGAAATGGTTATCGCGGGGACTAGTGATCATGAGAAAAGGCAATCGTGGAATATAACAATTGTATGAAATAGCGATCAACAAAAGTAGCGATCAACAAAAGTAGCGATCTTGGGAAGTGGCGATCGTGGGAAGTGGAGATCCTGGGAAGTGGCGATCGTGGGAAGTGGCGATCGAGGGAAGTGCTGAATGTGGAAAGAGGTGATTGTGGAGAATCATAGGACTGTTAAGAGAAACGAAAAAGATAATTGATGGGAAGTGGCGATCGAGAACAGAGGCGATTGAGGAAAGAGGCAATCGGTGAAAGTGGTGATCGTGGGAAGTTAAAATCGAGAGTTGCTATCAGAAGAAATGGTTATCGCGGGGACTAGTGATCATGAGAAAAGGCAATCGTGGAATATAACAATTGTATGAAATAGCGATCAACAAAAGTAGCGATCAACAAAAGTAGCGATCTTGGGAAGTGGCGATCGTGGGAAGTGGAGATCGTGGGAAGTGGCGATCGTGGGAAGTGGCGATCGTGGGAAGTGGCGATCGAGGGAAGTGTTGATCGTGGAAAGTCATGGGGGTGTTGAGAGAAACGAAGAAGATATTTGATGGAAAGTGACGATCAAGAGAAGATGCGATTGGGGAAAGTAGCGATCGAAGAAAGTGGTGATCGTGAAAAGTGAAAATAAAGGAGGGTAGCTATTTGGATGAATGGCTGATCGTGGGAAATGGAGATCATGGGAAATGGAGATCATGGGAAATGGAGATCATGTGAAAAGGAGGTCATCGAAACTGGCGATTGTGTGAAGTGGCAATTGTGAGAAGAAGCGACCGTGGAAAGTGAAAGTCACGAGAAGTATCGGTAGTCAGGGTTTAGAGAAACGGAGAGGATATTTGATTGAAAGTGACAAGCAAGAGTGGAGAGTGGCGATCAAGGAAAGAGGCGATTGAGGAAAGTGGCGATCGTGAAAAGTCGAAATAAAGGGTTGTGATTATCGGGGGGAATAGCGATCGAGGGGAATAGCGATCGAGGGGAATGGTGATCGAGGGGAACAGCGATCGAGGGGAATAGCGATCATGGGGAATAGCGATAGAGGGGAATAGCGATAGAGGAGAATAGCGATAGAGGGGAATAGCGGTTGAAGGGAATAAGGCTGTCATGAGGAAGTGGCGGAGGTGGGAAATGACAGTCATGAGATTCTTGAGAAACATTTTTCATCTGTCAGTATTTTTTAAATGTAAGAAATATCTTTGAATTATTTGAACAATAAACTATATATCCTTACCTTTATTTCCAGAAGTTTGCTTTCAGTGCTGTTCATTTCCATCGCTTCCAGCTTCTCTTCCAACAACCTCGCGTGCTCCGACAACGAGCTGTTCTGCTGCTGCAGCGTCAATATTTCCTTGGCCAAATCAACATTGCCCTTCTCCTTGGCATCCGACAACCTCCTCGCGTCGTTCACCTTGTGTTTCGAATAGCGTTCATCGCTCTCTGCTCCCGCTTCGGCCGCCAACAATGCCCGCTCCAACTCGAACGTTTCGGACATCCTCCTGTTCTCCTGCTCGGCGTTCTGCAGCCTCAGCCCCAAAAGGCCGCGCTCCGACCGATCCAGACACGCGGCTTCGTCCTTCTCCTCGAAAATGCGCACTCTCTCGCTCAGCTTGCTCACCAGCCGCTCGAAGAAGAGCTTCTCGTCGTTGATCCTGACGTTCCTCTCCAGCTCGGCCTCCAGGTTGGTCTTCAAGCGCTTCATTTCCTCGTGGCACGCCTCTAGGTCCCTCCTGAGCGCCTCGATCTCCAGCTCCCTCTTCTGCAGGTCTCTGTGGTCGCCGAGGAGGTCGTTGAACATTTTGCGTTCGGTCTCGAACTCGGACAGCATCGAGGTCTGCTCCTCTTCGAGCTGCTGCAGCTTCAGCTCCAGCAGCTTGCTTTCCGACGAGTCCAGCTCGATGGCTTCGTCTTTCACTTCGAGGATGCGGAGTTTTTCGCCGGTCTGCCTTAGGGTTTGCTGCAGGTCGAAGTTTTCGCGGCACAGCGCGACGTTACCGCTTTCCTTCTGCTTCAGCTTCTCCTCCAGGTCTTCCAGCTCCTTCTGCAGCGTGCCGATGTGCGCCTCCAAGCGGGAGGCTTTCTCCTCGTGGGCGTCCGGGGAAGTTTTGTCGCGTTCGAGATCGGAGACGCTGCCGCGCAGCCTCGTACAGTCCTCGATCAGCTCCAGGTGGTTTCTCTCCAAGTCGTTATACTCCTCCAGTTTCTGGGACAGTTCGGATTTGACCGCGTCAAGTTCTGCGGTGATTTCTTTCAGCATGTCGTCCTTCAGCAACAGCTGCAGCTGCACCTGCGCTACGCTGTCTTTGGAAGACGACAGCTCGTCGATTTTCGAGTTGAATTCGCGCCTCAACTCATCCTCTCTCAGGGAGTATTCGTCCCGGACTTTTTCCCTGATTTTCGGCTCGAGAGACAGCAGCCCCTTCTTGGCGTCTTCGCGCAGGCTGTCGATTTGGCTTTCGAAGTCTTTCCGCTCTTCCGTCAGATTTTCCGTCAACCTACAATTCTCTTCGGATAGCTTTCGTGCCGTTTCCTCGTGTATCCTCAACCGCGCTATTTCTTTCTCCAGATCCTCTTCCGTTTCCTTCAGATCGCGTATTTCCATTCGGAACCCTTCGCTTCTAATCAACTCGCGTTCCAAATGGTTGCATTTCAACGACAAGTTTTCCATTCTTTCTATGAGCTTGTGGTTCTGGCTCTGGAGGTTTTCCATCTTGACGTTCGTGCTGGTTTTCCTCTCGTTCTCGAACGTGTCCAAACTCTGTTTCAGCGCCTCGTTTTCCCTCTTCAAGTTGTCGATTTCTGCGTCTTTGCTGGACAATTCGTTGTGCAATTCCATTTTGGTTTCGGCGATTTTCAGGTTGTTTTCCTTCTCTCTTACCGAAAACTGCGCTATCTCCTTCTCCAAGTTGGACAGTTTCGACTTGTACTCCTGTTCTTTGCTTTGGAAAATAATGGCATTGGCTTTGGTTTCTTGCAGCTTAGCGTTGAGGCTTTCTATTTCCTTCCTAGCATCGTTCAGGTATTTGGTCAGATTTTCCAAGTTCTCCTGGCTGTTGTTTTCCTGCGAGTTGATATCTATCAAGTGATTCGAGGCTGCACCGTTACCCAACAACTCAATTTTAGTCTGCAGGGCTTTGATTTTGTAGTTTTTCTCGTCAAGCTCGTCCCGCAGGGCACTTTCCAGATGTGCTTTAGCTTTCTGCTCCAAGTTGCACTGCTCTTTCAGTTCCATCACTCTTCTTATGGCTTTGTCTTGAGTGTCAACTAACACCGACTGAAAACGTTAATAAATTCAATAACCTCAAGAACGCATAACTCCAAAAACTCTTGTCCACAGCTAGGACTTGAATTTTGTTAAAAAAACTCACATTTCAGCAAATAGTTCACTCTACCGCACTTTCCTACCTTCATTTTCGCATTCTCCCTCTCCAAGTCTTTGTAATGCCTCGACAAATCTGTGAACCGGCCCCGGTATTTATGGTAACGCATCTGCGACTTCTGGAAAGCAGAATATATCTGCTCCTTACTCAAATGGCCAATTGTCGAAGACGTAGTCGAGACGTTATCTTCTAATTCACTAGCCGAAACATCCAGATCAGACTAAAAACAAATTATGTACTGTTCTACTTCACAGTTAATAGGGGTACTTACTTGCAGATGGTACATGCTGCCAGCTTCATAGCGTGGCAGGAAGGACACATCACTAGCGATCGAGGAAGAGGAGCTCTTCCTGTTCCTGGTCTCTTGTGAGGGAGACACCAATGTGACGCTCGAAAAGCCATGGTTGTTGCTGCTACTCATAGCGCTGGCTGAATTATTAGCATCTGGAATATTTTAAGATGAAAAGATCGATTTAGGTGTAGAGACATTTTCAAATTACCATCGTCTCCTATTGAAAAGAAATTTTCGTCCGAAGTTGTGCTAGTTTGCAATCTATCGCTGACCGATTGGGTAAACTCTGCGAAACGTTGGGGAGAAATTTTAACTTCCTCGGTGATTTTCTCCTTCAGTTTCTTGAACATGTTTTTGGTAGTATCTACGAATTTTTCAAAATAAACATTTCACCTTTTTAATAACCTAAAAATGACGTGTCAAACTGACACTTCGATATGGGATGGGATCGAAAAATTCGTAATCGAAATGATCGGATGGGAATGGACTTCTTCTTAATTTTATGGCCCTTGCTCCCTCTTGGTACATTCAGCCAGGTCACTTTGAGGGGCTAGGTAATGAACTTGATCACAGAATACCTGTCCTACTTTATATGTTCTGTGACTTGACTCTTCTTCTTATTCTGCTTATAATTCTTATTCTTTTAATGTTGTTTGACATTTTCCCCTCGGAATGTTGGCCAGGCCGATCTTCCTGTAGAAAGTAGTGTTGTCTCGCTTTTGTTTACTGTACTTTCTACTTTTCTGGTTCATATATTTCTCATTGTCACACATTAGCAGGGTTGGACAGCTATTAAAGACAAAAACGCAACACATGATGTCATTCATATGAAATTTCAACATAACTTAAAACCTAACCTCCTAACCATATAACAACATATATCATAAATGTTGACAAAAACTCAAAATCTACGTAACTTAAAAAAATTATATCCACGTTCAAACAATATTACCTGGAATTTCAATCGCCACTCTCTGGTAGATGAATAACTTTGTTAACTGCTATTGTTGTTATTCATCTACTGAAAAGTGACTACTGAAATTCCAGAAATATACCTATAAATATAGAAAAAAGTGTTGGTAAACCATGAGTATATGCTCCACCCTGATGTTACAATGTTACATTTTACAAATGTTGCATAGATGTTTCGAGTAACATTCTATGTATGTAATAAAGTCACATTAAAGTTACGCAAAATATGATACATTTATGTAATGTTAAATAATTAACATTACATTGTAATATTTAAAAAAGGCACAAAGGCATATGGACGCAACGTATCTGTAACATCAAGCATATCTCTGAATAACATCACCAAGTCACAATGTGATATAACAGTTATGTTTAAGTTATGTTTTTATGTTTACTGGGTATGTACTCTTGGTTAATAAATGTTTTGTCATGTGCTTACGTAATTTATGAATAAGACTTCATACATCCTGTTGTTGATCTTTTTGCAGTGCATCTACGTTAACAGTCCGTCGAACTATAAATCCAGCTTTAAAAGACCTTTGACATAACTCGTAGCGTCGCGAACGGTGTACATTGCCTAATTGTCCTGAAAAAAAAGCCATCAAAAACAGAAGAGGAATTACCAACTGTCATATGAGTCATGAAAAATTAAAAAAATCCAACTGTCGCTGACGTCGCTGTCGATTGTCGAAGCTGTCAAGGGGAGGTGTGGTTGTTTATACCAAAACGAAATCATTTATAAATTCAGCACAATGTCGGCAACCCTAAAGCCTTATTTAACTGCAGTTCGCCATACTTTGACTGCGGCAATGTGCCTGGACAATTTCTCCTCCCAAGTGGTCGAACGACACAACAAACCGGAAGTTGAGGTTAGGAGCTCCAAAGAACTTTTGCTCAATCCAGTGGTCATTTCGAGAAACGAGAAAGAAAAGGTGCTCATAGAGTCTTCGGTGAACTCGATAAGGATCAGCATTTCCGTCAAACAGGCGGACGAAATAGAGAAGATTATCTGCAAAAAGTTCATGAGGTTCATGATGATGAGGGCTGAGAATTTCATAGTGCTCCGAAGAAAACCCATTGAAGGTTACGACATCAGCTTTCTCATAACAAACTTCCACACGGAGCAGATGTATAAACATAAACTCGTCGATTTTGTTATACACTTCATGGAAGAAATCGACAAGGAGATTTCGGAAATGAAACTAGCTGTGAACGCTAGAGCTAGGATTGTGTCGGAAGAATTTTTGAAACGATTTTAATGGGTGTTGAACGTCGACCTTTGGCAGAGATTTGGTCAGATGCAGTTCGTTGCTAAAGGAGTGATAATTGTTAATTTACAGTTGTAATATTCTAGGACATAGTTGTAAATATATTTCAACTTTTTTTTAGGTTAGGTTCATAGTATTTATTATAGGAAAAGGTCAATCTTGAACAATGAAAATTTTGAGCTATATATAGCAATTGCCACCACTAAATTTTTCAATATGCTTCAAGGAATCATCTTAAATATTGCTTTTCAAAACCAAGTAACTTTTAAAGCTAGTGAATCTATTCCATACCATTTATTTCTTTATATTGGCAAATCATTTTCCATAATAACCGACATAATTAATATTTATATTTTACATTTAGACTGAAACTAATCCTTTTCAACTTAACAGTAATTCCTTCACGTCAATTTGTCTTTGAGATTGATCTATAATGAAGTATTTCTAATTTATTTCTGCCATCGGAGCTCATTGTTTCCTTTTTACGCTTTGTTATAAAATTACACAAGTTTGTTTAGGATGAATGGTATTGTGCCAAGCCTGTCTAGCATTTGGTCAGGTCACTCTTGTAGGAATTTGTACAAACTTTATTCTTCAATCTGTAATATTCATTGTATAGTTTTTTATATTATTTTTAATAAATGATTATATTTCCCATGATATATTTTACTTGCATGAAGATTCATTAGAGTGAGTGTGTGTATCAATTCAGTAATTATACCATACTGGAAAAACGTGTTAGGTGATATGACTGGTACGAATTTAAGAAAATTGAGATCGTCTTCATTTTCATATCAGGTTAAGGTTTAAAAGTACATTATAAAATATGTAGCGACATCTAGTAGACTGTATATGTATGTACTTCAATACCTTTTCTTAAAAGTACTTCATAAAATATGTGGCGACATCTAGTAGACTGTATATGTACTTCAATCACTTTTCTTCGGGTTCTTTCTATTTCAAGAAAGTGTACACTAGCCATAAACGTGTACGAGCGTGCTCATGCAGGGTTTTGAGTGCGATTTAGGCCGGAGTCTCATGCATCCGTTTACCCGACGGTACGTTATTGCAAGAGTGTTTCAATTAGTCGGAATTCAAATATAATTTCGACCAATATGAACACTTTCGTATCGTCGTACCGTCGGATAAACGGATGCTCCGGCCTTACATGTAAACTGCATGACCATTCATATATGTAACTTCCACTTGCATTTTTATGACGTCATAATTCTTTTGGTTCTGTAATAATGTTGTCAATGCTGAGGTGGAATTCCGAGTACCATAGAATTCTATAGTCGACAGAATAAGTGAGATGAAATTATAGCTACGTTTTATTGGTACCATTACGATATCGGATTGGGAATAAATTGTCATTTATCTGTCATATATGACATTTTTATCATTGTGATTGTGTCATATGTCATTTTATTCCACCTAACCGGTACCGGAATGGGGTCGAATAAAGCGCAGCCTATGGTTGAATTCATCGGAGAGAAAGAGACGTAACTGTCGACTACAGAATTCTGTGGTACACGGAATACCACCTCTGGACTGGGGTAATGCCATTTGATTCTTCAAATAATCCCGGCGTATTTTCATAGTTATGGTAACATTGGAAATAGAGTAACATAATTTGTAGAATATGAACATGAAGGGGCATTTTTTGCTATTCTATCGTGATGTTGAACTCGAAATGAATTTTTGACATATCTTTGACCTTGGAAGGCAAAAAACTTATGGAAAAACGTGGAAAACATAAACAAATTCAAAATAGTATAGTATTATTGTTGATAATAAATCCTTAGACACATTATTAATGTGCTAACATTCTAGTCCTAAACGTCTGTCATTATCCAATACTCTCGTCTCAATACCATAGAACACTTAACCTAACCATGTTAGGTGTTCTGTGTCAATAAATCAATCTGTTTTATTCATTCTGTCATCTGTCAATTGTCAAAGAAAATATTGTGATTTGCTGTTTTTGATTTCAATGTTGGTTTGGAAGTAGATTTCAAAAAGTTTTTTGCAGAGTTTTGAATTAACAACTGTATATTTTGAAACTTTAAATAATGGTAATTATCAGGATTCATATATGAACATCTTCAGGTTTTTTTTTAGGTTATGATGAGTGACTATGCGAATTTTCAACAACCGTTTCAATTTTTCATCACTCTATTCGAAGATAACACCAATTCTCTGCTCTAAAGTATGTCTCTCTTAATTTCAGTCGATCCTAGCTTACAACGGAGGAGCCATGGTGGCGATGAAAGGTGAGAACTGTGTGTCCATAGCTGCTGACCGAAGATTCGGTATCCAAGCTCAAACAGTAGCCACAAACTTCGAAAAAATATTCGAAATGGGCCCTCACTTGTACGTCGGCCTACCCGGACTAGCGACAGACACCCAAACCGTCATGGAGAAGCTGAGGTTCAGGAAAAACTTGTACGAACTCAAAGAAAACAGGCTGATGTCCCCCAAAGTGTTCAGCTCCATGCTTTCGAATATGCTCTACGAGAAGAGGTTTGGACCGTTCTTCGTCGAGCCCGTTATAGCCGGTCTGATGCCCCAGACTTACGAACCGTTCATATGCAACATGGATCTGATAGGCTGTATCAATCCCCCCAATGACTTTGTCGTAGGAGGCACTGCCTCGGCGCAGCTGTATGGTATGTGTGAGGCTCTATGGGAGCCCAATCTGGGACCGGAGGACTTGTTTGAAACAACGTCTCAGGCTCTGATAAATGCTTTCGATAGGGATGCTATTTCTGGTTGGGGAGCAACAGTTTACATCATGTGAGTATGAGTGATGAGGAGACTGGGGCAAAGTTGTGATATTTTTTGTTTGTTTCAGAGAAAAAGACAAGGTTACCATCAAAAATTTGAAAACACGTATGGATTAGGGTTTATTTAACTTTTTTTTAATGTTCATTCGATGTATTTTTCACTAATAAATTGATTTGAATCATTTGGCCTCTTTGACATGGAATGTAAGTTAATATGAAGACCAAATAATTGTTCTGATCTACTTGGTTTGATATAAAATCAAATCAATGAAACCTAGTTTGATCTCAACAAAAAATCCAAATAAAGTTTTTGTGTTAGGATCTCGGATTGGCCGTTCGGAGCTGACCTGCGCCCGCCCAAAATTTTTCTAATTTTTTTCCATATCACATTCATAAAATTCAATGTTTTTTGTATAGTTTCACCGAATTTTAGAGCGATCGCCGGTCGAACATAGTTTCAGTTGGCGTTTCGGCGAACGTTAGCACCTTCAGAGGCCTCAAAATTAAAATTTCATTTTCGAAATTGTTTTAAAAATGTGTCGTGTCAAATCGATGGCGTAGAACACAGGAAAAATAATGAAAAAAAATCCGCATTGTCCGAAGTATTTTTTTTGGTCGATTATAAGCGTTAGGATCCCGGATTGGCCGTTTGGAGCTGACCTGCGCCCGCCCAAAATTTTTCTAATTTTTTTCCATATCACATTCATAAAATTCAATGTTTTTTGTATAGTTTCACCGAATTTTAGAGCGATCGCCGGTCGAACATAGTTTCAGTTGGCGTTTCGGCGAACGTTAGCACCTTCTGAGGCCTCAAAATTGAAATTTCATTTTCAACAATGTTTTAAAAACGTGTCGAGTCAAATCGATGGCGTAGAACACAGGAAAAATAATGAAAAAAATTCCGCATTGTCGGAAGTATTTTTTTTGGTCGATTATAAGCGTTAGGATCCCGGATTGGCCGTTCGGTGCTGACCTGCGCCTGCCAGAAATTTTTCTAATTTTCTTCCCTATCATATTCGTAAAATTCAATGTTTTTTGTATAGTTTCACCGAATTTTAAAGCCATCGCCGGTCGAACATAGTTTCAGTTGGCGTTTCGGCGAACGTTAGCACCTTCAGAGGCCTCAAAATTGAAATTTCATTTTCAACAATGTTTTAAAAACGTGTCGAGTCAAATCGATGGCGTAGAACACAGGAAAAATAATGAAAAAAATTCCGCATTGTCGGAAGTATTTTTTTTGGTCGATTATAAGGGTTAGGATCCCGGATTGGCCGTTTGGAGCTGACCTGCGCCCGCCCAAAATTTTTCTAATTTTTTTCCATATCACATTCATAAAATTCAATGTTTTTTGTATAGTTTCACCGAATTTTAGAGCGATCGCCGGTCGAACATAGTTTCAGTTGGCGTTTCGGCGAACGTTAGCACCTTCTGAGGCCTCAAAATTGAAATTTCATTTTCAACAATGTTTTAAAAACGTGTCGAGTCAAATCGATGGCGTAGAACACAGGAAAAATAATGAAAAAAATTCCGCATTGTCGGAAGTATTTTTTTTGGTCGATTATAAGCGTTAGGATCCCGGATTGGCCGTTCGGTGCTGACCTGCGCCTGCCAGAAATTTTTCTAATTTTCTTCCCTATCATATTCGTAAAATTCAATGTTTTTTGTATAGTTTCACCGAATTTTAAAGCCATCGCCGGTCGAACATAGTTTCAGTTGGCGTTTCGGCGAACGTTAGCACCTTCAGAGGCCTCAAAATTGAAATTTCATTTTCAACAATGTTTTAAAAACGTGTCGAGTCAAATCGATGGCGTAGAACACAGGAAAAATAATGAAAAAAATTCCGCATTGTCGGAAGTATTTTTTTTGGTCGATTATAAGGGTTAGGATCCCGGATTGGCCGTTTGGAGCTGACCTGCGCCCGCCCAAAATTTTTCTAATTTTTTTCCATATCACATTCATAAAATTCAATGTTTTTTGTATAGTTTCACCGAATTTTAGAGCGATCGCCGGTCGAACATAGTTTCAGTTGGCGTTTCGGCGAACGTTAGCACCTTCTGAGGCCTCAAAATTGAAATTTCATTTTCAACAATGTTTTAAAAACGTGTCGAGTCAAATCGATGGCGTAGAACACAGGAAAAATAATGAAAAAAATTCCGCATTGTCGGAAGTATTTTTTTTGGTCGATTATAAGCGTTAGGATCCCGGATTGGCCGTTCGGTGCTGACCTGCGCCTGCCAGAAATTTTTCTAATTTTCTTCCCTATCATATTCGTAAAATTCAATGTTTTTTGTATAGTTTCACCGAATTTTAAAGCCATCGCCGGTCGAACATAGTTTCAGTTGGCGTTTCGGCGAACGTTAGCACCTTCAGAGGCCTCAAAATTGAAATTTCATTTTCAACAATGTTTTAAAAACGTGTCGAGTCAAATCGATGGCGTAGAACACAGGAAAAATAATGAAAAAAATTCCGCATTGTCGGAAGTATTTTTTTTGGTCGATTATAAGGGTTAGGATCCCGGATTGGCCGTTTGGAGCTGACCTGCGCCCGCCCAAAATTTTTCTAATTTTTTTCCATATCACATTCATAAAATTCAATGTTTTTTGTATAGTTTCACCGAATTTTAGAGCGATCGCCGGTCGAACATAGTTTCAGTTGGCGTTTCGGCGAACGTTAGCACCTTCTGAGGCCTCAAAATTGAAATTTCATTTTCAACAATGTTTTAAAAACGTGTCGAGTCAAATCGATGGCGTAGAACACAGGAAAAATAATGAAAAAAATTCCGCATTGTCGGAAGTATTTTTTTTGGTCGATTATAAGCGTTAGGATCCCGGATTGGCCGTTCGGTGCTGACCTGCGCCTGCCAGAAATTTTTCTAATTTTCTTCCCTATCATATTCGTAAAATTCAATGTTTTTTGTATAGTTTCACCGAATTTTAAAGCCATCGCCGGTCGAACATAGTTTCAGTTGGCGTTTCGGCGAACGTTAGCACCTTCAGAGGCCTCAAAATTGAAATTTCATTTTCAACAATGTTTTAAAAACGTGTCGAGTCAAATCGATGGCGTAGAACACAGGAAAAATAATGAAAAAAATTCCGCATTGTCGGAAGTATTTTTTTTGGTCGATTATAAGGGTTAGGATCCCGGATTGGCCGTTCGGTGCTGACCTGCGCCCGCCAGAAATTTTTCTAATTATTTTCCATATCATATTCGTAAAATTCAATGTTTTTTGTATAGTTTCACCGAATTTTAAAGCCATCGCCGGTCGAACATAGTTTCAGTTGGCGTTTCGGCGAACGTTAGCACCTTCAGAGGCCTCAAAATTGAAATTTCATTTTCAACAATGTTTTAAAAACGTGTCGAGTCAAATCGATGGCGTCGAACACAGGAAAAATAATGAAAAAAATTCCGCATTGTCGGAAGTATTTTTTTTTGTCGATTATAAGCGTTAGGATCCAGGATTGGCCGTTCGGTGCTGACCTGCGCCCGCCAGAAATTTTTCTAATTTTTTTCCATATCACATTCATAAAATTCAATGTTTTTTGTATAGTTTCACCGAATTTTAGAGCGATCGCCGGTCGAACATAGTTTCAGTTGGCGTTTCGGCGAACGTTAGCACCTTCAGAGGCCTCAAAATTAAAATTTCATTTTCGAAATTGTTTTAAAAATGTGTCGTGTCAAATCGATGGCGTAGAACACAGGAAAAATAATGAAAAAAAATCCGCATTGTCCGAAGTATTTTTTTTGGTCGATTATAAGCGTTAGGATCCCGGATTGGCCGTTTGGAGCTGACCTGCGCC
Source organism: Chrysolina americana (assembly GCA_958502065.1). Taxonomy (NCBI): domain Eukaryota; kingdom Metazoa; phylum Arthropoda; class Insecta; order Coleoptera; family Chrysomelidae; genus Chrysolina; species Chrysolina americana. The sequence continues at coordinate 108,146,661 of OY293410.1, read as the reverse complement.
CGCCCAAAATTTTTCTAATTTTTTTCCATATCACATTCATAAAATTCAATGTTTTTTGTATAGTTTCACCGAATTTTAGAGCGATCGCCGGTCGAACATAGTTTCAGTTGGCGTTTCGGCGAACGTTAGCACCTTCAGAGGTCTCAAAATTGAAATTTCATTTTCAACAATGTTTTAAAAACGTGTCGAGTCAAATCGATGGCGTAGAACACAGGAAAAATAATGAAAAAAAATCCGCATTGTCCGAAGTATTTTTTTTGGTCGATTATAAGCGTTAGGATCCCGGATTGGCCGTTTGGAGCTGACCTGCGCCCGCCCAAAATTTTTCTAATTTTTTTCCATATCACATTCATAAAATTCAATGTTTTTTGTATAGTTTCACCGAATTTTAGAGCGATCGCCGGTCGAACATAGTTTCAGTTGGCGTTTCGGCGAACGTTAGCACCTTCAGAGGCCTCAAAATTAAAATTTCATTTTCGAAAATGTTTTAAAAATGTGTCGTGTCAAATCGATGGCGTAGAACACAGAAAAAATAATGAAAAAAAATCCGCATTGTCCGAAGTATTTTTTTTGGTCGATTATAAGCGTTAGGATCCCGGATTGGCCGTTTGGAGCTGACCTGCGCCCGCCCAAAATTTTTCTAATTTTTTTCCATATCACATTCATAAAATTCAATGTTTTTTGTATAGTTTCACCGAATTTTAGAGCGATCGCCGGTCGAACATAGTTTCAGTTGGCGTTTCGGCGAACGTTAGCACCTTCTGAGGCCTCAAAATTGAAATTTCATTTTCAACAATGTTTTAAAAACGTGTCGAGTCAAATCGATGGCGTAGAACACAGGAAAAATAATGAAAAAAATTCCGCATTGTCGGAAGTATTTTTTTTGGTCGATTATAAGCGTTAGGATCCCGGATTGGCCGTTCGGTGCTGACCTGCGCCTGCCAGAAATTTTTCTAATTTTCTTCCCTATCATATTCGTAAAATTCAATGTTTTTTGTATAGTTTCACCGAATTTTAAAGCCATCGCCGGTCGAACATAGTTTCAGTTGGCGTTTCGGCGAACGTTAGCACCTTCAGAGGCCTCAAAATTGAAATTTCATTTTCAACAATGTTTTAAAAACGTGTCGAGTCAAATCGATGGCGTCGAACACAGGAAAAATAATGAAAAAAATTCCGCATTGTCGGAAGTATTTTTTTTTGTCGATTATAAGCGTTAGGATCCAGGATTGGCCGTTCGGTGCTGACCTGCGCCCGCCAGAAATTTTTCTAATTTTTTTCCATATCATATTCATAAAATTCAATGTTTTTTGTATAGTTTCCCCGAATTTTAAAGCCATCGCCGGTCGAACATAGTTTGAGTGGCGTTTCGGCGAACGTTAGCACCTTCAGAGGCCTCAAAATTGAAATTTCATTTTCAACATTGTTTTAAAAACGTGTCGAGTCAAATCGATGGCGTCGAACACAGGAAAAATAATGAAAAAAATTCCGCATTGTCGGAAGTATTTTTTTTGGTCGATTATAAGCGTTAGGATCCAGGATTGGCCGTTCGGTGCTGACCTGCGCCCGCCAGAAATTTTTCTAATTTTCTTCCTTATCATATTCGTAAAATTCAATGTTTTTTGTATAGTTTCACCGAATTTTAAAGCCATCGCCGGTCGAACATAGTTTCAGTTGGCGTTTCGGCGAACGTTAGCACCTTCAGAGGCCTCAAAATTGAAATTTCATTTTCAACAATGTTTTGAAAATGTGTCGTGTCAAATCGATGGCGTAGAACACAGGAAAAATAATGAAAAAAATTCCGCATTGTCGGAAGTATTTTTTTTGGTCGATTATAAGCGTTAGGATCCAGGATTGGCCGTTCGGTGCTGACCTGCGCCCGCCATAAATTTTTCTAATTTTCTTCCATATCATATTCGTAAAATTCAATGTTTTTTGTATAGTTTCACCGAATTTTAAAGCCATCGCCGGTCGAACATAGTTTCAGTTGGCGTTTCGGCGAACGTTAGCACCTTCAGAGGCCTCAAAATTGAAATTTCATTTCCAACAATGTTTTAAAAACGTGTCGAGTCAAATCGATGGCGTAGAACACAGGAAAAATAATGAAAAAAATTCCGCATTGTCGGAAGTATTTTTTTTGGTCGATTATAAGCGTTAGGATCCAGGATTGGCCGTTCGGTGCTGACCTGCGCCCGCCGGAAATTTTTCTAATTTTCTTCCATATCATATTCGTAAAATTCAATGTTTTTTGTATAGTTTCACCGAATTTTAAAGCCATCGCCGGTCGAACATAGTTTCAGTTGGCGTTTCGGCGAACGTTAGCACCTTCAGAGGCCTCAAAATTGAAATTTCATTTTCAACAATGTTTTAAAAACGTGTTGAGTCAAATCGATGGCGTAGAACACAGGAAAAATAATGAAAAAAATTCCGCATTGTCGGAAGTATTTTTTTTTGTCGATTATAAGCGTTAGGATCCAGGATTGGCCGTTCGGTGCTGACCTGCGCCCGCCGGAAATTTTTCTAATTTTCTTCCATATCATATTCATAAAATTCAATGTTTTTTGTATAGTATCCCCGAATTTTAAAGCCATCGCCGGTCGAACATAGTTTGAGTGGCGTTTCGGCGAACGTTAGCACCTTCAGAGGCCTCAAAATTGAAATTTCATTTCCAACAATGTTTTAAAAACGTGTCGAGTCAAATCGATGGCGTAGAACACAGGAAAAATAATGAAAAAAATTCCGCATTGTCGGAAGTATTTTTTTTGGTCGATTATAAGCGTTAGGATCCAGGATTGGCCGTTCGGTGCTGACCTGCGCCCGCCGGAAATTTTTCTAATTTTCTTCCATATCATATTCATAAAATTCAATGTTTTTTGTATAGTTTCCCCGAATTTTAAAGCCATCGCCGGTCGAACATAGTTTGAGTGGCGTTTCGGCGAACGTTAGCACCTTCAGAGGCCTCAAAATTGAAATTTCATTTCCAACAATGTTTTAAAAACGTGTCGAGTCAAATCGATGGCGTAGAACACAGGAAAAATAATGAAAAAAATTCCGCATTGTCGGAAGTATTTTTTTTGGTCGATTATAAGCGTTAGGATCCAGGATTGGCCGTTCGGTGCTGACCTGCGCCCGCCATAAATTTTTCTAATATTCTTCCATATCATATTCGTAAAATTCAATGTTTTTTGTATAGTTTCACCGAATTTTAAAGCCATCGCCGGTCGAACATAGTTTGAGTTGGCGTTTCGGCGAACGTTAGCACCTTCAGAGGCCTTAAAATTGAAATTTCATTTTCAACAATGTTTTAAAAACGTGTCGAGTCAAATCGATGGCGTAGAACAGGAAAAATAATGAAAAAAATTCCGCATTGTCGGAAGTATTTTTTTTGGTCGATTATAAGGGTTAGGATCCCGGATTGGCCGTTCGGTGCTGACCTGCGCCCGCCAGAAATTTTTCTAATTTTCTTCCATATCATATTCGTAAAATTCAATGTTTTTTGTATAGTTTCACCGAATTTTAACGCCATCGCCGGTCGAACATAGCTTCAGTTGGCGTTTCGGCGAACGTTAGCACCTTCAGAGGCCTCAAAATTGAAATTTCATTTTCAACAATGTTTTAAAAACGTGTCGAGTCAAATCGATGGCGTCGAACACAGGAAGAATAATGAAAAAAATTCCGCATTGTCGGAAGTATTTTTTTTTGTCGATTATAAGCGTTAGGATCCAGGATTGGCCGTTCGGTGCTGACCTGCGCCCGCCAGAAATTTTTCTAATTTTTTTCCATATCACATTCATAAAATTCAATGTTTTTTGTATAGTTTCACCGAATTTTAGAGCGATCGCCGGTCGAACATAGTTTCAGTTGGCGTTTCGGCGAACGTTAGCACCTTCAGAGGCCTCAAAATTGAAATTTCATTTTCAACAATGTTTTAAAAACGTGTCGAGTCAAATCGATGGCGTCGAACACAGGAAAAATAATGAAAAAAATTCCGCATTGTCGGAAGTATTTTTTTTGGTCGATTATAAGGGTTAGGATTCCGGATTGGCCGTTCGGAGCTGACCTGCGCCCGCCAGAAATTTTTCTAATTTTCTTCCATATCATATTCGTAAAATTCAATGTTTTTTGTATAGTTTCACCGAATTTTAAAGCCATCGCCGGTCGAACATAGTTTCAGTTGGCGTTTCGGCGAACGTTAGCACCTTCAGAGGCCTCAAAATTGAAATTTCATTTTCAACAATGTTTTAAAAACGTGTCGAGTCAAATCGATGGCGTAGAACACAGGAAAAATAATGAAAAAAATTCCGCATTGTCGGAAGTATTTTTTTTGGTCGATTATAAGGGTTAGGATCCCGGATTGGCCGTTCGGAGCTGACCTGCGCCCGCCAGAAATTTTTCAATTTTTTTTCCATATCATATTCGTAAAATTCAATGTTTTTTGTATAGTTTCACCGAATTTTAAAGCCATCGCCGGTCGAACATAGTTTCAGTTGGCGTTTCGGCGAACGTTAGCACCTTCAGAGGCCTCAAAATTGAAATTTCATTTCCAACAATGTTTTAAAAACGTGTCGAGTCAAATCGATGGCGTAGAACACAGGAAAAATAATGAAAAAAATTCCGCATTGTCGGAAGTATTTTTTTTGGTCGATTATAAGCGTTAGGATCCAGGATTGGCCGTTCGGTGCTGACCTGCGCCCGCCGGAAATTTTTCTAATTTTCTTCCATATCATATTCGTAAAATTCAATGTTTTTTGTATAGTTTCCCCGAATTTTAAAGCCATCGCCGTCGAACATAGTTTGAGTGGCGTTTCGGCGAACGTTAGCACCTTCAGAGGCCTCAAAATTGAAATTTCATTTCCAACAATGTTTTAAAAACGTGTCGAGTCAAATCGATGGCGTAGAACACAGGAAAAATAATGAAAAAAATTCCGCATTGTCGGAAGTATTTTTTTTGGTCGATTATAAGGGTTAGGATCCCGGATTGGCCGTTCGGTGCTGACCTGCGCCCGCCAGAAATTTTTCTAATTTTCTTCCATATCATATTCGTAAAATTCAATGTTTTTTGTATAGTTTCACCGAATTTTAAAGCCATCGCCGGTCTAACATAGTTTCAGTTGGCGTTTCGGCGAACGTTAGCACCTTCAGAGGCCTCAAAATTGAAATTTCATTTTCAACAATGTTTTAAAAACGTGTCGAGTCAAATCGATGGCGTCGAACACAGGAAAAATAATGAAAAAAATTCCGCATTGTCGGAAGTATTTTTTTTGGTCGATTGTAAGGGTTAGGATCCCGGATTTGCCGTTCGGTGCTGACCTGCGCCCGCCAGAAATTTTTTTTATTTTTTTCCATATCATATTCGTAAAATTCAATGTCTTTTGTATAGTTTCACCGAATTTTAAAGCCATCGCCAGTCGAACATAGTTTCAGTTGGCGTTTCGGCGAACGTTAGCACCTTCTGAGGCCTCAAAATTGAAATTTCATTTTCAACAATGTTTTAAAAACGTGTCGAGTCAAATCGATGGCGTAGAACACAGGAAAAATAATGAAAAAAATTCCGCATTGTCGGAAGTATTTTTTTTGGTCGATTATAAGCGTTAGGATCCCGGATTGGCCGTTCGGTGCTGACCTGCGCCTGCCAGAAATTTTTCTAATTTTCTTCCCTATCATATTCGTAAAATTCAATGTTTTTTGTATAGTTTCACCGAATTTTAAAGCCATCGCCGGTCGAACATAGTTTCAGTTGGCGTTTCGGCGAACGTTAGCACCTTCAGAGGCCTCAAAATTGAAATTTCATTTTCAACAATGTTTTGAAAACGTGTCGAGTCAAATCGATGGCGTCGAACACAGGAAAAATAATGAAAAAAATTCCGCATTGTCGGAAGTATTTTTTTTGGTCGATTATAAGGGTTAGGATCCCGGATTGGCCGTTCGGTGCTGACCTGCGCCCGCCAGAAATTTTTCTAATTTTCTTCCTTATCATATTCGTAAAATTCAATGTTTTTTGTATAGTTTCACCGAATTTTAAAGCCATCGCCGGTCTAACATAGTTTCAGTTGGCGTTTCGGCGAACGTTAGCACCTTCAGAGGCCTCAAAATTGAAATTTCATTTTCAACAATGTTTTAAAAACGTGTCGAGTCAAATCGATGGCGTCGAACACAGGAAAAATAATGAAAAAAATTCCGCATTGTCGGAAGTATTTTTTTTGGTCGATTGTAAGGGTTAGGATCCCGGATTTGCCGTTCGGTGCTGACCTGCGCCCGCCAGAAATTTTTCTTATTTTTTTCCATATCATATTCGTAAAATTCAATGTCTTTTGTATAGTTTCACCGAATTTTAAAGCCATCGCCGGTCGAACATAGTTTCAGTTGGCGTTTCGGCGAACGTTAGCACCTTCAGAGGTCTCAAAATTGAAATTTCATTTTCAACAATGTTTTAAAAACGTGTCGAGTCAAATCGATGGCGTCGAACACAGGAAAAATAATGAAAAAAATTCCGCATTGTCGGAAGTATTTTTTTTGATCGATTATAAGTGTTAGGATCCCGGATTGGCCGTTCGGTGCTAACCTGCACCCGCCAGAAATTTTTTAAATTTTTTTCCATATCATATTCGTAAAATTCAATGTTTTTTGTATAGTTTCACCGAATTTTAAAGCCATCGCCGGTCGAACATAGTTTCAGTTGGCGTTTCGGCGAACGTTAGCACCTTCAGAGGTCTCAAAATTGAAATTTCATTTTCAACAATGTTTTAAAAACGTGTCGAGTCAAATCGATGGCGTCGAACACAGGAAAAATAATGAAAAAAATTCCGCATTGTCGGAAGTATTTTTTTTGGTCGATTATAAGCGTTAGGATGCAGGATTGGCCGTTCGGTGCTGACCTGCGCCCGCCAGAAATTTTTCTAATTTTCTTCCATATCATATTCGTAAAATTCAATGTTTTTTGTATAGTTTCACCGAATTTTAAAGCCATCGCCGGTCTAACATAGTTTCAGTTGGCGTTTCGGCGAACGTTAGCACCTTCAGAGGCCTCAAAATTGAAATTTCATTTTCAACAATGTTTTAAAAACGTGTCGAGTCAAATCGATGGCGTCGAACACAGGAAAAATAATGAAAAAAATTCCGCATTGTCGGAAGTATTTTTTTTGGTCGATTGTAAGGGTTAGGATCCCGGATTTGCCGTTCGGTGCTGACCTGCGCCCGCCAGAAATTTTTTTTATTTTTTTCCATATCATATTCGTAAAATTCAATGTCTTTTGTATAGTTTCACCGAATTTTAAAGCCATCGCCGGTCGAACATAGTTTCAGTTGGCGTTTCGGCGAACGTTAGCACCTTCAGAGGTCTCAAAATTGAAATTTCATTTTCAACAATGTTTTAAAAACGTGTCGAGTCAAATCGATGGCGTAGAACACAGGAAAAATAATGAAAAAAATTCCGCATTGTCGGAAGTATTTTTTTTGGTCGATTATAAGCGTTAGGATCCAGGATTGGCCGTTCGGTGCTGACCTGCGCCCGCCAGAAATTTTTCTAATTTTCTTCCATATCATATTCGTAAAATTCAATGTTTTTTGTATAGTTTCACCGAATTTTAAAGCCATCGCCGGTCTAACATAGTTTCAGTTGGCGTTTCGGCGAACGTTAGCACCTTCAGAGGCCTCAAAATTGAAATTTCATTTTCAACAATGTTTTAAAAACGTGTCGAGTCAAATCGATGGCGTCGAACACAGGAAAAATAATGAAAAAAATTCCGCATTGTCGGAAGTATTTTTTTTGGTCGATTGTAAGGGTTAGGATCCCGGATTTGCCGTTCGGTGCTGACCTGCGCCCGCCAGAAATTTTTCTTATTTTTTTCCATATCATATTCGTAAAATTCAATGTCTTTTGTATAGTTTCACCGAATTTTAAAGCCATCGCCGGTCGAACATAGTTTCAGTTGGCGTTTCGGCGAACGTTAGCACATTCAGAGGTCTCAAAATTGAAATTTCATTTTCAACAATGTTTTAAAAACGTGTCGAGTCAAATCGATGGCGTCGAACACAGGAAAAATAATGAAAAAAATTCCGCATTGTCGGAAGTATTTTTTTTGATCGATTATAAGTGTTAGGATCCCGGATTGGCCGTTCGGTGCTAACCTGCGCCCGCCAGAAATTTTTTAAATTTTTTTCCATATCATATTCGTAAAATTCAATGTTTTTTGTATAGTTTCACCGAATTTTAAAGCCATCGCCGGTCGAACATAGTTTCAGTTGGCGTTTCGGCGAACGTTAGCACCTTCAGAGGTCTCAAAATTGAAATTTCATTTTCAACAATGTTTTAAAAACGTGTCGAGTCAAATCGATGGCGTCGAACACAGGAAAAATAATGAAAAAAATTCCGCATTGTCGGAAGTATTTTTTTTGGTCGATTATAAGCGTTAGGATGCAGGATTGGCCGTTCGGTGCTGACCTGCGCCCGCCAGAAATTTTTCTAATTTTCTTCCATATCATATTCGTAAAATTCAATGTTTTTTGTATAGTTTCACCGAATTTTAAAGCCATCGCCGGTCTAACATAGTTTCAGTTGGCGTTTCGGCGAACGTTAGCACCTTCAGAGGCCTCAAAATTGAAATTTCATTTTCAACAATGTTTTAAAAACGTGTCGAGTCAAATCGATGGCGTCGAACACAGGAAAAATAATGAAAAAAATTCCGCATTGTCGGAAGTATTTTTTTTGGTCGATTGTAAGGGTTAGGATCCCGGATTTGCCGTTCGGTGCTGACCTGCGCCCGCCAGAAATTTTTTTTATTTTTTTCCATATCATATTCGTAAAATTCAATGTCTTTTGTATAGTTTCACCGAATTTTAAAGCCATCGCCGGTCGAACATAGTTTCAGTTGGCGTTTCGGCGAACGTTAGCACCTTCAGAGGTCTCAAAATTGAAATTTCATTTTCAACAATGTTTTAAAAACGTGTCGAGTCAAATCGATGGCGTAGAACACAGGAAAAATAATGAAAAAAATTCCGCATTGTCGGAAGTATTTTTTTTGGTCGATTATAAGCGTTAGGATCCAGGATTGGCCGTTCGGTGCTGACCTGCGCCCGCCAGAAATTTTTCTAATTTTCTTCCATATCATATTCGTAAAATTCAATGTTTTTTGTATAGTTTCACCGAATTTTAAAGCCATCGCCGGTCGAACATAGTTTCAGTTGGCGTTTCGGCGAACGTTAGCACCTTCAGAGGCCTCAAAATTGAAATTTCATTTTCAACAATGTTTTGAAAACGTGTCGAGTCAAATCGATGGCGTCGAACACAGGAAAAATAATGAAAAAAATTCCGCATTGTCGGAAGTATTTTTTTTGGTCGATTATAAGGGTTAGGATCCCGGATTGGCCGTTCGGTGCTGACCTGCGCCCGCCAGAAATTTTTCTAATTTTCTTCCTTATCATATTCGTAAAATTCAATGTTTTTTGTATAGTTTCACCGAATTTTAAAGCCATCGCCGGTCTAACATAGTTTCAGTTGGCGTTTCGGCGAACGTTAGCACCTTCAGAGGCCTCAAAATTGAAATTTCATTTTCAACAATGTTTTAAAAACGTGTCGAGTCAAATCGATGGCGTCGAACACAGGAAAAATAATGAAAAAAATTCCGCATTGTCGGAAGTATTTTTTTTGGTCGATTGTAAGGGTTAGGATCCCGGATTTGCCGTTCGGTGCTGACCTGCGCCCGCCAGAAATTTTTCTTATTTTTTTCCATATCATATTCGTAAAATTCAATGTTTTTTGTATAGTTTCACCGAATTTTAAAGCCATCGCCGGTCGAACATAGTTTCAGTTGGCGTTTCGGCGAACGTTAGCACCTTCAGAGGTCTCAAAATTGAAATTTCATTTTCAACAATGTTTTAAAAACGTGTCGAGTCAAATCGATGGCGTCGAACACAGGAAAAATAATGAAAAAAATTCCGCATTGTCGGAAGTATTTTTTTTGGTCGATTATAAGCGTTAGGATGCAGGATTGGCCGTTCGGTGCTGACCTGCGCCCGCCAGAAATTTTTCTAATTTTCTTCCATATCATATTCGTAAAATTCAATGTTTTTTGTATAGTTTCACCGAATTTTAAAGCCATCGCCGGTCTAACATAGTTTCAGTTGGCGTTTCGGCGAACGTTAGCACCTTCAGAGGCCTCAAAATTGAAATTTCATTTTCAACAATGTTTTAAAAACGTGTCGAGTCAAATCGATGGCGTCGAACACAGGAAAAATAATGAAAAAAATTCCGCATTGTCGGAAGTATTTTTTTTGGTCGATTGTAAGGGTTAGGATCCCGGATTTGCCGTTCGGTGCTGACCTGCGCCCGCCAGAAATTTTTTTTATTTTTTTCCATATCATATTCGTAAAATTCAATGTCTTTTGTATAGTTTCACCGAATTTTAAAGCCATCGCCGGTCGAACATAGTTTCAGTTGGCGTTTCGGCGAACGTTAGCACCTTCAGAGGTCTCAAAATTGAAATTTCATTTTCAACAATGTTTCAAAAACGTGTCGAGTCAAATCAATGGCGTAGAACACAGGAAAAATAATGAAAAAAATTCCGCATTGTCGGAAGTATTTTTTTTGGTCGATTATAAGCGTTAGGATCCAGGATTGGCCGTTCGGTGCTGACCTGCGCCCGCCAGAAATTTTTCTAATTTTCTTCCATATCATATTCGTAAAATTCAATGTTTTTTGTATAGTTTCACCGAATTTTAAAGCCATCGCCGGTCGAACATAGTTTCAGTTGGCGTTTCGGCGAACGTTAGCACCTTCAGAGGCCTCAAAATTGAAATTTCATTTTCAACAATGTTTTGAAAACGTGTCGAGTCAAATCGATGGCGTCGAACACAGGAAAAATAATGAAAAAAATTCCGCATTGTCGGAAGTATTTTTTTTGGTCGATTATAAGGGTTAGGATCCCGGATTGGCCGTTCGGTGCTGACCTGCGCCCGCCAGAAATTTTTCTAATTTTCTTCCTTATCATATTCGTAAAATTCAATGTTTTTTGTATAGTTTCACCGAATTTTAAAGCCATCGCCGGTCTAACATAGTTTCAGTTGGCGTTTCGGCGAACGTTAGCACCTTCAGAGGCCTCAAAATTGAAATTTCATTTTCAACAATGTTTTAAAAACGTGTCGAGTCAAATCGATGGCGTCGAACACAGGAAAAATAATGAAAAAAATTCCGCATTGTCGGAAGTATTTTTTTTGGTCGATTGTAAGGGTTAGGATCCCGGATTTGCCGTTCGGTGCTGACCTGCGCCCGCCAGAAATTTTTCTTATTTTTTTCCATATCATATTCGTAAAATTCAATGTCTTTTGTATAGTTTCACCGAATTTTAAAGCCATCGCCGGTCGAACATAGTTTCAGTTGGCGTTTCGGCGAACGTTAGCACCTTCAGAGGTCTCAAAATTGAAATTTCATTTTCAACAATGTTTTAAAAACGTGTCGAGTCAAATCGATGGCGTCGAACACAGGAAAAATAATGAAAAAAATTCCGCATTGTCGGAAGTATTTTTTTTGGTCGATTGTAAGGGTTAGGATCCCGGATTTGCCGTTCGGTGCTGACCTGCGCCCGCCAGAAATTTTTTTTATTTTTTTCCATATCATATTCGTAAAATTCAATGTCTTTTGTATAGTTTCACCGAATTTTAAAGCCATCGCCGGTCGAACATAGTTTCAGTTGGCGTTTCGGCGAACGTTAGCACCTTCAGAGGTCTCAAAATTGAAATTTCATTTTCAACAATGTTTTAAAAACGTGTCGAGTCAAATCGATGGCGTAGAACACAGGAAAAATAATGAAAAAAATTCCGCATTGTCGGAAGTATTTTTTTTGGTCGATTATAAGCGTTAGGATCCAGGATTGGCCGTTCGGTGCTGACCTGCGCCCGCCAGAAATTTTTCTAATTTTCTTCCATATCATATTCGTAAAATTCAATGTTTTTTGTATAGTTTCACCGAATTTTAAAGCCATCGCCGGTCGAACATAGTTTCAGTTGGCGTTTCGGCGAACGTTAGCACCTTCAGAGGCCTCAAAATTGAAATTTCATTTTCAACAATGTTTTGAAAACGTGTCGAGTCAAATCGATGGCGTCGAACACAGGAAAAATAATGAAAAAAATTCCGCATTGTCGGAAGTATTTTTTTTGGTCGATTATAAGGGTTAGGATCCCGGATTGGCCGTTCGGTGCTGACCTGCGCCCGCCAGAAATTTTTCTAATTTTCTTCCATATCATATTCGTAAAATTCAATGTTTTTTGTATAGTTTCACCGAATTTTAAAGCCATCGCCGGTCTAACATAGTTTCAGTTGGCGTTTCGGCGAACGTTAGCACCTTCAGAGGCCTCAAAATTGAAATTTCATTTTCAACAATGTTTTAAAAACGTGTCGAGTCAAATCGATGGCGTCGAACACAGGAAAAATAATGAAAAAAATTCCGCATTGTCGGAAGTATTTTTTTTTGTCGATTATAAGCGTTAGGATCCAGGATTGGCCGTTCGGTGCTGACCTGCGCCCGCCAGAAATTTTTCTAATTTTTTTCCATATCATATTCATAAAATTCAATGTTTTTTGTATAGTTTCCCCGAATTTTAAAGCCATCGCCGGTCGAACATAGTTTGAGTGGCGTTTCGGCGAACGTTAGCACCTTCAGAGGCCTCAAAATTGAAATTTCATTTTCAACATTGTTTTAAAAACGTGTCGAGTCAAATCGATGGCGTCGAACACAGGAAAAATAATGAAAAAAATTCCGCATTGTCGGAAGTATTTTTTTTGGTCGATTATAAGCGTTAGGATCCAGGATTGGCCGTTCGGTGCTGACCTGCGCCCGCCAGAAATTTTTCTAATTTTCTTCCTTATCATATTCGTAAAATTCAATGTTTTTTGTATAGTTTCACCGAATTTTAAAGCCATCGCCGGTCGAACATAGTTTCAGTTGGCGTTTCGGCGAACGTTAGCACCTTCAGAGGCCTCAAAATTGAAATTTCATTTTCAACAATGTTTTGAAAATGTGTCGTGTCAAATCGATGGCGTAGAACACAGGAAAAATAATGAAAAAAATTCCGCATTGTCGGAAGTATTTTTTTTGGTCGATTATAAGCGTTAGGATCCAGGATTGGCCGTTCGGTGCTGACCTGCGCCCGCCATAAATTTTTCTAATTTTCTTCCATATCATATTCGTAAAATTCAATGTTTTTTGTATAGTTTCACCGAATTTTAAAGCCATCGCCGGTCGAACATAGTTTCAGTTGGCGTTTCGGCGAACGTTAGCACCTTCAGAGGCCTCAAAATTGAAATTTCATTTCCAACAATGTTTTAAAAACGTGTCGAGTCAAATCGATGGCGTAGAACACAGGAAAAATAATGAAAAAAATTCCGCATTGTCGGAAGTATTTTTTTTGGTCGATTATAAGCGTTAGGATCCAGGATTGGCCGTTCGGTGCTGACCTGCGCCCGCCGGAAATTTTTCTAATTTTCTTCCATATCATATTCGTAAAATTCAATGTTTTTTGTATAGTTTCACCGAATTTTAAAGCCATCGCCGGTCGAACATAGTTTCAGTTGGCGTTTCGGCGAACGTTAGCACCTTCAGAGGCCTCAAAATTGAAATTTCATTTTCAACAATGTTTTAAAAACGTGTTGAGTCAAATCGATGGCGTAGAACACAGGAAAAATAATGAAAAAAATTCCGCATTGTCGGAAGTATTTTTTTTTGTCGATTATAAGCGTTAGGATCCAGGATTGGCCGTTCGGTGCTGACCTGCGCCCGCCGGAAATTTTTCTAATTTTCTTCCATATCATATTCATAAAATTCAATGTTTTTTGTATAGTATCCCCGAATTTTAAAGCCATCGCCGGTCGAACATAGTTTGAGTGGCGTTTCGGCGAACGTTAGCACCTTCAGAGGCCTCAAAATTGAAATTTCATTTCCAACAATGTTTTAAAAACGTGTCGAGTCAAATCGATGGCGTAGAACACAGGAAAAATAATGAAAAAAATTCCGCATTGTCGGAAGTATTTTTTTTGGTCGATTATAAGCGTTAGGATCCAGGATTGGCCGTTCGGTGCTGACCTGCGCCCGCCGGAAATTTTTCTAATTTTCTTCCATATCATATTCATAAAATTCAATGTTTTTTGTATAGTTTCCCCGAATTTTAAAGCCATCGCCGGTCGAACATAGTTTGAGTGGCGTTTCGGCGAACGTTAGCACCTTCAGAGGCCTCAAAATTGAAATTTCATTTCCAACAATGTTTTAAAAACGTGTCGAGTCAAATCGATGGCGTAGAACACAGGAAAAATAATGAAAAAAATTCCGCATTGTCGGAAGTATTTTTTTTGGTCGATTATAAGCGTTAGGATCCAGGATTGGCCGTTCGGTGCTGACCTGCGCCCGCCATAAATTTTTCTAATATTCTTCCATATCATATTCGTAAAATTCAATGTTTTTTGTATAGTTTCACCGAATTTTAAAGCCATCGCCGGTCGAACATAGTTTGAGTTGGCGTTTCGGCGAACGTTAGCACCTTCAGAGGCCTTAAAATTGAAATTTCATTTTCAACAATGTTTTAAAAACGTGTCGAGTCAAATCGATGGCGTAGAACAGGAAAAATAATGAAAAAAATTCCGCATTGTCGGAAGTATTTTTTTTGGTCGATTATAAGGGTTAGGATCCCGGATTGGCCGTTCGGTGCTGACCTGCGCCCGCCAGAAATTTTTCTAATTTTCTTCCATATCATATTCGTAAAATTCAATGTTTTTTGTATAGTTTCACCGAATTTTAACGCCATCGCCGGTCGAACATAGCTTCAGTTGGCGTTTCGGCGAACGTTAGCACCTTCAGAGGCCTCAAAATTGAAATTTCATTTTCAACAATGTTTTAAAAACGTGTCGAGTCAAATCGATGGCGTCGAACACAGGAAGAATAATGAAAAAAATTCCGCATTGTCGGAAGTATTTTTTTTTGTCGATTATAAGCGTTAGGATCCAGGATTGGCCGTTCGGTGCTGACCTGCGCCCGCCAGAAATTTTTCTAATTTTTTTCCATATCACATTCATAAAATTCAATGTTTTTTGTATAGTTTCACCGAATTTTAGAGCGATCGCCGGTCGAACATAGTTTCAGTTGGCGTTTCGGCGAACGTTAGCACCTTCAGAGGCCTCAAAATTGAAATTTCATTTTCAACAATGTTTTAAAAACGTGTCGAGTCAAATCGATGGCGTCGAACACAGGAAAAATAATGAAAAAAATTCCGCATTGTCGGAAGTATTTTTTTTGGTCGATTATAAGGGTTAGGATTCCGGATTGGCCGTTCGGAGCTGACCTGCGCCCGCCAGAAATTTTTCTAATTTTCTTCCATATCATATTCGTAAAATTCAATGTTTTTTGTATAGTTTCACCGAATTTTAAAGCCATCGCCGGTCGAACATAGTTTCAGTTGGCGTTTCGGCGAACGTTAGCACCTTCAGAGGCCTCAAAATTGAAATTTCATTTTCAACAATGTTTTAAAAACGTGTCGAGTCAAATCGATGGCGTAGAACACAGGAAAAATAATGAAAAAAATTCCGCATTGTCGGAAGTATTTTTTTTGGTCGATTATAAGGGTTAGGATCCCGGATTGGCCGTTCGGAGCTGACCTGCGCCCGCCAGAAATTTTTCAATTTTTTTTCCATATCATATTCGTAAAATTCAATGTTTTTTGTATAGTTTCACCGAATTTTAAAGCCATCGCCGGTCGAACATAGTTTCAGTTGGCGTTTCGGCGAACGTTAGCACCTTCAGAGGCCTCAAAATTGAAATTTCATTTCCAACAATGTTTTAAAAACGTGTCGAGTCAAATCGATGGCGTAGAACACAGGAAAAATAATGAAAAAAATTCCGCATTGTCGGAAGTATTTTTTTTGGTCGATTATAAGCGTTAGGATCCAGGATTGGCCGTTCGGTGCTGACCTGCGCCCGCCGGAAATTTTTCTAATTTTCTTCCATATCATATTCGTAAAATTCAATGTTTTTTGTATAGTTTCCCCGAATTTTAAAGCCATCGCCGTCGAACATAGTTTGAGTGGCGTTTCGGCGAACGTTAGCACCTTCAGAGGCCTCAAAATTGAAATTTCATTTCCAACAATGTTTTAAAAACGTGTCGAGTCAAATCGATGGCGTAGAACACAGGAAAAATAATGAAAAAAATTCCGCATTGTCGGAAGTATTTTTTTTGGTCGATTATAAGGGTTAGGATCCCGGATTGGCCGTTCGGTGCTGACCTGCGCCCGCCAGAAATTTTTCTAATTTTCTTCCATATCATATTCGTAAAATTCAATGTTTTTTGTATAGTTTCACCGAATTTTAAAGCCATCGCCGGTCTAACATAGTTTCAGTTGGCGTTTCGGCGAACGTTAGCACCTTCAGAGGCCTCAAAATTGAAATTTCATTTTCAACAATGTTTTAAAAACGTGTCGAGTCAAATCGATGGCGTCGAACACAGGAAAAATAATGAAAAAAATTCCGCATTGTCGGAAGTATTTTTTTTGGTCGATTGTAAGGGTTAGGATCCCGGATTTGCCGTTCGGTGCTGACCTGCGCCCGCCAGAAATTTTTTTTATTTTTTTCCATATCATATTCGTAAAATTCAATGTCTTTTGTATAGTTTCACCGAATTTTAAAGCCATCGCCAGTCGAACATAGTTTCAGTTGGCGTTTCGGCGAACGTTAGCACCTTCTGAGGCCTCAAAATTGAAATTTCATTTTCAACAATGTTTTAAAAACGTGTCGAGTCAAATCGATGGCGTAGAACACAGGAAAAATAATGAAAAAAATTCCGCATTGTCGGAAGTATTTTTTTTGGTCGATTATAAGCGTTAGGATCCCGGATTGGCCGTTCGGTGCTGACCTGCGCCTGCCAGAAATTTTTCTAATTTTCTTCCCTATCATATTCGTAAAATTCAATGTTTTTTGTATAGTTTCACCGAATTTTAAAGCCATCGCCGGTCGAACATAGTTTCAGTTGGCGTTTCGGCGAACGTTAGCACCTTCAGAGGCCTCAAAATTGAAATTTCATTTTCAACAATGTTTTGAAAACGTGTCGAGTCAAATCGATGGCGTCGAACACAGGAAAAATAATGAAAAAAATTCCGCATTGTCGGAAGTATTTTTTTTGGTCGATTATAAGGGTTAGGATCCCGGATTGGCCGTTCGGTGCTGACCTGCGCCCGCCAGAAATTTTTCTAATTTTCTTCCTTATCATATTCGTAAAATTCAATGTTTTTTGTATAGTTTCACCGAATTTTAAAGCCATCGCCGGTCTAACATAGTTTCAGTTGGCGTTTCGGCGAACGTTAGCACCTTCAGAGGCCTCAAAATTGAAATTTCATTTTCAACAATGTTTTAAAAACGTGTCGAGTCAAATCGATGGCGTCGAACACAGGAAAAATAATGAAAAAAATTCCGCATTGTCGGAAGTATTTTTTTTGGTCGATTGTAAGGGTTAGGATCCCGGATTTGCCGTTCGGTGCTGACCTGCGCCCGCCAGAAATTTTTCTTATTTTTTTCCATATCATATTCGTAAAATTCAATGTCTTTTGTATAGTTTCACCGAATTTTAAAGCCATCGCCGGTCGAACATAGTTTCAGTTGGCGTTTCGGCGAACGTTAGCACCTTCAGAGGTC
Organism: Chrysolina americana; assembly: GCA_958502065.1. Lineage (NCBI taxonomy): Eukaryota > Metazoa > Arthropoda > Insecta > Coleoptera > Chrysomelidae > Chrysolina > Chrysolina americana. Next base: position 108,129,004 of record OY293410.1, on the reverse strand, counting down.
TCAAAATTGAAATTTCATTTTCAACAATGTTTTAAAAACGTGTCGAGTCAAATCGATGGCGTCGAACACAGGAAAAATAATGAAAAAAATTCCGCATTGTCGGAAGTATTTTTTTTGATCGATTATAAGTGTTAGGATCCCGGATTGGCCGTTCGGTGCTAACCTGCACCCGCCAGAAATTTTTTAAATTTTTTTCCATATCATATTCGTAAAATTCAATGTTTTTTGTATAGTTTCACCGAATTTTAAAGCCATCGCCGGTCGAACATAGTTTCAGTTGGCGTTTCGGCGAACGTTAGCACCTTCAGAGGTCTCAAAATTGAAATTTCATTTTCAACAATGTTTTAAAAACGTGTCGAGTCAAATCGATGGCGTCGAACACAGGAAAAATAATGAAAAAAATTCCGCATTGTCGGAAGTATTTTTTTTGGTCGATTATAAGCGTTAGGATGCAGGATTGGCCGTTCGGTGCTGACCTGCGCCCGCCAGAAATTTTTCTAATTTTCTTCCATATCATATTCGTAAAATTCAATGTTTTTTGTATAGTTTCACCGAATTTTAAAGCCATCGCCGGTCTAACATAGTTTCAGTTGGCGTTTCGGCGAACGTTAGCACCTTCAGAGGCCTCAAAATTGAAATTTCATTTTCAACAATGTTTTAAAAACGTGTCGAGTCAAATCGATGGCGTCGAACACAGGAAAAATAATGAAAAAAATTCCGCATTGTCGGAAGTATTTTTTTTGGTCGATTGTAAGGGTTAGGATCCCGGATTTGCCGTTCGGTGCTGACCTGCGCCCGCCAGAAATTTTTTTTATTTTTTTCCATATCATATTCGTAAAATTCAATGTCTTTTGTATAGTTTCACCGAATTTTAAAGCCATCGCCGGTCGAACATAGTTTCAGTTGGCGTTTCGGCGAACGTTAGCACCTTCAGAGGTCTCAAAATTGAAATTTCATTTTCAACAATGTTTTAAAAACGTGTCGAGTCAAATCGATGGCGTAGAACACAGGAAAAATAATGAAAAAAATTCCGCATTGTCGGAAGTATTTTTTTTGGTCGATTATAAGCGTTAGGATCCAGGATTGGCCGTTCGGTGCTGACCTGCGCCCGCCAGAAATTTTTCTAATTTTCTTCCATATCATATTCGTAAAATTCAATGTTTTTTGTATAGTTTCACCGAATTTTAAAGCCATCGCCGGTCTAACATAGTTTCAGTTGGCGTTTCGGCGAACGTTAGCACCTTCAGAGGCCTCAAAATTGAAATTTCATTTTCAACAATGTTTTAAAAACGTGTCGAGTCAAATCGATGGCGTCGAACACAGGAAAAATAATGAAAAAAATTCCGCATTGTCGGAAGTATTTTTTTTGGTCGATTGTAAGGGTTAGGATCCCGGATTTGCCGTTCGGTGCTGACCTGCGCCCGCCAGAAATTTTTCTTATTTTTTTCCATATCATATTCGTAAAATTCAATGTCTTTTGTATAGTTTCACCGAATTTTAAAGCCATCGCCGGTCGAACATAGTTTCAGTTGGCGTTTCGGCGAACGTTAGCACATTCAGAGGTCTCAAAATTGAAATTTCATTTTCAACAATGTTTTAAAAACGTGTCGAGTCAAATCGATGGCGTCGAACACAGGAAAAATAATGAAAAAAATTCCGCATTGTCGGAAGTATTTTTTTTGATCGATTATAAGTGTTAGGATCCCGGATTGGCCGTTCGGTGCTAACCTGCGCCCGCCAGAAATTTTTTAAATTTTTTTCCATATCATATTCGTAAAATTCAATGTTTTTTGTATAGTTTCACCGAATTTTAAAGCCATCGCCGGTCGAACATAGTTTCAGTTGGCGTTTCGGCGAACGTTAGCACCTTCAGAGGTCTCAAAATTGAAATTTCATTTTCAACAATGTTTTAAAAACGTGTCGAGTCAAATCGATGGCGTCGAACACAGGAAAAATAATGAAAAAAATTCCGCATTGTCGGAAGTATTTTTTTTGGTCGATTATAAGCGTTAGGATGCAGGATTGGCCGTTCGGTGCTGACCTGCGCCCGCCAGAAATTTTTCTAATTTTCTTCCATATCATATTCGTAAAATTCAATGTTTTTTGTATAGTTTCACCGAATTTTAAAGCCATCGCCGGTCTAACATAGTTTCAGTTGGCGTTTCGGCGAACGTTAGCACCTTCAGAGGCCTCAAAATTGAAATTTCATTTTCAACAATGTTTTAAAAACGTGTCGAGTCAAATCGATGGCGTCGAACACAGGAAAAATAATGAAAAAAATTCCGCATTGTCGGAAGTATTTTTTTTGGTCGATTGTAAGGGTTAGGATCCCGGATTTGCCGTTCGGTGCTGACCTGCGCCCGCCAGAAATTTTTTTTATTTTTTTCCATATCATATTCGTAAAATTCAATGTCTTTTGTATAGTTTCACCGAATTTTAAAGCCATCGCCGGTCGAACATAGTTTCAGTTGGCGTTTCGGCGAACGTTAGCACCTTCAGAGGTCTCAAAATTGAAATTTCATTTTCAACAATGTTTTAAAAACGTGTCGAGTCAAATCGATGGCGTAGAACACAGGAAAAATAATGAAAAAAATTCCGCATTGTCGGAAGTATTTTTTTTGGTCGATTATAAGCGTTAGGATCCAGGATTGGCCGTTCGGTGCTGACCTGCGCCCGCCAGAAATTTTTCTAATTTTCTTCCATATCATATTCGTAAAATTCAATGTTTTTTGTATAGTTTCACCGAATTTTAAAGCCATCGCCGGTCGAACATAGTTTCAGTTGGCGTTTCGGCGAACGTTAGCACCTTCAGAGGCCTCAAAATTGAAATTTCATTTTCAACAATGTTTTGAAAACGTGTCGAGTCAAATCGATGGCGTCGAACACAGGAAAAATAATGAAAAAAATTCCGCATTGTCGGAAGTATTTTTTTTGGTCGATTATAAGGGTTAGGATCCCGGATTGGCCGTTCGGTGCTGACCTGCGCCCGCCAGAAATTTTTCTAATTTTCTTCCTTATCATATTCGTAAAATTCAATGTTTTTTGTATAGTTTCACCGAATTTTAAAGCCATCGCCGGTCTAACATAGTTTCAGTTGGCGTTTCGGCGAACGTTAGCACCTTCAGAGGCCTCAAAATTGAAATTTCATTTTCAACAATGTTTTAAAAACGTGTCGAGTCAAATCGATGGCGTCGAACACAGGAAAAATAATGAAAAAAATTCCGCATTGTCGGAAGTATTTTTTTTGGTCGATTGTAAGGGTTAGGATCCCGGATTTGCCGTTCGGTGCTGACCTGCGCCCGCCAGAAATTTTTCTTATTTTTTTCCATATCATATTCGTAAAATTCAATGTTTTTTGTATAGTTTCACCGAATTTTAAAGCCATCGCCGGTCGAACATAGTTTCAGTTGGCGTTTCGGCGAACGTTAGCACCTTCAGAGGTCTCAAAATTGAAATTTCATTTTCAACAATGTTTTAAAAACGTGTCGAGTCAAATCGATGGCGTCGAACACAGGAAAAATAATGAAAAAAATTCCGCATTGTCGGAAGTATTTTTTTTGGTCGATTATAAGCGTTAGGATGCAGGATTGGCCGTTCGGTGCTGACCTGCGCCCGCCAGAAATTTTTCTAATTTTCTTCCATATCATATTCGTAAAATTCAATGTTTTTTGTATAGTTTCACCGAATTTTAAAGCCATCGCCGGTCTAACATAGTTTCAGTTGGCGTTTCGGCGAACGTTAGCACCTTCAGAGGCCTCAAAATTGAAATTTCATTTTCAACAATGTTTTAAAAACGTGTCGAGTCAAATCGATGGCGTCGAACACAGGAAAAATAATGAAAAAAATTCCGCATTGTCGGAAGTATTTTTTTTGGTCGATTGTAAGGGTTAGGATCCCGGATTTGCCGTTCGGTGCTGACCTGCGCCCGCCAGAAATTTTTTTTATTTTTTTCCATATCATATTCGTAAAATTCAATGTCTTTTGTATAGTTTCACCGAATTTTAAAGCCATCGCCGGTCGAACATAGTTTCAGTTGGCGTTTCGGCGAACGTTAGCACCTTCAGAGGTCTCAAAATTGAAATTTCATTTTCAACAATGTTTCAAAAACGTGTCGAGTCAAATCAATGGCGTAGAACACAGGAAAAATAATGAAAAAAATTCCGCATTGTCGGAAGTATTTTTTTTGGTCGATTATAAGCGTTAGGATCCAGGATTGGCCGTTCGGTGCTGACCTGCGCCCGCCAGAAATTTTTCTAATTTTCTTCCATATCATATTCGTAAAATTCAATGTTTTTTGTATAGTTTCACCGAATTTTAAAGCCATCGCCGGTCGAACATAGTTTCAGTTGGCGTTTCGGCGAACGTTAGCACCTTCAGAGGCCTCAAAATTGAAATTTCATTTTCAACAATGTTTTGAAAACGTGTCGAGTCAAATCGATGGCGTCGAACACAGGAAAAATAATGAAAAAAATTCCGCATTGTCGGAAGTATTTTTTTTGGTCGATTATAAGGGTTAGGATCCCGGATTGGCCGTTCGGTGCTGACCTGCGCCCGCCAGAAATTTTTCTAATTTTCTTCCTTATCATATTCGTAAAATTCAATGTTTTTTGTATAGTTTCACCGAATTTTAAAGCCATCGCCGGTCTAACATAGTTTCAGTTGGCGTTTCGGCGAACGTTAGCACCTTCAGAGGCCTCAAAATTGAAATTTCATTTTCAACAATGTTTTAAAAACGTGTCGAGTCAAATCGATGGCGTCGAACACAGGAAAAATAATGAAAAAAATTCCGCATTGTCGGAAGTATTTTTTTTGGTCGATTGTAAGGGTTAGGATCCCGGATTTGCCGTTCGGTGCTGACCTGCGCCCGCCAGAAATTTTTCTTATTTTTTTCCATATCATATTCGTAAAATTCAATGTCTTTTGTATAGTTTCACCGAATTTTAAAGCCATCGCCGGTCGAACATAGTTTCAGTTGGCGTTTCGGCGAACGTTAGCACCTTCAGAGGTCTCAAAATTGAAATTTCATTTTCAACAATGTTTTAAAAACGTGTCGAGTCAAATCGATGGCGTCGAACACAGGAAAAATAATGAAAAAAATTCCGCATTGTCGGAAGTATTTTTTTTGGTCGATTGTAAGGGTTAGGATCCCGGATTTGCCGTTCGGTGCTGACCTGCGCCCGCCAGAAATTTTTTTTATTTTTTTCCATATCATATTCGTAAAATTCAATGTCTTTTGTATAGTTTCACCGAATTTTAAAGCCATCGCCGGTCGAACATAGTTTCAGTTGGCGTTTCGGCGAACGTTAGCACCTTCAGAGGTCTCAAAATTGAAATTTCATTTTCAACAATGTTTTAAAAACGTGTCGAGTCAAATCGATGGCGTAGAACACAGGAAAAATAATGAAAAAAATTCCGCATTGTCGGAAGTATTTTTTTTGGTCGATTATAAGCGTTAGGATCCAGGATTGGCCGTTCGGTGCTGACCTGCGCCCGCCAGAAATTTTTCTAATTTTCTTCCATATCATATTCGTAAAATTCAATGTTTTTTGTATAGTTTCACCGAATTTTAAAGCCATCGCCGGTCGAACATAGTTTCAGTTGGCGTTTCGGCGAACGTTAGCACCTTCAGAGGCCTCAAAATTGAAATTTCATTTTCAACAATGTTTTGAAAACGTGTCGAGTCAAATCGATGGCGTCGAACACAGGAAAAATAATGAAAAAAATTCCGCATTGTCGGAAGTATTTTTTTTGGTCGATTATAAGGGTTAGGATCCCGGATTGGCCGTTCGGTGCTGACCTGCGCCCGCCAGAAATTTTTCTAATTTTCTTCCTTATCATATTCGTAAAATTCAATGTTTTTTGTATAGTTTCACCGAATTTTAAAGCCATCGCCGGTCTAACATAGTTTCAGTTGGCGTTTCGGCGAACGTTAGCACCTTCAGAGGCCTCAAAATTGAAATTTCATTTTCAACAATGTTTTAAAAACGTGTCGAGTCAAATCGATGGCGTCGAACACAGGAAAAATAATGAAAAAAATTCCGCATTGTCGGAAGTATTTTTTTTGGTCGATTGTAAGGGTTAGGATCCCGGATTTGCCGTTCGGTGCTGACCTGCGCCCGCCAGAAATTTTTCTTATTTTTTTCCATATCATATTCGTAAAATTCAATGTCTTTTGTATAGTTTCACCGAATTTTAAAGCCATCGCCGGTCGAACATAGTTTCAGTTGGCGTTTCGGCGAACGTTAGCACCTTCAGAGGTCTCAAAATTGAAATTTCATTTTCAACAATGTTTTAAAAACGTGTCGAGTCAAATCGATGGCGTCGAACACAGGAAAAATAATGAAAAAAATTCCGCATTGTCGGAAGTATTTTTTTTGGTCGATTGTAAGGGTTAGGATCCCGGATTTGCCGTTCGGTGCTGACCTGCGCCCGCCAGAAATTTTTTTTATTTTTTTCCATATCATATTCGTAAAATTCAATGTCTTTTGTATAGTTTCACCGAATTTTAAAGCCATCGCCGGTCGAACATAGTTTCAGTTGGCGTTTCGGCGAACGTTAGCACCTTCAGAGGTCTCAAAATTGAAATTTCATTTTCAACAATGTTTTAAAAACGTGTCGAGTCAAATCGATGGCGTAGAACACAGGAAAAATAATGAAAAAAATTCCGCATTGTCGGAAGTATTTTTTTTGGTCGATTATAAGCGTTAGGATCCAGGATTGGCCGTTCGGTGCTGACCTGCGCCCGCCAGAAATTTTTCTAATTTTCTTCCATATCATATTCGTAAAATTCAATGTTTTTTGTATAGTTTCACCGAATTTTAAAGCCATCGCCGGTCGAACATAGTTTCAGTTGGCGTTTCGGCGAACGTTAGCACCTTCAGAGGCCTCAAAATTGAAATTTCATTTTCAACAATGTTTTGAAAACGTGTCGAGTCAAATCGATGGCGTCGAACACAGGAAAAATAATGAAAAAAATTCCGCATTGTCGGAAGTATTTTTTTTGGTCGATTATAAGGGTTAGGATCCCGGATTGGCCGTTCGGTGCTGACCTGCGCCCGCCAGAAATTTTTCTAATTTTCTTCCTTATCATATTCGTAAAATTCAATGTTTTTTGTATAGTTTCACCGAATTTTAAAGCCATCGCCGGTCTAACATAGTTTCAGTTGGCGTTTCGGCGAACGTTAGCACCTTCAGAGGCCTCAAAATTGAAATTTCATTTTCAACAATGTTTTAAAAACGTGTCGAGTCAAATCGATGGCGTCGAACACAGGAAAAATAATGAAAAAAATTCCGCATTGTCGGAAGTATTTTTTTTGGTCGATTGTAAGGGTTAGGATCCCGGATTTGCCGTTCGGTGCTGACCTGCGCCCGCCAGAAATTTTTCTTATTTTTTTCCATATCATATTCGTAAAATTCAATGTCTTTTGTATAGTTTCACCGAATTTTAAAGCCATCGCCGGTCGAACATAGTTTCAGTTGGCGTTTCGGCGAACGTTAGCACCTTCAGAGGTCTCAAAATTGAAATTTCATTTTCAACAATGTTTTAAAAACGTGTCGAGTCAAATCGATGGCGTCGAACACAGGAAAAATAATGAAAAAAATTCCGCATTGTCGGAAGTATTTTTTTTGGTCGATTGTAAGGGTTAGGATCCCGGATTTGCCGTTCGGTGCTGACCTGCGCCCGCCAGAAATTTTTCTTATTTTTTTCCATATCATATTCGTAAAATTCAATGTCTTTTGTATAGTTTCACCGAATTTTAAAGCCATCGCCGGTCGAACATAGTTTCAGTTGGCGTTTCGGCGAACGTTAGCACCTTCAGAGGCCTCGAAATTGAAATTTCATTTTCGACAATATTTTAAAAATGTGTCGAGTTAAATCGATGGCGTAGAACACGGGAAAAAGTTTATAACTCAGCTCAGATAATGACGCTGTGTGTTGAAAGCGTTACTTTACAAGTATATAGGTATTTTTAGTGTAAATTGGGAGCTTTTATTTCCTCTGTACCTATTTATTATTCATGATGAATTTACACGTACTAGATGCAACCACGATAGAAAATGATTACTTTATCTTTTAAAAAACAGAATTTTTGGTTTTTCTGTTGAGGCAAGCGAGAATAATAATGAATATTGGCAAAAAAACAAATAGAAAGTATTCAAGTTTTTAATTCATAATATATCTAGGGATATAGGATATTGGAAGACATATTAAGGAAGCTGATCATTAACTCATCATTTTATATAAATTTACAATAATGATTCTTTGAATACCTACTCCAAAACTATGAGAGTGGGAAAGTAATCAAATTGATAAGAAAACAACATAAATTCAATCTTTGAAACTACGAACTTAGCAAACACTCTCAGTAACTTAATAAAAACAACCGAAATGAACCGAGTATAGCATTGATTTAAGCGAATAGAAAAACTGATGAAAATCAAAATAAAAAATCTTTGGCAAGTCGTAAATCAACCAACTGGAAAAACAAAACAAAAATAAACACTCTCTGAAACAAAACTGGCAACTAAAAATCAAGTTATATGACAGGAACATTTTGTTCTTGTCATCAACCACGCAGAAGAAGCCCTCAGCATTTTCAACACCTATTTAGGAAAATAATATCACAGAAAATAATACGAAGGGTTGTTTTAGACAATCTAGTTGATTATTCCGTAGGGAATGTATTCCCTTTGGGAATAAATATCGGAACCCTTGTCCGACGATTGTCCATGGAGAAGTTCCGCCATGAAGCTGATGTACGTGATGGCCAGTCGCAGAGTTTCGATGCGTGAAAGGCGTTTTTCGTATGCGAAAGTAGGAACCTGAAAAATGAGGACATTTTACAATATTTTTTTTTTTATTCCCAAGAAACATTAAATGTTTTCACAGGGAAGTCAAGGATTAATGAATACAAATTAAATTGAATAACGTTTGTTATTCTACAACCAATATCCTGGTTCTTACAAGATTGGTAACAATGAAACTAAGCTCTGAGGCAAAGAGTTTGGTGTGGTAAACAAAGATTTGCTATAACAACCAAAAGTTGTCATCAAGACGTCAAAGTTTCAAGTTGTCGAAGTGACAGACTCTGCATTTTCAAATTATTTTCAATAAAAGCAATATCTTGGTGGATTCGTCAGGGGAAGAGCTCCCAGAAGCAATTTTAAAGGCCGCAAATGAGGTAAATTCAGACCTGTTACCTGGTAAATCACGAGAAAGATACAAAAATAGTAAATTTTTAAACTGGTGTAAGGAAAAAGGAGTGAATAGCTTCAGAATTTTTGTTTACGCATTTTTTCGAGCTGAGAAAGGAACCGAAATCCAATTCCCCATTGTCGCGTTACTCGATAGTGAAATGTTTAGTTAAAATGAAACAAAACCTAGTTATAAATTCGCAAAATGTTGGTTTTTGATCACATAAAGCGCAGATTTAATGATAATAATAATAATCATTCGACTTGAATCAAAATTATTTGAAAAATAAAAAAAAGTTGAAAGACCCCTAAAAATCGTGAAAAATACAGATTCACTCGTAATCCGCACTATATACGAAAAATTTCATCCAGATTTCGAACGTCAAAAATGTCACAAATAGAAGTGGAAAAAAATTAAGAAAATCTCCTTCCCCTCCCCAAATGAACTTTCCAGCTCGGAAACGGTTGAAGATGGAGCAATTCTTCGAAAGCAAATTGATTCAGAATGATAAAATTAGAAAACTCGATAAATTTTGAATCATTCGATACGAAATAAGTCAAAAGGGGTAGACTCTTAACTATCTCATAAACACTTATAGAGTGTACCCAAAGACATAGCCTGTGCGGGTATATAGAGGACGGCTATTATTATTTGCCTTGACAACATATTGAAAAAAAAATTCTGTCCCGTTATTTCACATCAAACCATTCAAAAGTAGCTCGGTTAGGTAAGAAAATGAATTCAGATCCGCCAGATCCGCACTCATTCTGACATTTCGAATGCATATTGTGATAAAACGTAAAAACGAAATTCTAAAAAATGTATATGGTTGAAGAGAGTGAATTATCTTCTCAACGATGTGACACATGATCCTCCACGCCATTTAAAAATTATTAGTTGATGTGCCCCCCGCGCCATCTATCGAGCAACATTACAAAAGTGCGTAAACCTGTTGCCCAGAATCCCTAACAGTTCGTAACATTCTGACAATACCTTTCGTCTCAATTTATCGAACGCCTCATTCAGATTGAACATTCGTCTCCTTTCTCTGATGTTGGCGGCTCTTCTTTGGGCAATCGTAGCTACTCTTCTTCTGGTTTTCTTCGGAGTTTGCGAACCGTTTGAGGAACCATTTCTTCCAAGCCTGTTCGGGACCAAACCTCCACACTGCTGCCTCTGCCAAACTGTTAAATGAAAATCTTCAGTTTTCAATTGTTTGAAGGTGAATGAAATGAATTATCAGAATTATTTCGACGACTTATCCTCACGCTTTCCCTCATAAAAGTGGTGAATATGAGGCAAATTCGTTGGTAAATATCACGATGGACAGACAGAATCAGATTCCGGGAAAAGTAACAAACGAAAATAAAAAGTTACAGAAAATGTCCGAAATGATTTCGCGAGAGTATCAAACAAATTGAAACAAATATTTGTGAAACATCGATATCATTTCTATGTCTAACATAAGAGCACATTTTGATAAAATTTTGTCGAATATTTCAAAAGTTATAATTGTTCCGTTTTAAATATTTTTTACCAGTGGGAGTAGACAGTAAAAATGGGTGAAATTTTTATGATGTCTATTTCCAGCTAACTCGTACACTGCTGGCTACTTTATACAAAAACAATTTGATAGAAAAATTTTCACTCACCCAAATCTGGATTGAAGGCTGTTAGAATATCAGGATATCCACTGAGAGCAGGATTTTGGCCGGCAAGGCAATGGTGGGGGTCCCAAAGAGTGGGATATCCGTTTATATCAGGAGGTGGGTAACCAGGGGGAAAGTCAGGACCCTAAAAATAAATATAAATAAACCTACTTTACTTCAGATGAATACTCGAAAAAAGCGTACGATAATTTGGCCGATGATAACAATACTAACAAAAAAAAATAAAAATTTTTGGGTTGTGATCATTTAAGTTCGTCACTTCTTCCACTGATTTTCATTCCTTGAGTTTTTTGGTTCGTGTCAATAGTTTATTCTACAGAATAAAATACTGGAGATGAAACAGGATCATTATTAAAAAATAATTACACCAAAACCAATAGATAGGTATTGTAGTAAAAATGCACTATGCTATAATCTACTAATTTATTTACACCCTGAAAAATAACTTAATTTATTTATAACATTTAAGGTAATCACTGCCGCTACTCTATCTATTTTTGAACTCTCGAACTAACTATATCTGCAACCTCAACTGCCTGCCATCTGAAATTTAGCGTGTTACCTTGGCAAGTAGATTTCTTTTACTGTTCTCGAACTATCGGGTGACTCGTTCAGATGGCTACCGTATTACATTCTCGAGTACGGTGTACTTACCGTTAACGAGCAGTTATGAGATCACCCAGGCAGGCTTCAGGGTCGTAACAACATCGTAATCAAATATTTGCATTGAAAAAATCAACCATCTTCCAGCAGAATCAAATTTGATGGTGATAAGATCGTCCATAAACTCAGGTGGAACATTTTTGAAACCTTTGTAAACAACTATTTTGGATTACTTTGTTGTCCTTATCTATTGTATTTTAAAATCCACTTCTTTCATATTGATTTGAAAACCTGGTGAGCATGAGTGAGCGTTCCTCAAAAAGAATTGAGCAACACTGGGAAAACATCCACATCTCAGAGATATCAATATCGTCAACAATGGGATTTAGATGTCTTTGTGATATCATATCGTTGACATATTCCTGCGATATTACACCGCGACATCTCTTAGATATCAAAATCAATAATAGCCGAATATAGATGTCTCTGCGATGTCATATTGTTGTCATTACTGCGATATCACACTGTGACATCCCTGTGATATCTAAATTAGTGATAGCTGGATTTAGATGTCCCTACGATGTCAAATTGTTACTTGCAATAGACGTCATACTGCGAGATCATTTGGACATCAAAATCTATACTTAGATATCTGCTACTATATTTTTATTCAGTTATCTCCAAATCAGGTGATAATAGGACTTCCTCACACATTCACTTGACTGCCGACCACAAGGACGCCATAGAAATTGCTGCTATGTCGCTCTGTTACATCCCTGATACGTTATTAGGAGGCATCTTTGCGGCGTCTCAGAACTACATCGCATAGAGGTCGCCAGCATGCATCATGAATGTGACGAAAGTGAGTCGCTGGGACGTCTGTGCGACGTGACATCACAGCAATGAGATGTATCTGTGTTGGCTGGGCAGGGGATTTAGGATTAGCATACAGTGACAGCAACAATATTCAAAGAATTATCTACTCAAAGATTATCTCAAAAACATCGTAGAACATGTCGATTTATTTTTCAATTTTGTATTCATTTTTGGTAATTCCACTTCGCCTTTTTGCAGATTCAACTAAGTATACTCATAAGATTCTAATTTCAGCAATAGGCACATATAATTTTTGGCTTAAGAGTTTCGTAAATATTAAATTCCAAAGTTCGCAATTTTTTATTTCTTTGTTTTTTTTAAATGAATAAAAATTAATTTTGACTCTTCTTCAATGAATATCTAGGTACAATATATTACCCAAGCAAACGTTCGAATTCCCACCCGTGGATTTATTTGAAGAATACAGTGTGCAGCAGAAATGTCTCAATTTTTTTGTTGAACGTTGCAAAAGAGATATCACAGAAAGATTTGATACCTACCTATAGAAAGAGGAGGGAGGCATACTGAGATATGATTTGTTTTTCAATCAGTGAGGCCCTGTCTCCGATGCTCCGACACTTCTGGAGGGCGCGCTGGATTATTTGCCCCAATAACCACCCCCCCGCCGTGGGGTTAGTGACTGTTGGGTCCGAGAATCATGTGCCCTGAGCAGGCAGAGTTACTTTGCCGATATCTCTCCAGGTGATCCGAGTTTTTGCCTCTTCAGAGTATTTTTTTTCAATTTGTCGCCATACTATTGATCACGTGACACGTATTGAAATAGATTTTGAGGTAGGTAGTTGGACATGCACAATCGATTACCCAAAAAATGTTCATTATTCCAATAATAATTTTTTCCCGCATATTTGATATAGTGTAATTAAAAATTGATTCAAAATGTGGGAAATTGAAAACTAAAATACGAGAATTTACGAGAAAAAAATACAATTTTTTAAATGAATTCGTTCCGTATGTTAGGGGACTGTTGTTAGATTGTGACAAGAGAAATTTATTAAAAATTTTACTAATACAGGTCCAAGAAATTTCGTCTCAATTTCTGCCTTATAGGGGAATCACCTGAAAACGATTGAGATACCCAAGAATCGAAACTTCTTGACTTGAAACCATGGAGATACCTATGGTTTCTTTTTCTTTCCGGTTTTTTTTCAGGCAATGGATACCTCTATATATTAGAGCCTTGGTGAAGTTCATTTTATTTGCAATTTTTCATGGACACATTTTGGTTTAACCACACTTTTTTCATAAATATATCCCGTTATTTATATGGGATTTACAAATACCTATACGAGATAAAAACTTACATTGGAAGCGTCCCAAGGACCACGATCACTGGGAAATGACATTTTCATTCCAACAGAATAAATATATAGGACTAATATAAAACAACTCTGAATACACAAGATTTTCTCTTAACCCTCCCAAACACTTTCAACTCTGAAGAACGACTGAATACTGAATATTGCCAAATTAGCAGAATAATTCGAACTGGGCTATCTTCAATTCAATCGGAATTTGCTTCTCTACCCACCCTTTTGAAGTGAAACGTTCTCATTGGTGCTAGTGGTCGCAGGGGTGGATTCATTGCTGGGTCTGGCCAATGAGGTATTTGAAATATGTTGCCAACTGAGGACAGCGGAAATGTGGTTTATTCTGAGAAAGAGTAGAAGCTGATTTCGCTTGAAACCGGATTATTGACTATCTGGCTGGATGGAAGTGTTGAGTTTTGTTACGATTTTGGTAATATAATGTGTACAGTTTCATTTCAATAGTCACAAAATTGAATTCAAATCGACATATGCAACTATGTATGTATGAGTTACTGAGATATTCATCATTCAATCCAAATATCAGCAAATTTGCCTAAAAAATCTTTTTCTGCAAAACTTTGCAAGAGTGTTTCACTTTCTACAAACAAAAATTTCTTTCATAAACATTGAATAGAACATAGAAACACACAGTACACTACCAAAAACACCAATACAACGTCAATTTCACTCAATGATATTCTGATCCTATTTATACTATATATCTGAGGGGCAAATTGCATTCATTATCGTTTTATAATTCACCTGCTATATAATCTATCTCAAAAATTAATCACTAGTGATTTCTTTTACTGTACATCGAGACGCCTATTTTGTCATGAACCTGTCTGATTATAATTTCAAACTTGTGTCATCATTCAAATCGGCGGTCGTGATCCAAAGCATATTGAGCCATACTCGATTTTTGTGGTCTCGAAAAACGGATTTGAGCAATGTGCTCTTTGAACCGTACTCTCATGGCCCTTCTCGTTTGACCCACATACTTCTTCTCGCAGTCCTTGCAGCTAATTTCATAAATCCCCGACTTTTCTACCGGAGTGAAGTTAGCAGCTGAAATATAGCAGCCGAATGACCATTGGCGTGCGCAAATTTTTTTCAATTTCCTCTTCAGCAGCCAATACGATTTCACAGCAGCTAAAAGATATAGATACGTACGGGTAGCAGTCGAAGTGGACAAAGACTTTGAATAATCATTACAGATGGAAACATAACAATTTCAATCATGAGCTAGAAGGAAAATGACTTGCGAGCCGTCTTAAGGGGTCCAGAGGGGCGAAAACGACTCAAGAATTGATTTAAAAAATTGTACATGGGTGAAATGAATGAGGTGTCACTTTGAAATGATAATAAAAACGTGTGAAACATCAATTTTGTTTATGTGTCGGGAGGAAAATGACTTGCGAGCCGTCTAAGGGGGTTCAGAAGGGCGAAAACAAATTCCAAATTAATTTGAAAAATTATTGCAGGTGAAATAAACAAGGTGTCACTTTGAAATAATAATAAAAACGTGAAAAACATCAATTTGAATGATAAGCTAGAAGGAAAATGACTTGCGAGCCATCTTAGGGGCTCTAGAGGGGCAAAAACGGCTTCAAAATTATTTTAAAAAAGTTTTACGGGTAAAATAAACGAGGTGTCAATTTGAAATAGTAATGAAAACTTGTAAATCATTGATTTAAATCATGAGCTAGAAGGAAAACGACTCGCGAGCCGTCTAAGAGGGTCCGCAGACGGCCAAAATCGACTTCAAAATTGATTTAAAAAATATTTACAGCTGAAAAAACGAGGTGTCACATTGAAATAATAATAAAAAAATGTATAACATCAATTCAAATCATGTGCTGGGAGGAAAACTTGCGAGCCGTCTTAGGGGGTCCTGAGGGAATAAAAAGACTTGAAAATTAATTTAAAAAATATTTATGGGTGAAATAAACGAGGTGTCACTTTGAAATAATAATGAAAACTTGTGAATCATTGATTTCAATCATGTTCTAGAAGGAAAATGACATCTATGACATGATTTTAATTGATATTTTACAAGTTTTCATTATTATTTCAAAGTGACACCCCGTTTTCTTCAGCTGTAAATATTTTTTTAATTAATTTTGAAGTCGTGTTTGCCCTTCTGGGCCCCCTTAGACAGCTCGCAAGTCATTTTCCTTTTAGCACATAATTGAAATCAATGATTTACAAGTTTTCATTATTACTTCAAAGTGACACCCCGTTTTCTTCAGTTGTAAATATTTTTCAAATTAATTTTGAAGTCGTTTATGCCACTCTGGACCCCCTTAGATGGCTCGCAAGTCGTTTTCGTTCTAGCACATGATTTGAGTTGATATTTCATACGTTTTCATTATTATTTCAAAGTGACACCTCGTTTATTTCACCCGTAAAACTTTTTTAAAATAATTTTGAAGCCGTTATTGCCCCTCTGGAGCCCCTAAGACGGCTCGCAAGTCATTTTCCTTCAAGCTTATGATTCAATTTGATGTTTTCCACGTTTTCATTATTATTTCCAAGTGACACCTCGTTTATTTCACCTGTAATAATTTTTCAAATTAATTTTGAATTTGTTTTCGCCCTTCTGAACCCCCTTAGACGGCTCGCAAGTCATTTTCCTTCTAGCACATCATTTGAATCAATGTTTTGCACGTTTTCAATATTATTTCGAAGTGACACCTCGTTTTTTTCAGCCGTAAATATTTTTTCAATCAATTTAGAAGTCGTTTATTCCCTCTGGACCCCTTAAGATGGCTCACAAATCATTTTCCTTCTAACACATGATTGAAATTGGAGTTTACGACTTCGGCTGCTACCCGCACGTATCTATATCTTCCAGCTGCTGTAAAATCGTATTGACTGCTGAAGAGGAAATTGAAAAAAAATTGCGCACGCCAATGGTCATTCGGCAGTTTCCGTAATTTTGGCTGTTATATTTCAGCTGCTAACTTCACTCCGGTGACTCTTCTTTCCTTCTGTCTTTGGGACTATCCAGGATCTGTTATTGTAGCTTATTATACGAGGTGTTGTATGGCACCGCGTCATTTTGGGGTTTTTATACAGCGTGTTCCATAGAGACAACCACGATATCAAATAATTAATTTATGGAAAAATTCAAAACCCTTTACTTATATTGATTAATCCGAGAAAAAAATAATACCACTAATACGCATGAGTGTCTCTAAGCTTCAAGATATACAAGGTGGTTCATTTGTCGAAAGTTATTCTATTTTGAAATTATTACAAAAACCATGAACACTCTGATTATTTTAATTTTCCCGGTCAAATGTAACCATTTTCTCAGTAGGTATATATTTCTACATCCGATATCCTATTACCAGTTTTCTAGATACAGGGCGTTGAAGTGGAAAACAGCTGATGTTAGGTATCAGTTTTTTACTTCAAATGCATTGACTTACATTGCGTAATTAGTTCAATATAAGTTTTTGGTCAGATGAATATTAAAAGGGAAAGCTGAAATATTCAATGCTATTTTTATATAACAATCCGTCCAATAATGATAATGATAGGTAGCGAAATATTTTTAGCCTCGAAATTGTAAACGGTTAAGTATTAACTTTGAAAAATAAGTTCTCTGTAGCGTAAATGTTGAATTATTGAGTGTTTGAAAAACGTATTTCTTATGTAAACTTAGTAAAAGGTATAGTAGACAAAATAATTTGTTTCTTCCTGTGTATTTCAACTGCTTGATATTTTTTTTTCAGTTCTTGCTGTTCATAGTAACTTCCAATTTGAGACAAAGTGAAATTACCATTAGAATATATAGCAGTCGGCGGTCAACAAATCAAAAATCCAAATGAGACACTAATATAGAAACCATCCCCCTCGTTACAGAAAAATTAACTTCCACACGTGCATAAATAGCGTAACATCTCGGGGGTTGCAGATTTAATATTAGCTAATACACCCTGCCCAAAACAAATCGCATCAGACACAGAGGGTGAGGCAAGTCGAGCGGGTTTGAGCATTGTCAGCAGGAATATGGAAAAACCGTGATTGATTGAGATCCTAATCGGACAGTTGAGATATTAATAATAGCAGTAATAATGTAGTTTTCGTGAAAAATGGTGACCCCATTTCACCAAATTTGCACGGTTTAGGGGCGTTTCCAAAAAAAACATGATTGTACTGTTATATTCTAGTAATCACCCTGTATATTGCGAATCAAGCTATAAAAGTGCGTTATTTACTATTGAAATTGTGTGCGAGCGTATTTTCATAAATATTTAGTAAGGTCAATTCTCATAAATGAAAAAAACGAACCAAAATGTGACTGATGACATTCATGAAAATTAATGATATTTTTGTCCTTTCTGAAGCTGCGAACGAAAGTCCCAGGCGGCACACTGACGTTGATTTGGAGGCAATTTTTGGTCATCTGTAACGTACTTTGAAGATGACGTGAGGGTAACGTTAAAATGACGGGTAAATGTCACAGTCCAAAGACGTCATTTGTAACGTCTTTGTGTCGTCATTTGTAACGTCATGTGACGTACTTATCACATTCCAGTGACGTCGTCAGCTAACGTAATTTTAACGTCACTTTTTTTAGCATTCATAGAATGAAATACCCGGAAATATATTAATAATATATATTACATTAATATTAATAATATGTATTATATACATGGCATGGCATCACACGTTGAAAGGTAATGGCTGCGTCTTCTCTAGCTAGGACAAGTCTTTCGAAGACTTTTGAGGGCTGCACTCTTAAGGGTGGGCATCTGGTTGGCGTAAATAACAAAATAAGATGTTTCATTTTAATATTATATATTGTAACGATTTCGAGACCGGCCCAGAGACCGGCCCTGATCTAATTAATTATGCACCCTCGTTCAACTACAACTGCATATCTGCTGGCGTACGGATCGCCGAGAACAAGCTGGAATAAATAGATTGTTCGATACTATTCGAAGAGCCATCTAGATGAAATGTTCTATACTCCTGAATATTCGAGAGCCGTGAATGGAAACTGCTTGGGAGTATATAAGCGGGACAGGCAGAATGGAGAGCAGTTACAGTTTCAGAGTTCGCTGATAGATAGCCATAGTAGAAATAAATTGAAATAGTAAATGTTTTAGTGAATAATCGTTGTAAATAGTGTTATAAATAAATTAGAAAAATTAGTTAGTGCAGAAGTGGGATTGGCCATAGCGAAGTTCCAAGTGTTTTACCAGCTGTTCATAGTCTTCCTGTTGTTGGGCGGTGAGCGTTTGTAAAATATTTGTTGCTTCGCCACGCAATGCCAGTGTCAATGTTAAAGCTTTTTCCCCAGCATTCCATCCATTTGCTTTGGCAGCAGCTTCGAATTGTCGGTGGTAGTTTGACCATGGAGTATTTCCGTCGAACTGAGGCGGTTTCAATGAGAGCTTTCCAGGTTCAGCACTGACCTTGAGATTTTTGATGTCCTTCTGAACTTCGTCCAAGTTCATACTCAGGTCCACCCTTGAGTTTTTATTGTAAGTTTCTGGGGTGTGCGCAGAATCTATTCGCTTTTCTAATTCACTGAATTTTTCCTTTATCCTGCCGATTTCTGTCTCGATTCCATCTTTTATTTTCTCCATCTCTGTTTCAACAGTTCCCATTCTTTCTTCCAAACGATTCGCCACACTGCAAACTTCTTCTTTCAAACTTCTCGAATTTTCTAGAAGCTCTTCTCTCAAATTCTCCGAGTTTTCTAGAAGCTTCACTTCTAAATTTTTCGAATTTTCGTGAAGCTTTTCTTCCAGGCTCTTCACATTTTCTTGAAGTTCCTCTTTTAGACAGTTCGAATTTTCTAGAAGTTCTTCTTTCAGGCTGACAGAATTTTCTTGAAGCTTTTCTTCTAGATTTTTCGAATTCTCGTAAAGCTTATCTTCTAGATTTTTCGAGTTTTCGAGAAGTTCTTCTTTCAAGCTAACAGAATTTTCTAGAAGTTTCTCCTCCAGATTCACCGAATTTTGTTGAAGTTCTTTCAGACTTACGGAATTTTGTTGAAGTTCCTCCTTCAAACTATTCGAATTTTCGAGAAATTTATCTTCCAAGGATTTCGTGGTTTCCTCGAGTTTATTCATTATGGAACTCAAATCAATTCCAGAAACTTCGAATAAGAACGTTTCGGAGTCTTCTCCTTCTTCAATCAGTCCATCTGCAAGTCTTTTCTGGAGTACGGCCTTTTTTCCAGTTGTTTCTAACTCACGCTCCTCTAACTCTTGCTTTAATTCACTTACTTTAAGGTCAACTAGGTGAACTCTTCTCGGAAACATTTTGTCTCTTATTGTCTTTGCCGAAATATCAGTCTATTATTTATTTCACACAAAAAGTTTTCAGTTTATTGTCCCGCGACGCGCAAAACTGTCCACTTTGCACTCAAATGTTCAACGGGTCACTCACTAACTGTCTATTGGGCGCGATAAATGTCTATCAGTTTTTCAACGCGACGAACACTTTAACACTTGTTTATTTTAAACATACGACTTCTGACAACAAATGTAGTAAATCGTGTTTTAAATAAATTAGGAAAATTAGTTAGTGCAGTTTTACTACAATATTATTAATGAAAATTTGATTGGGTAATCCAATCTGCCGCTTCAACCTATCCAATAGTATATTCGTCGGCAAATCTCCAATAGAAAATAACTACTGCCCTCTACGACCGTTTAATTAAATCTTTCAGAATAAACCCATTGTATGAGTTGAAGCAGAGAGGGATAGGATCACAAAATCCATCATCGTTATCATTAGTTCTAATCGACAGTTAGATGTTATGTTTCTGTCTCTCCCATGAAATCAACCATAACGTGATTTCACTTATTTGCTGAGGAGTAAATTAATCCAGATCAAGTACCTATACTACGGTGCATATGGGTGTAAAGTTATGAATACTATCGGTATTGCCAAGACATAACATGAATCACAAAAATTATTTATAAGGGCTTACTTTTGTACCCAGAGAGAGGTGCTTCATTTTAATTGTTTTACAGATATTTTTTGTCAACATAACCTCTAAATTAACTCGTCCCTGATGGTGATGAATAAATGTCGTATTTGAGACGTCAGTTGAGGTTCTAAGAACATATTATGACCTTCGAAATACGTCAAAATGACGTCTCTCTGATGACGGCAAAGAGACGTTCCCAATATGACGTTGTGAAAACGTCAGCAATTCGTCAGGTGACGTCGTTGACCAAAAAATGACTGAAAAACGACGTCAGAATGACGGCAGTGTGCCGCCTGGGGTTTTGTATACCTGCTCTCTAGATTGTATTGTATAATTCAGAAGAAAATAAAATTCTTATCATTATTATTATTATACCTACATGAGTAAATAAGTTATTGGAAAATTCAGCAAGTATATGATTCCTCAGAGACGGAAAAATCGAGTTCATGTAAATAATTTAATTTCTATATAAGTATAAATATATCAATTTCGCCACGAAGCTAAAGGCCAAATTAAAAAAACGATAGGGTTGAAATAATGTTTTTTTTTGTTGAATCTTGTAGCTTTTTTGCCGAATAATTTTTAATTTTATTTTTGAAACGTCAAAGATAATATTAATAATGAAGTAAAAGATCATTTATTTGGTATCTTTTTCAAATAAAAATTGTAATTTGTTAAATACGTATGTCACTTTGCCCTACTCTCCCCTACATTTTGGTAGATAAATTCTACTAATATTATTATTATTAAATGTAACACAAAAGGAAGGACGCTGTTTATTCTGTACATATTTTCATTAGAAATGCCACTATCTCATCTAGAGTTCAATAACAACCAATTCAATTAATATTTCTTCAATAATGGAGATATTTTGATTTCAGTTTAATTCTCTGGGATATATAAAAACACCATCATATCGTTACCATTATTATTTGAACTCTTTGTAATGGTTTTGCACTTGCTCTCCTCACCCAATTCATCATGACACAAAAGGCATATCTAATTTCCGACCCTCATATTAAAATATTTGGGACATATGGAATCGGTTTCAATGCATTGTTTAATATCAGAAGGGGATGATCCCTTTTTGATCCTATTACATGGTATAATGCTCTTAATTTAACAAGTCGGGAGTTTACTTGTCAAAATAAATACTCAGTTGAGACAATAGTAGCCAGAAATCAGAAATCTTCCCAGTCGTTTCAAAATTGAGGGTTTGTATAGTTTTATTTTGGCTGACGCAATTTATTGAATTTCTTCAATTATTTTTAAGGATTGTGAGGATTATAATTTCCTAAATTACCTGTTTTCCATCCATCTTATTTTGTTCTCAATCGTCTGAAAGTGGTCAAAGAGTCTGGATTGGAGTTTTCTCAAAACTTTTGAGAGTTATTTTATGAGATAGATACGGAAAATTCAAAACATTCTTTATTGCTTTTTGAAACGTGCTGCGTCATCTATCGTTATCTGTCGACACTATGTACGGTGTTGGCGACACTGAGGTCCTTTCGTTGCTACGAGGTGTAGTGTGGTGTAGTGAGTGCAGAAAGGAATATGTCAAACCAATTTGCAAACGAATACTTGAATCGAATGACAGGCACAGGTGTAAACGTCGAAAGGCATGCATTTCTCATGCAGGGTTAAAATGCCGATTCAGATACATGCGTGAAAAGAGAGGCATATGATCTTTTCCATGAGTCCCACTCATAGAGTATTTATTATTTTTGTTGTTCAATGTATTAATTTATTCATTCATTTATTTATTTTATATAGTCATATAGTATCCGCAAGCATACACATTGCAACGTTTGCGTTTTCGTGATCTTGATCTTAATGTTTAGTAATTTTTTAGCTGAATTTGTTTAAATTCGATCGCAATGTAGTAAAATATTACATCACAAATAAACCGATTTTTGAATGAAAAAATAGACAAGAAAGTATGAGCCCTGTGAATGAACATGAACAATTGGAGTTATAACCCGGAATTAGAAAAAAAATTGCATGTCTGTTATTATTTAGATATTTATGTATGTTTCCTGATTAACGTCAGCTGTTACTTTATTTTCAATGGCCGACGCCCGATAATAGAATTGCCAAACTCAAAAAAAACTGTCTTTTGAATTGAAGAATTGAATAATGGTCATGAAGTACAAAATTCTCATAATTAACAACGTGATTTCATTTAAGAACCCTATCGAAGAGAAATGAAACTGTATATATAACTTCAGTAGTGGTTTCACTGAACTTCTTGGCGAAATGCTCTGAACAGACCATAGAAATTCTCACGTTCTGAGACCACAAATATATATAAAAAAGAAGAAGATCATTTTGACATGTTCATAACCTAACTTACATAACCTTTTAAACTTGCCATCTGCCAAGCTCTTTGAAATTGAAAATTTCAAAAGCAAACCAGCAATACATCAACAAAAACAGGACCGATCTCATACATTTCTCCTAATATACTTACTCAGAACTCTCAAGAAAATTCGAACATGTCTATGCTAGCTGAACCAAGAAGGAAACAGAAATGGTCTCTTAACCCAAGAGGAAAAGAATGGGCACAAGGTAATATTTTTAATTCGAACTATGAGTGTACACCAAGCGGGAATGTATAGCAGTTATAAAAATAGGAATATTGTAGTTCGTGTTCCTCTTTCAGCTGCTTTAAGAAGTCTTCAAGCATTGTTTTGTTTCAGATACCAACAAATTTGGACAGAAAATGCTGGAAAAAATGGGGTGGCAGCATGGAAAAGGTCTAGGGGCCAAGGAAAGTGGCATAACGGAGCACATAAAGGTCTCTTACAAAAACGATAGTAAAGGTAAAGTTTTTTATATTTTATCCAAGCCTTTCCTAACTCACTGACTCTATGCTAGGTATGGGTTACAAGGAAACCAATGATCAATGGACGGAGCACGAAACAAACTTCAGCGCTTTGCTACAATCACTAGGAGGCAGCGGTAGAACTGAAGAGGTGAAGGTGAATTCTCTAGAGAAGAAATCTCAGTCCTCTAGGGCCAGAGTGCACTACCAAAAATTCACCCGTGGAAAGGATTTGAGCCGCTATTCTGAAAAAGACCTGGCCAACATATTTGGCAAAAAGTCCCTCAAAGAAGTGAAAAATGAAAATCCCATCAAGAGTGAAGACACCGGCTCGAAAGAATACGATTCGGGGTTCCTTTTCAACGCAGGCTCTATGAGAGATTACTTCAAAAAGAAGCTGCCAGGCTTTGGGAACAGCCATGGCTACATGTTGGGCAACAACGGAGTGCTAAAAAAGGCTGAAGAGAACGATTCAGAAAGTGAGCTCAAGCCAAGTTTTGGTTTCGGGTTTAGAAACGAAAAGACTTCTGAGGATGAAGGTAAGACTACTTTCAAGTCGTATATCCAAGAAGATTGTCACACCAAGAGAAAAACCAAGGAAGCAGTTGAGGATTTGGCTTGTTCCCCCATGAAAAAACCAAAGAAAGATAAAAAAAAGAAAGAACCAGAGGAGAATCTTGGGTTATCGAATCCTTCGTTCAATCCCCTTGCAACGCCTATTAAAATTCAGAAGCATATACTAGAACCAATTGAAGAGGGCTTATCAGAGGAAACAGAAGAAACTCCAGTGCAGATATCCAAAGAAAAAAAGAAGAGGAAGAATGTCCTGCCAGTCGAAGAACTTGAAAGTTATGAACATCCTAAGAAAAAGAAAAAGATGGTTGAAATTGATGAAGCAGGTACATTCAACCCCGTTTTTAATGAATTAATCGAAGATAGTGGTAGCTTTGAAACAACAAACAACCCGTATGAAGTTAAAGTTAAGAAGAAGAAGAAAAAGAAGAGAGATTGTGACGATGGCGACAAATCTGTTGCAGACGAGCCTGACACAAGCAGAAAGAATACTGGTGCAAATTCACACTTTGATAACCCTAATTTTGTACAAGCAGAAGAAAATTCCAACCACACTGAAGCCGAGGCGAATCCGTTGGAGGTAAAAGTCAAAAACAAGAAGAAGAAAAATAAGAAAATCGCGTTAGGTTTAGAAAATCCTGAAACCGAAGAGTACTCCACTGGTCCTGATCAGTTTCAAGAGAACCCTTATGAAGTTAAAGTCAAGAAAAAGAAGAAGAAAACCTCCACACTGGACAGCCATGAGATTGAGAGAATTCGACCTGAGAAGAAGACGAAAAATTATACTATGGCACTTGATAATCCAAGTTTCGGGGATGCTGAAGAAAGTTCTGCAGGTGTATCCCAAGCTGAAGAGAATCCTTACGAAATAAGGAAGAAGAAAACAAAGAAACAGCCTGTTGACAACCACAGCTTTGTTGATTCAGTAGAGCCTGAAGTCGAAGCCGTGGAAAACCCGTACGAGATAAAAGTGAAGAAGAAAAAAAAATCAAAGAAAAACCAAGATGGTAGCCTAGCTGAAGCTCCAATCGAAGTTGCTGTGAAAGGAATCACAAATCCTGCCCTAAGCTTGGATGACACGATAGACAACCCTTCGATAAATGAAGACTGTGACTTGATGTTCAACATTGTATCGACTCCGGTCATGAAAGAAGACAGGACTACTGCTATCGACAGTGTTACCGAGGTAGACAGCGCGAGAAGAAGAAAAAGCGTAAGGTTCAACGATGTCACGCAGGAACGCATCATTCCCAACAAGGAGGAAATGCGAGAACTGTACCAGGAGTCCTGCGGGAAAAAAACCAAGAAAAAAAAGGAGGAAGGGGTCGATAACGTAAACTTCGACAAACAAAAGACCAGTTTGGAGGAGAACCTGGACAGTATATCGAAGACTCTGGACACGTATCAAGCAGAGATCGACAACGACATAAACGAAGAGAAATTGAAGACGGTCACTATGGAAGACATCATGGTGGGGGAAGTGGGTAATCCCCACGGGGAGAACGAACAGTTGGCGGACGGAACTCGGTTGAAGTTCAAGTACGCTAATTTGAATGCGAAAACCCCGTTTTATCACATGGATAAGGTCGGCCCAAAGAAGTCCTACAAGCATTTGATAAAAGGGGATATTCTGGTGATGTTTAAGGGTACCAATTTGCACAAGGTGAAGGGGTACGGGGCTAGGAGGAGGGTGCAGGATTAGGGACAGAATTGTTTTTGTTTCATGAACGCAATTGTTGTGTTTTATGGAAATGTCTTAGGATGTACTATTTTTATTGTTTTATTTTGATTTTAAAGAACACTTTGTACAAATCATACATATAACAACAAATAAAATATACAAAACGTATTACCTATTTGAAAATATCACTGTTTTCCACTGTATTTTTAAACAAAAATTCAGTTTTACTTGGCATAAAAGTAATTGAAAAAAGTATTTCGAATACTTTTTGGTATCTGAAATACTTTGGCATTTCGGTATTTTGTATTTGCTATTTCAAATACTTTCCAAAATATTTGAATTTGGTAATCGCTTGCAGCACAAAAAGTATTTGAAACACTTTTTGGCGGGATTTCGAATACTTCATAGTATTTGAAATACAATTATGTATTTGAAATGTTCTCAGAAGTATTTCAAATACACTCGGTTGTATTTCGAATAAGTACTATGAAGTATTTGAAATTTCGCCAAAAAGTATTTCAAATACTTTTTGTGATTGAAATACTGTGGCGTTTCGGTATTTTGTATTTGCCATTTCAAACACTTTCGAGAATATTTGGATTTGGTAATTATTGCATGCATCACTGGAAAAGTATTTGAAACACTTTGGCGGGATTTCGAATACTTCATAGTATTTGAAATACAATTATATATTTGAAATGTTCTCAGAAGTATTTCAAATACACTCGGATGTATTTCGAATAAGTACTATGAAGTATTTGAAATTTTGCCAAAAAGTATTTCAAATACTTTTTGTGATTGAAATACTCTGGCGTTTCGGTATTTTGTATTTGCCATTCCAAATACTTTCGAGAATATTTGGATTTGGTAATGGCATGCATCACTGAAAAAGTATTTCAAACACTTTTTGGCGGGATTTCGAATACTTCATAGTATTTGAAATACAATTATGTATTTGAAATGTTCTCAGAAGTATTTCAAATACACTCGGTTGTATTTCGAATAAGTATTATGAAGTATTTGAAATTTCGCCAAAAAGTATTTCAAATACTTTTTGTGATTGAAATACTGTGGCGTTTCGGTATTTTGTATTTGCCATTCCAAATACTTTCGAGAATATTTGGATTTGGTAATGGCATGCATCACTGGAAAAGTATTTGAAACACTTTTTGGCGGGATTTCGAATACTTCATAGTATTTGAAATACAATTATGTATTTGAAATGTTGTCAGAAGTATTTCAAATACACTCGGTTGTATTTCGAATAAGTATTATGAAGTATTTGAAATTTCGCCAAAAAGTATTTCAAATACTTTTTGTGATTGAAATACTGTGGCGTTTCGGTATTTTGTATTTGCCATTCCAAACACTTTCGAGAATATTTGAATTTGGTAATGGCATGCATCACTGGAAAAGTATTTGAAACACTTTTTGGCGGGATTTCGAATAATTCATAGTATTTGAAATACAATTATGTATTTGAAATGTTCTCGGAAGTATTTCAAATACACTCGGTTGTATTTCGAATAAGTATTATGAAGTATTTGAAATTTCGCCAAAAAGTATTTCAAATACTTTTTGTGATTGAAATACTCTGGCGTTTCGGTATTTTGTATTTGCCATTCCAAATACTTTCGAGAATATTTGGATTTGGTAATGGCATGCATCACTGAAAAAGTATTTCAAACACTTTTTGGCGGGATTTCGAATACTTCATAGTATTTGAAATACAATTATGTATTTGAAATGTTGTCAGAAGTATTTCAAATACACTCGGTTGTATTTCGAATAAGTATTATGAAGTATTTGAAATTTCGCCAAAAAGTATTTCAAATACTTTTTGTGATTGAAATACTTTGGCATTTCGGTATTTTGTATTTGCTATTTCAAATACTTTCCAAAATATTTGAATTTGGTAATCGCTTGCAGCACAAAAAGTATTTGAATCACTTTTTGGCGGGATTTCGAATACTTCATAGTATTTGAAATGTTCTTAGAAGTATTTCAAATACACTCGGTTGTATTTCGAATAAGTACTATGAAGTATTTGAAATTTCGCCAAGAAGTATTTCAAATACTTTTTGTGATTGAAATACTCTGGCGTTTCGGTATTTTGTATTTGCCATTCCAAATACTTTCGAGAATATTTGGATTTGGTAATGGCATGCATCACTGAAAAAGTATTTCAAACACTTTTTGGCGGGATTTCGAATACTTCATAGTATTTGAAATACAATTATGTATTTGAAATGTTCTCAGAAGTGTTTCAAATACACTCGGTTGTATTTCGAATAAGTATTATGAAGTATTTGAAATTTCGCCAAAAAGTATTTCAAATACTTTTTGTGATTGAAATACTTTGGCATTTCGGTATTTTGTATTTGCTATTTCAAATACTTTCCAAAATATTTGAATTTGGTAATCGCTTGCAGCACAAAAAGTATTTGAATCACTTTTTGGCGGGATTTCGAATACTTCATAGTATTTGAAATGTTCTTAGAAGTATTTCAAATACACTCGGTTGTATTTCGAATAAGTACTATGAAGTATTTGAAATTTCGCCAAAAAGTATTTCAAATACTTTTTGTGATTGAAATACTCTGGCGTTTCGGTATTTTGTATTTGCCATTCCAAATACTTTCGAGAATATTTGGATTTGGTAATGGCATGCATCACTGAAAAAGTATTTCAAACACTTTTTGGCGGGATTTCGAATACTTCATAGTCTTTGAAATACAATTATATATTTGAAATGTTCTCAGAAGTATTTCAAATACACTCGGATGTATTTCGAATAAGTACTATGAAGTATTTGAAATTTTGACAAAAAGTATTTCAAATACTTTTTGTGATTGAAATACTGTGGCGTTTCGGTATTTTGTATTTGCCATTCCAAATACTTTCGAGAATATTTGGATTTGGTAATGGCATGCATCACTGAAAAAGTATTTCAAACACTTTTTGGCGGGATTTCGAATACTTCATAGTATTTGAAATACAATTATGTATTTGAAATGTTCTTAGAAGTATTTCAAATACACTCGGTTGTATTTCGAATAAGTACGATGAAGTATATGAAATTTCGCCAAAAAGTATTTCAAATACTTTTTGTGATTGAAATACTCTGGCGTTTCGGTATTTTGTACTTGCCATTCCAAACACTTTCGAGAATATTTGGATTTGGTAATTATTGCATGCATCACTGGAAAAGTATTTGAAACACTTTTTGGTGAACTTTCAAATACATATTCATGGCATATGAAATCCAATTTTGTATTTGAAATATTCTCAGAAGTATTTCAAATACCTCTAAAAATCATGGAAAATACAAAATCATCAGATTCCCTTGAAATTGCGTATTTGCATTTGTGTGCATATCAAAGAACGTTGAATTTTACACAAATGAACAGAACAATTATGAAAACAAAATTTTATAGGAAAATGTCCCCTCTATCAACTTCAGATGAACTTTTCCACTTGAGAAAGGCCAAAGATGGAGCAATTCTGCGAACGCCAATATATTCAGAATGATAAAATTATTTTCCCTATTCGGCAAATTACAAGTAGATCGACGATAACAGAAAATGTCCCAATGTTAGTATGTAATAAAGTGGGGCCTTGACCAAACAATAATAATAATAATTTTGATAAATGATGATCGCGTTTTGACCATGCTTGAAAAGTTCATCAGCCCTCTTCATTCCCTGGGATTCCACTGTATCCCTACCCTGGAAGGCTAATTTTGGAGCACTCTATACCAAACTGAATATAGTTCGTCAATGAAATGTCAACATCGATAAAGTGTCTGTCAAAATGCCAATAAAATGAATACCATCGCCGTAAGACTCCCTTATACTGGTGTAATATTTCAGAATAGCCTTACGTTGTTTGCAGCCCTTTTCCCACTTTCGGCTCTGTCCGCTTCACGTTGGTTCCAACTCAGTTACACACTATGTATGTCACGCAGATGAGAAATGTTGCAAACAAGGATGCTGTGTCGATTTCAATAACTATGCGAAGAATATTCAATCCTGGTATTTTTGGTAAGACACTTTATGATTAGTTTGGCTTGAGGCTTGAAAAACTTCATGCTAAAACATTTATTTGTGTTCAGGATATCCTCGATGAAAGTTTGTTAGGACCTGTAAAAGTGGCATGCCCTTTACATACGTAACTTCTGTGAAATTGAACACAATGAGAGTTCATACCAACAGTTTTTGAATGATCGCATAAATAAGAATGAGTGTTTCGGATTTCTCAACAAATTTTCAGGTTGGTGATCCTGCTGGTTATTATTTTGATCTACAGCTGTACTTGGTATTGCAAAAAAGTCAAGATGGCTCACAGACCGTTGAATGTAGAGTGTGCGAATCAGAGCTCAACTTCCAATACCATTTCATCAGCTCACACTTCGCCAAGGAGAAACGATGAGGTTGACCAATTTTTGAGCTGTTTACTTCAGACCTGTAACAATCGTAAGTATACGATTCTAGAGTTGAAAATGAGATATTTTTCAAAAGATTAAAACGTTGACAACTTTGAAAATTACCGGATGTTCCCAGCCAATCATCGTGTGACATGAAGGGTTATGTGATGTAGCAATGTTGCACCAATGCGATGTTAATTTTTTCCCTTTATTTGACGGATATATTTGTTATTACAGTCACAATAACACATCACAAACAGGAAAAAATGTGATAAGGCAGAGCAACATTCATATCAAACCACACTTAGGCTATCAACAAAGCTACCAAGTCATGTTATCACATTGAGACATCTATGAGATGAATATTATAGGTTACATTTTCTCTGCAGATTTTATTAAAATCTATAACAACCTTTTGACTGATAGGAAAGTTGTCAAGTAGACGGCATGACTCATACCGTTGCAAAGAACAAATCTGCGTTTCGGCAGTCGTCTACTGGACGTTGTAAAAACATCTGCATTCGCAACATACGAGCGTGTCGTAAAGATCGACGTAGCACGCGTCCATACCGATTAAAGATATAGTACCCAGCAAACACAGATACATCTCCGAGATATTGCTGCGATGTCACTTCGTGACCTGCGATTTGCATCGTTACGTCGCACAGACGTCCCAGCGACTCACTTTTTTCACACTTATGATACAGGCTGGCGACGTCTTTGCGATGTAGTTCTGAGACGCCGCAAAGATACCTCCTAATAACGTATCAGGGATGTAACAGAGCGACGTAGTAGCGATTTCTTCACTGTAAAGGCGGATTTATCGGATTCATAATGCACAATTTAATGCATATGCGTAATTTTAATGTGAAATTCATGAAATTTCAATACTCAGATTCATATGAAACCATTTATCCGTTTCATAATTTATAATTTCTAAATGGTTTCATATGAATCTGAGTATTGAAATGTTATAAATTGTAGTTTAAAATTATGCATATGCATTAAATTGTTGGAAATATCAAAACATGAGCACGGTATGCAAAGCATTCAAAGCAACAAAGCCTCGATCTTCGATCAATGCATAGATTCAAAGAACAAAGAACTAGAACTGAATATGGTAACAGCCGGTCACGCCGTCGCCTCCCGCTTTCAGGTTGGCCAACATGGCCTACGATCTTGTGTTGCCAACTTACCGCGTTAATTCAAAATAAACATCACAAATTGAGGATTTGCCTTTTGACCGTGGTGAAGGACAGATGGCGTCCTTGTGGTCGGCAGTCAAGTGAATGTGTGTGAAAGTCATATTATCACCCGATCTGGAGATAATTCAATAAAAATATAGTAGCAAAGATATCTGAGTATAGATTTTGATCTCTAAATGATGTCGCAGTATGACGTCTATGGCAAGTAACAATTTGACATCCCAAATGACAACAATATGACATCGCATAGACATCTTTATCCGGCTATTATTGATTTTGATATCTAAGGGGTGTCGTGGTGTAATATCGCAGGAATGTCAACGATATGATATCGCAAAGACATCTAAATCCCATTTTTTACGATATTGACATCCCTGAGATGTGGATGTTTGCCCAGTGTTGACTGGGTAGGTACAGTGATGTATTCAAGGTCATAGCTCTTAAGAAAATCCACTTTCTACTACTTCGCTTCGGCTTGAGTCTACTCCACTTTCATCTACTAATATTTGCTGGAAAAATTCAAATTGAAACAATCAAAACAAGACATTTCAAGTGCGTCTGCGTGTGTAGATACTGAAACTTTTATCACTGCCCTCTAAATACTTTTCTCTTGGATTCGTAAAATATTCTTCCATGAATTCTGTAGCTCTCTGATTTGTTCGATCGATGATTTCTTGTTTCGTTTACAGGTCAGGACGCAAATAAAAGAACAGGACCACCTCCGAACTATCAGGTGGCACTAAGCATGCCAAAGTGTCACAAAAGTACGCGAATTGCTCGAATCCATTTCGACGACGAAATCGGCAACGGCGTCAGAAGAGGCGAAGGCCCTTCAGAAAATGTACCTCCACCCACATATGACGACGTCGTTGTCCCAAAAAAAGGAGACAGTAAAAAATAAGTGCCTTTGATATTACCTATCGAAATTGAATTGTTTCAGCACATTCACACTTATCTAGCAGAAATGTTCTTGTATATTCCTCAGTGGTGTTCTTGTTTTGGTGTCACGTGTTTGGAGTTTATTAAATTTTGTTACGAGGTTCATTACTTTTGATTATTTATGTAGCAAGTAACAACCCTGTTGCCGGATCTGGCCGCGATATCCACGCTCAGCCTGCTCGGGTGATCTCACCTCCGCTAGTTAACGGTACATCGATGACTCATCGTTCTACCCTCATCAAGAACTTACCAGAGCCACGTGAACGAGTCACCGTAGAGTCTTGGCTGTTTGAAAACGGCTACTTGCCGAACATCAGATGGCAGACAGAGTCGCAGAGTTGTAGTTGCAGATATATTTCGAGACTTCGCAAATAGACACAGTAGTGAGAGTGACTGTGAAACCAATGTTTCAAACAAATTATTGTTCAGAAGAGTTTTACATAAATTAGCGAAATTAGTTCAATGTATTTTCACTACATTGGTGTCAGAAGTCGGATGTTTAAAATAAATGAGTGTTCGCCATGTTGAATAAAACCGATAAGAAATTTATCGCATTACGGGACAATAAATTAAAAACTTTCTGAGTTAAATAGACTGATATCTTGGTCAAAAAGACACTGAAGGACAAAATGGAAGAAACGAGGGTGCCGAGTTCTGAAATACGGAAGTTTTACGTGAAGCCGCCTCAGTTCGACGGAGAAACTCCTTGAGAAAATTACCGACGATAGTTTGAAGCCGTGGCCGAAGCAAATGGGTGGAATGCAGGGGAAAAAGCTGTTGCACTAGTACTGGCATCACGCGGTGAACCAACGAATATTTTATAGACCCTCACCGCGCAAGAACTAGAGGACTTTGATACGCTGGTAAAACAACTAGAGTTACGGTATGGTCAGATTCACCTGAAATACGTAAACTATTTACAATTGAAAACCGGAATCCAGAAAGAGGGCTAATCCTTACAGGAATTTGAAGTCGATATTGCACTCTTAGATCGCCTTGCATACCCAGCCACACCGAAAAACGTAATAGAGCGATTAGCGGTTCATGCATTCTTGAATGAACTTCGCGACCAAGAAATCAGGCAAGTATTGATATTAGAACGTCCAATAGATCTCGTAGGCGCACTGAAACGTGCTTCAGAATTCAAGGATGCAAAACTATACTGCAAAAGCCAGAATAACGTCAAGGTGGTTCAGGAAGATTCACAGAGGCTTACTATTATTGGGGCTGCTATAAGAAAAGTGATAAAGGAGTGTTGCCTGGGAAAAGACAGATAAAAGATGCCTCGCACCATGCTGCTAGATACAGGTGCGACTAGGACAATCCTTGGGCTTACTTTTGCCAAAACCCTGGCAAAAATTAAACCGTCAACTTGAAAGCTACACACAGCAACAGGAGAGCCGGCAACTGTGTATGGTGAACTCCCAATAGAGATTTCTAATGGATTTGGAAACCCAAATAAAAAGAGACGAAAGTTCTTAATTTTTCCGTCCTTGTTGCCAGGGAATGTACTCTGTGATTGGTTACTATAAGGTCAGGGAGTATGAATGTCATTTTCAATTGTAGCTGTCATGTCATCCAAACTAACCGCCATTATGGTAACCAATCACAGAGCGCGCCCCTGGCAACAAGGATGGAAAAATTAAGAACTTTCGTCTCTTTTCAT
This sequence comes from Chrysolina americana, assembly GCA_958502065.1. NCBI lineage: Eukaryota > Metazoa > Arthropoda > Insecta > Coleoptera > Chrysomelidae > Chrysolina > Chrysolina americana. The sequence goes on along the minus strand of OY293410.1, from coordinate 108,095,056 downwards.
TTGGGTTTCCAAATCCATTAGAAATCTCTATTGAACTGATTTTAGGCAGCACTAGAGTGAAACACCGGGCTCTAGTAGCAGACATCCAGGATAAAGCAGTAAATGGAATAGACATCATGAATTCCAGAGGTTTCGAGCTGAATTTTGAAGACATCGAGAAGAGGCATTGGCGTAGTATTCTCCAAGAAGTTCATTGGACGCTAGAAACTGCGGGTGCCACTCCAGGAAGTTGGAGGGGTGCTACAGTTGAAGAGGGACCAGAGAAACATCTTCTACCTGGTTTCCAAAAAGCCTTCTCGAGATAAACTGACCTATGAAGATATCTGGAAGAGCCTAACCAGATTAGGAGAGGCGATGCTGGACCAGAATCTTGTGTATATACCTGGCAATTCCAAAATTGTCCTGTGGAATTGATGAGCTGGATTGGAGAGTTAAAAGAAGTATTCTTGAGACGGTATTCAGATCCAGCGGAATATTTTGGTGTGCTGTTACCATTTTACTCGACCCAACTTGAGAGACTGTGGAGTGTTACTTCCATCGAACTTCAAGATGCAGATATGGAGAATTCAACAAAAAATATCGTCGCCTAGCGATTTATTACATCATCACTGCTCTGATGACATCAAAAAAGAATCGAAAACCATGTTATAAATAACTAGACGAGTCACCAGTTCCGAACCTTTTAAAATGACGGCAACATCTCTAGGCGTTTCTGGATTGTTCTAACAGAAGTATTGTCGGTATAAATACAGGAATCTCGAACGTAGTTTGGCAGTTTTCTACAGTTTACGATAAGTTCGTTACAATCAGGGTTGGATTCTCAACAGTGACTGTATTTGGTTGAAATAAATTGAATGCTATATGTTACAAGTCAAAATAAATTAGCGGATTATAGTTGAGGGTATTTTCATTGCAGTATATAAACTGCACTGGAGCACAAAGTGCTAGGTCGAAGAGCTTGATGACATATTTACGATGAACAATGTTTGTGACGTATTATACACATAATTTCGAACTGCCGATGAGAATGAATGTCTTTGTGAAACACAGAAGTATGCCTTGACCATTTCTGCGAGAAAAATTGCGAATATTACGTAAAATGTACGACGTGAAGCAACTTCGAATTTTACGTAACAGCTTACCGCGTTAACGCGGCAATCAATACCTCTTACGGTTCCGACGCCTAGCGTCGGGTGTTCGACACAGGGCGTCGACTTGCAGTGTCGGGCCAGCCGGTTGTTTCCCCGATAGAAAAACAATCAGAGACCAAACAAACAAACATTGAATGGTCGCCGAGCCGTTTTGAAAAAGTGTCGCAAGGATGAGCGTCAAGGTAAGTGCGATTATCCGCAATAATAATATTAATTTTTACGGCAAATACGACGAAAAATATGCCGAGTCTTCAAGCTGTTACGTCGACGGTCCACAATTCCAATTCTAATTCCTAATTCGAGACGTTTATTCAATCTAGTCAAGTCGTGTCGTCGGCTGTATAAACAAGTGACGATTATTTACTGCATATCGTTTATTGGATCGCGATTGGCGGGGTCACATACCAGGCGCTTTTTTTAAGAGCGACAGTTGGATAAAATCTGCTTTGGTGTAATTACAAATATTATGAATGGTGCTGTGAAGCAATTTAGGCACAAATGACTTCCATAGAAGGACAAGTGGGCAATCATCATGGAAATCAGGTACACTATTACTTTACTGCTTGTCTAAGTTAGCACTTTATGTCTTGTGTCAGCTGCGACATTATAATTTTATTACTCTTTACCCCGCAGCAAAATCTAAAAGAAAATAAATACAATTTTTTTTAAGTTGAACGATTTCATTAACAATTTGCACCAAGAACTAAAAAAAATTTGGCAGATCTCTGTTTACTACAGTTTAGATTCCACAATATCAATAATGGCACATCATATAGGTATTTTTCGATGTAAAATCGTGGCGCGAGATGTATACGCGTAAAGTTCTGAATTTCCCCCTTGATTTACACCCTTCACCCGCCCCCTACCATCAACATTTTTCATTATATTGTATTGTCATCAGACCTACATTTAGTACAGGCTAAATAGGATAAGACCCAAAAAAAATTGGGCCCTTTTGATTTTCTAGATTGTGGGAAGTTTTGGGGTACCGAATAAGTCTAGCAACTCTTCATAAAAGTACGGGCACGGATTTTCGAAATTTTGGTACTTGAAACTCAAAAATATTTTGAATCGTGAATAAGTCGAAAACCATGAGGAATTCGAAAAATAGTTTTCTTGTCGTTTTTTCGTTGGAGCCACTATTTCTGAGTAATTCTCTCTCAAAGCCGAAAGCCGGAGCACCCGCTCGCGAATTCCCGCCAGTGCGAATTCAAGCAAATTTACACCCCAAGCGCAAATTAAAATTGCTCTAACTCGTTGAAAACTACTCCGTTTTCAAAGAATCAAAATGCATAATGATGGGTAAGTTCTCTATTTTGTACTCCGGTAAGGTAGCATAATTTTCGACTTTGGAAATTTTCAAAAATCTTGCGAGATGAAGAGGTATATTGGCCACACAAGCACTTGAAGTTTCAATGAATATATTCCATCACTCGCAATATAAACAAGCAAATCCAACGAGAGATTTGTCGTTCGTATTATTATCAATATTTTCATGTATATAACATACATGAGTTACTTCTTGGTTTCAAATGAACTGACGTTCAAAAAACGAACACGATCTTAGTTCTCGATTGATTATTATTTCGATATTCACAGACTTTTTAATCGTTTCTTTTATCCAAAGATGAGGGTATTCATTTTGAAGCGTAGAATCTCAGCTTCAAGTTCGTATAAAAACATTCATAGTATGATGTATCCTCATTATGAAGATTTTGAAAATGCATAGAAAGGTCAAAATGTCCCATTTTCCGTAAATATTTCCTTAATTATCCAAGAGTAAGTTTCTTCGAAAAATTCATGTTGTATTTGTGGAAACACGTTACAAAGAATCGATTTCGGGTCGTTACATTATATTCAATTACTTGGTTTAAGAATACGAAAGCTTTCTTTTCGTCTATTTCCCGCGAAGAATTCGGCAACCACAGTCATTATCACCGATAACCACACACGTGTGCAAACCACAGAACTCATAATTATATCATAAGATATAATTATGAGTTCTGTGGTGCAGACGACGTGTTTTGTGTAGTAAACATTTGTCAAGTGCGTACTGCTTTCTGTAGTCTTCACGGTGTTTTTCACATAAAAAAATTGGATTTTTCACTGGGGCCAGTGCAAAAATTGTAGAGGAGAGAATTTAGAAGAGGTACGAATTATGTAGAAACTAAGAAAAGAAGGTATTAGTAGTGAAATGATGTTTATGTGCTCTAAATTTTTTGCTTCGAGTCTTTTTTTCGAATTCCTCGTAGTTTTCGAGTTATTCGCGATTCAAACTATTACTGAGTATTTAAACCCGTTTTAAGGTGAAAATTTTGAGGTTAGGAAAAAATACCTAGGATACTTTTTTGTAGAGAATTTTGTGCTTTACATTTTTGTCACGGCAGTTTTTTTCGAATTCCTCATGGTTTTCGAGTTATTCGCGATTCAAAATATTTTTCAAGTCCCAAAATTTCGAAAATCCGTGCCCGTACTTTTATGAAGAGTTGCTAGACTTATTCGGTACCCCAAAACCTCCTAGAATCTAAAAAATCAAAAAGGCCCAATTTAATTTGAGGTTTTAGCTCAACATCTAATATACCTATACTAATTACTGTGCAATATTTCGTTGAAATCGGTTGACGGCGGGAAGGGTGTCAAAAATGATTCGCTAGATTGTATCCTTCTGGGATATCCACAAGATATCGTTCAAGGATATCCATGAGATATTGTCCACGGATATCCATCAGATGTTGTACAGAGACATCTACAAGATATCACAAGGATGTCCGTGAGGCATTGTTCACATTTGTATGCAAAAGATATGTTTCGAGGATATCCCTAAGATATTATTTAGAAATACCCATAAAAGAATATTTATGGAAATACGCTCGCATATACGTCAATCCTAATATTGAATATTGCATTTTCATAGCTTGATTCGCAATATACAGGGTGATAACTAGAAGCTCAATACAATAATAGTAATTTTTCTGCAACTTCCCGTAAACTTTGCGTTGCTTTGAAAATGAACTTTGATTATTATGTGACATATGACGAAGATTGCACTTTCAAACAAAAACAATACATAAACAAGTGATTATCAGGTATGAGTAAAGATAAGAAAGTGCGCACTTCAAAATTGAGAATTTTTAATAATATTTTTTTAATAAATGAAAATTACATTGGCATGACAAAACAATAATTATTCAAATGAAGTGCTGAAAAAACGAAATAACAAATTATAGATAATATTCAAAACCAATACAAATATGAATTAAAATGGTACGGAAAGTGTCTATGAAATATTATTAAGATTCGACTTCAAATTTAGTGTGCATATTCATAATTTTACGAAAATGGGTAGAAAAAAGTTATGGAAAGAAATGACTTTTTCAACTCCAGATGAACTTGTCAACTCGAGAACGGTTTGAAATATTAAAATTCTGCCAACGTCAATCGATTCAGACTGACGGAATTGTTATAGTCTGTGTACTTCAAAAGGACAACATTTTTCATATACCATGAGTTTCAACGAGAAATGGTTTCGTAAATGCCTAGACTAGTGGCGCACCCAGAATGATATTTTGGGGGGGTACACGGATCTAAAATTCAGCCGTAGGCGAATTTTTTTCTGGTCAAGGTTATGTGTATTTCAGAATAGCGATAGAATGCTATTTATTTTCAATTCGCTTACAAACTGTGAGATAAATAGTGGTTTGTCTGTAGGAGTTCGGGGAGGGGGGCTGTGCGCCCGTGCCCCCACTCCTCCTGGGTGCGCCACTGGCCTATACCAATCTCTATTTGACTCTGAATCGATTTCAAAATCGGTGAGCACATGCAATGAATTCTATGAATATGGAAAAAAGGCGACAATTTTTTTTTTCCGGATATTACAGCTCTCAACTTCATAGATGAACTTCTCAACTCAAGAAAGGATTGAAATTGAGCTAATCTGCGAAAGCCAATCGATTCAGAATGAGGACGTTAGAATACTCTGAATTTGAATCAAAAATATTAATGGATAACATTTTCCAAATACCCTGAATTTTTTTTATATATTTTTTTTTATTTTTTTATTTTTTGACAAAATGCAAACTTTTGTCAATCGTATTCCGACGAGCTGATTTCAGATAACATCTCAAGAAGTAAACTCGACGGAGAAAATTTCCTTATGTGAATCCGAAAATGTACTCGTTTTTCCTAGTTAGAAAGCTAGTTCGCTTACAAAATATTAATTTTGTAAAAAGGTTAATCGTAAGCTTGCCCGGATATTACATATTTTTCTTTTTTTTCATATTTGTAAAATTCTACCTTATTTGTATACTCTCACTAAAATTTACCCTATATTTCAAATTTAATCTTAATATCTCATAAACTAAAACAGCTATGTAGAAAAAAATAAAAAAATCTCGAAATTTTAATGTTTATTGGAAAAAAATCTGCTTTTCTCTGAATAATACTCCTCCGTCATCTTGTTACTGAATTTTGATACACCCTGTATATACGACGGAATATTTTATTCCAAATCAACTCTCCTATATCTGGACCAAAAATAATTTGTATAAAATACGCCTGATTCATAGTCAGTTTTAAGATTCTTTACACTACTCCAAAAAAAATAGTTCTATTATTAATTTTATCAAAATAAACATGTTCTATAATAAACTGAAAATGTTATAAAGAAAAGTCTATGTCTACAAATTCAAATATCAGTAGCGAGAATTAGCGAGAGCAAACACGTTTGAATACGATTCAGAGCAAGTGCGTAATGGTGCAATTTTATTTTTAACAAAAATAAAGAAATGTTGGTTGTGATCAAAATTCTGTTGGCGCATTTCAAACGTTTTTCTAGCAGTGTCTGAGACATCACCAATGTTGACAGACATCGGTTTTTTTACGATCTCACGGCTTCTAGTTGAATGATTTATATTGCTTTTACAAATTAAATGAAAACAGAATCCCCGTTGTTGATATTTTTCGTCACCGCAGTTAATTATTGCAAAGCAATTAACTTCTACACTTTAATATTCTAGAATACCGGCTAGTGAGTAAATATTAGCTTTTTGATACGCGAAAGATAAGATAACCCAAAATAGTCAGCCAGTCTGCCATAACAGTTTTTGTGTCCTCAAAGTGCGAAGGGAAATGAATTTTTTCCGTCGTTTGGAAAACAACGTGAGTGGAAATTGATGTTGTTGAGCTTAAACTGATGTTTATTGATTAACAGTTGCTTGTACGAATTTTAACGACCCTGTGACTTGAGAATTATCAACAAATGACATAAGTACACTTGATTATTGATATTTTTTTGGAGTTCAAAAACCTGCCATACAAAATCTAAAAATGTAAAATCAAGGAAAGCTATAAAAGTTTAGAAAGGCGAATGGATCAATCATTTTTTTTGAGAAGATACGTTTACGAGAATGTGGTATTGGAAAAAATTATTTAATTTTGGTTAGTAGCTAATCGTTTTATGAATTTGCCTATCCGAAAAGATACAGTCAAAATAACTAAATATCTACAGTGTGTGCAATTTGAAACCCTAACACTGTTATTTTGAAGCCCATAGACTGATTTTGAAAAATAATATTTCAAGTTATAGAACTCGATGAGCTCTATTCAAAAATGTTGACAGATATGAGTTATTCACATTTTCGAGGCTTACTAGGCTCTGTGAAAAGGGTCGAAATTTCAAGAAGGACCATTTGGCATTTTTTTCTCGAAAAATATGCCCAAATCGAATAGGGCATATTTTTAACACCCATAGACCATGTTTTAGCCCAATATCTCATATAGGATGTTAGTTATAGGGTGCCAAATTTCCGAATTCATGCTTTTTTGTATCTTTAACACTTTCAATTTGTCATAATTTTTTTTTATGTTTGCACCTCTCCTCATAGTTCGATTCGGTTTTGCATCCTGTTTTATTTCGAAAATTTATATCAAAAATCGCAAAACTTAAAACTTATTATGTTAAACTTCCTTTGTGTCTACGGCTTTACTTGGTCTATTTTTGGAAATATTTGGTTTACATGATACTTTAAACTAATCGATAGATGAAAGAATAATTGTTTGTACAAGAATCTTTTGAACGTGTTACTGGACTTGAATTTGGCTACGTCTTCTTTCAACAATCTGCAAATTGGTTGTCTATTTTTGAACTGAATTTAGAAAAACCTTCACTTGTAATAAATATTTATCAATCACATGCTGAAAAAAACTGAAATGGTCGTTTGGCTGGAAATAAACCATAATACAGGTTTCAAAATTCAGACGTAGTGGAAAGGAGTCATTTCTCTCCATATTTTTTTCCAGTCCTTTTCGTGACATTTTTGACATTGTATATCTTTTTTATGCCAAACCTTGAATCTGAGTATAAAAAATCATATATTTTCGGAATCTGCGTGAAATTTTGCGTATATAATGTATTTTTCATGATTGGACTTTTTTCATTTTTCGAATTTTATATCGAATGGACCAAAATTAACAGATACTAATTTGATCATTCTGAGTCGATTGGCGTTTGCAGAATTGCTTTATCTCCAACCGTTCCCGAGTTAAAGAGTTCATCTGGAGTGAAAAGGAGTCATTTCTCTCCATATTTTTTTTCTAGTGACATTTTTTACATTGTATTCCTTTTATATGCCAAACCTTGAATCTGAGTATTAAAAAAATCATATATTTTCGTAATATGCATGTTTTGCGTATATGTGAGTTCATCAGAGTGGGTTTTTCACATATCGTCAGGTGTATATTAGCAATAGTTGTACGTTTAGCATCACTTGATGTGGGAAATCAATAGTTCGGAAACTGAGGGACGACATATTGTCACCATTCCATTGTATCTACTTGCGTCAATAGTCTCTCCCAAGGACGAAGTTGGGAGAAAGAAAGAGGAAGCAACTGGGACAATGCTCGTGTGTCATTAAAAATAATTGATTTAATTTAGAATAATTGTTCATCAATAATTAGCTTTATAACCGCGAACTCAATAATTCATGCTTGATTTCGGAGCTAGAAATACCAGCAGAACAAAAGTGATGAAATATGAAACATATGGTGATTATCTAACTTTTGTTCAACACAGTTTTGTTCAACAAACTTTTGAATGGAATAATTTGTCCAGACATTCCTGAACTTATACACTTTTTCAATGTTATGCCACTCAAAATAATAATGTCACAGGACAGAACAGTAAAAATCATCAAAGAGATAAATTTTGGGATTTGTTGAAGATACTTTTTGTATCTACTCGTTTATGTAAGGATTTACTCTCGAATATTGTTGAACAATTACATTTTTAATTAGTTATAGTAGTTTCTGTTCAGTTTCAGTACAGCGATATTCAACAATGTTTTTTTATTTTTTAATTGGGGCTTTCCTGTATTTTTATAATAGATAATGTTAATGATATTTACTTCATGCTTCGCACCTAGCCTAGATTTCTATTTAATTGAAGACCGTGCCAATATTATACACCACTGTACTATTCCATACACTGAAAATTGAAAAAAAAAACTACCAAAAACATCAAAACTACATCAATCCCACTCTACGCGTGTTTCGCCAACAAAATTGACTTCATCAGGATCTCAAAGCACATTGGATTACAGCTGATGTTGATAGGTCGTCTTACAGATCATTCACATACATTATGAACAGTAGGAGTCCGGGGACAGATCTTTGAGAGACACCAATTGTGATATTTCTAGTAGAAGAGCTGAATACTTGTATGGGAGTTAGTAAGAAATCCTACAAAAACACTTTTGGCTGAAGGACCTAGTTCGATGGCCTTACACGACACATGTCGACGATTAAATACACTTACTACCTACTACTTAAGTAGTCTTGTACGAAGGCGTAGAAGGGCCAACAACAAAATATTTCTCAAAATAGTTGGAATTGCCACTTTGAAGTGACAATTGCCACTTTGATCTGACAATTGTCACTTTGAAATGGCAATTGTCACTTTGAACTGGCAATTGTCACTTTGAATTGGCAATTGTCACTTTGAAGTGGCAATTGTCACTTTGAAGTGGCAATTGTCACTTTGAAGTGGCAATTGTCACTTTGAACTGACAATTGTCGCTTTTATCTGACAATTGTCACTTCGATCTGGCAACTGTCTCTTTTAACTGTAACTTTTTTGGTAACTCCATGCAAAAAATATTGTTTTTCAGTCAAATTCAAAGTGACAATTGCCAGTTCGAAGTGACAATTGTCAGATCAAAGTGACATTGTCAGGTGAAAGTGACAATTGCCAGTTCAAAGTGACAATTGCCGCTTCAAAGTGACAATTGCCACTTCAAAGTGACAATTGCCAATTCAAAGTGACAATTGCTAGGTCAAAGTGACAATTGCCATTTCAAAGTGACAATGGCCAAATCAAAGTGACAATTGTCAGATCAAAGTGGCAATTCCAACTAATTGAAAAAATATTTTGTTGTTGGCCCTTCTACGCCTTCGTAGTCTTGCTTATACCAGTCTCTCCAATACTTTTGAAAATGCTGGTGACAGTGATATGAGCCCATATATTATCAATAATGTTCCGAACGTACCGTATAATGAACTGTTTATTTTTTTCCAGTTCAAAAATTATTATTTTGAAAATTCTCTAGCACCATTAAATTTTCCAAAACTCTTGAATTTTTAGAAAAATCGCAAACCTCCTTCAAACAAATTTCGACAAAGAATTAACCAAAAAAAGGCAATTTTTAGTTGAGATCGCAAAAATTTGCGTTATTTCGTTACTCTTTTGTAGAGTTCAGTTTTTGATGCAAAATTCGAATTCAGCTTGTAGAGATAATTTGATGAACGTTGGAGAAAATTTTAGAAAAAATAGTAAAATTAAAATTTTCGAAAAAAAAGTTAAACTTGCAAAGGTTCCGAAAAAAAGTCTACCAAATTTCTAGTTGACTTGGAATCGACTTCAAACTAGGCGAACACATACAAAAAAGTTTTAATTTAAAAAAAATTATAATAATAAAAAAAAATCTGGCGGGAAATTACAGCTCTCAACTGAGGATGTACTTTTCAACTCGAGAACACCTTGCGGGTTTCCAGAAAAGTAAGTTTGTGAGTAAATCATCACCGATTGAGACAAAACGCACCTTTCATTAAAAAATTATAATTTCAGATGTGAATAGAAAATGTATAAAACAATTTTTTCTTTGACTGTCTTTGTACTCCACCTCCGTATATAACTTGGAGTGGATGATGGGTAATAACGACGCAATATCATTATACTCACCCTGTATGTTATCGATTTGTGTGACCTCAAGCTTTGTTTTCGCGTTGAAATCGATCGACACTTGTTTGTTTTCCCTTAATTAATTCCGTTTGATGCCAAAACACACCTCAGTTTTCCAGTTAACGTACTGTGACACAATTCGCATATATTAACTACCATTACTGCGGTCCATAGTCCATTCGAGAAAAAGTCTTTAGCGGGTGAAGAAGCGGTAGAAAATCGTCATGAAATATCAGAAAGAAAAAGTAATTGTTAACCCAACACGTTTTTGATTAACAAAATAATTAGCAACTGTTGAATTTGCAACTTGAGAGCTATATTTTTTGTATTTGTTCCAGATGACAAGATACACCAATGCAGATTTTGCAGATGATGACAGTGTCAACAGTGTTCAACTCAACGAGGGTGAGTAAAATTATTCATTAAATTTGTTTACGTATCTCCCAGATTTTCGCCTGGGTGAGAGGCATACGCTCTAGCACCACGACCACTTTGTTTAAAGAAAAAAGCCATAATTATGTAATAAAAATGCACTCGACTATTATCCACGAATTTATTTGGACTCGTAAATTATAACTTCTAATTTATTTTGAACAACTATAGTAATTTATATTCAGATGATATGTACTAATGTAAACCAAACTTGTTATAAATGTATGTATATTAGGATGTCCTATTTGAAACAAATAAAGATTATTATTATTATTACTAATGCTAAGACAACTCTGTCCATTTGCAAACTCTGACTTGTCTGTAAACTGCAAACTGTACCCCGCACAGATACTAGGACTAAGCCCTTCGTGCGATCAGAAATAATTTTTTTCAAGACTCCTACAAAATATTCAGTCATGTTGAGATAAAAACATCTGTTGCAAAAAATAATGCTGGATCACATGTCCACGAAACATATTTTCCACGAAATGTCTTGAATTGGACCCAACCAAATATACTTCTGATGTCCCCAATTGTGTTGAGATGATACCAAACGTTTCTCGTTGAGTGAATTCGTAAAGGTGACATTTGAATATTTAACTACTAGAAAACCCCTGAACAATCACCAGTATGCCTATCAAACCGGCTAATCGACAGATTAAGCATCACATAACCTTGTACATTAAATCCCCCAATTACTTAATAACAAGAAAATTGCGGCCATATTTTTCGAAATTAGAGGACCATTCTATAACGTACTACCAAACTCTATTGGATCAGCTTCGACTGAAAGAAGAAAAGAACCAACCATAACAGGCTGGATCTACTACATGCTAGTGAATCGGACTGCCACTACATCTATTCAAGATGAGGTCATTTAGGTCAGGATCTCCAGGGGATGCCCACAAGGTGTGGTACTTTCCCCTCTTTCATGGTCACTCCTGATGGACAATGCTGAATGTCCCGAGAGAAAAGGGGTGAAGCTCCAGGCCTATACAGACCACCTTGTCATTCTGGCAAGGACCATGTCGGGACGGGTAAACTCTAATATTCTCCAAAGACCATTGGTTGACGTTCACAGTTGGTGCTAGAGGAAACAGATATCTGTTAACCCTAGCGAAACCAGGAAAAGGAATCTGGAATTGGTATGAGCCACAACTAACCCTTACGGGTCGCAGTGGAGGTCCGATCTGACCTAACCTAACTTATTCTGACTGGAAAACCTAACGGGTTAATGGGTTCGAGCAAGGAATAGGTTTTTGTTTTTTGCAGCTTTGAAATAGTGATTCGTGTTCCACCATAGGCGTAATTACATTTTGGTCTAAGATGACGTGGTAATAAGTATAATTCTACAATAATACCAGTATCATACGTTCTGTAATACCAAGTATTCACCAACATTTCCACAAACAAATTACCATAAAAACTGTACCGTACGTTCTGCAGACTTGCACTATGAACCAAATTGTTGGTATTGATCTACTACATGAGAAAGGAGTAATGAAATGATTATCACCCTTTTACTTTTTTCATCAGAGGGGCCAAAAAACGAAGAGTCAAGTGTATTCATGACATCTCAACAAACAAAGTACCGTAAAAACAGTACCGTTTATTCTGCAAACTTGTACTGGGAACTAATTTGTTGGTAATGATCTACTTCATGAGAAAGAATCAATGAAATGATTGTCATGTTTTTTCTAACAGAGGGGTCGATAAAGTCAAGTGAATTCATGATTCTGTAGAAAGTTTTGACGAGGTCTCGTCACCATAGAGGGGGCATTTACGATGCCAATACTTCCATTGTTGCCACATCGCCATTGAAAATTTGGGTCGCAGTTGAAGATGAAAGGCCGGGTATAATAATTTCCTGTAGACTACGGTTAGCAACGGTTTTCTGTCAACTATTCCTCTCAACTACACAAATAAACATATTATTTTCGTAACCACCAAAACTCTGAAGGTTTTATCGATTTTTCAGGAATAAGTACCAGCACTACCCACATCAGATACCATGCTGGTACGACAGTATGGAAGGCGCGTTCTCCTTTAGAAAAGGTACTTCTTCTGCTAGTGGGAATATTGTTGTTTGTTATATTCATCCTTGCTGTGATTTTGCACATCACAGAGCACCGGCTGCAAGAAACTAAGGTAAGGTAAGGTACACATTAAGACCGTTAAACTCCAGTGTATATTTTTTTCTAGACAATTGTTCTGGCCGAAAATCACAGCAACGCTGGTCCATGTCTCAACACCTCCTGTATACATATCTCCAACAACATCCTGGAAGCCATGGACATGTCGGTGGATCCTTGCCAGGACTTCTATTCGTACTCCTGCAAGGGTTGGGTGAAAGCCAACCCCATTCCAGATGCCAAAAGCACCTGGGGGACATTCATGAAGCTGGAATTGCAGAATCAGCTGGTTGTTAAGAGAGTTTTAGGTGAGTTGTATGGAATAGTCTTCCTGTAGTCAAACGGAAAATGAAAGATAAAAAAATGTCGAGTTGGGACAGTCTCGAAAGAATTAGAATTGAGGCGCTAACTATGCTTAGTGTTTGATCAAAATAACTCATACCTTCGATAGCATAATGAGCTCCATCTTGTTGTACCTGTGAACATTGGTGTTTTCACCGGACGCAGATGATGTTGAGTTTGTACTCAACTTTCTAATTTGAAAACTCGTTTCAGAACAACCAATCGACTCGTTGAAATCCAAGGCCGAGCAAAAGGCGAAAATGTACTATGAATCTTGTTTGGACGTCAACGATACAGTTGAGGCTCTTGGTAGCAAGCCTATGATAGCACTTTTGCATAAAATAGGGGGATGGAATATCACCGATAGCGGATTCGACATCAAAACTTGGAGTTTGCAAAACATCACGCAAACGATACAAAATAAATATAACATAGGTACGTTTTCGAACTTTCTAGTACCATTTTATGATCAATTCTTCCACAGCTGGACACCCTAATTTCTGATTTTCATTCCAAAAAATGTGAAAATATAGAAAATACGAACGGCCCAATAACTGTACCCTGAGGTACACCATACTGAATTTCCACGAATGCATTTGAGACTATAACATACAAAGTTCTGTTTAATATGTTTCAATTTATTCAAGAGTTATAAATATATCATTGTCCTAAGGCATTTGACAATAAGCTCTTCAGAGAGAAAAGTCAATAAAAAATTATAATTAGGTACATAACATCATAAATGATATCATACTGACATGCCTAGTAAATTTTTAGGACTCGTTGTTGATAATAAATTAACTTGGGAAAATCACGTTGACAAAGTATCGACCAAACTGAGCAGTATACAGGGTGAGCCAGAATAAGATCGACCTCTGAGAAAAGTTCGAAAAAAATTTAGTTTTTTTTTTGCTTCAAAACTCCTGAAGGACAAGAATTGAAATTTGGCACACTAATCTAGGTTTACCGATGTGATAATTTGATGTTATAGTGTTTGATTTTCATCCTACTGAATATTTTTAAATAGGGCATGAATTATAAACATGGTGAGGATGAATCTGAATTAAACCTTCAAATTTCTTATCTCCATTCCACACATTATTTCAAAGCGAACTATTTTTCAAACTGAGTCTTGATCCCCAACCTGTTTGAGACAAGATTGAATCTAATAAAATTGTAAGCTTGCTTTTTTTCTTGAACCGACGTGTACTACGAACTTTTGAAGAACTACTTTGAGGACAAATAATATTTTATTTATTTCGTGATTTTCATTATCAATTCTCATGTCGTAAATACGCTGATATGTGCCCATTCTTGGCATGACCAAGGACTTCGACGACTGTAAATGTCTGTATTTGATACAGAAAGCATTTGCAGCTGTCTCCCAGATTCTAGGGATATCGTTGCACAGATATCTGTCAGATTTAATTCAACGTCCGTCGTGGTATTAGCCAGGGAAGTAGTTGTTTTCTGTCGGATATCTGCCATAATTAGGGAGAGAATACGGGATTTTCCACCGATCAATTCTGTCTCTCTCCTGAAGCCATAAGACTTTGATATTTTCAACTCTCTGACTATACAGATATGGAAAAATATAAACGGCATATAGCAATCCCAATTCTGCCGTAACTGCGGTTAATGTACACACTGTCACGTAAATTGTGCTCCAGGCAAACAGTTTGTAGGAGGAGAACAGTTGTCCAATCTACCATTCTTACTATTATTGATATTTCAGGTGGTCTATTTTCTTACGCTGTGGGAGAAGATGACAGAAATTCAAGCAGATATGTTCTGCAGATAGATCAAAGCGGTTTGGCACTACCCACGAGGGATAACTACCTGAATAAAACTAAAGAGCACAAAAAGGTCTTGGAAGCCTATTTGGAGTATATGACTAAGGTATTTATGATGCACTTAATTTACGGACTTGAACCATAAGTATGTCGTAAGTAAGCTATTATATTGTGATAAAAATACAATTGAACTCGATACTTGATCACTTACCAAGTGTCACTGTCTCCATGATGGGACAGTGGGACCAAATCTGGAGACCTTGCTGGCCATTTGATATCTGCACTTCTTCCGATCCAACTGTTTGGAAAAATCTTATCTAGGAAGTCACGAGTATCACGTAAATAATGAAGAGGTGTTCCATCGTGCTGAAAATAAAGCGATATTTTCACGATACTTTCTGGATTGAAGTCCGAGGCGTTACCGTATTTGCGAACAATGACACTAAACCTCGATACTGCACTAGAAAACTGGTAACTTATGAGTAGATGACCGTGATATAATTACACCATCAGCGTAGGTTGACTTAGACGTGTTTATGGCCATCGTTTATTGATTTCGTTTTCTACACAGAGGCTAGGAAAATGACGCGCTGTTAAAATAATAGTATGAATCACTCCGATACATTATTTGGAAATTTGCTGCTTATGTAGGTTGCATGGTAGATCAAAGGTGAACTTGACACTCATCAACTTGAAAGCAACATTGTTTTGATACTGGTGGCGCCACCTCTCGTCTATGCCGATAAATATTCAGCCCGCCCTCGTAACTCTTATCTTCAGGTGGGTGTTCTACTCGGAGGTAACGAGAATTCTACCAGAGACCAAATGAAAGCAGTAATAGAGTTCGAAACCCAACTGGCCAACATAACCACCCCGAGCGACTTGAGAAGAGATGAAGAGCACCTGTACAACTTGATGACCATTGGTGAACTTCAGGAAAAAGCCTCATTCGTGAGTAAAAACATAAATTTCCGAACCTCGAATTCTGATATCCTGTTACAGATAGACTGGAGGAAGTTTTTTGAAGACGCAATGAGGATAGTCAACAAGAAAATCACCACCAAAGAGCAGATTGTGGTGTACGCTCCCGACTACCTCAAGAACTTGACGGTTCTGATCAGCAAGTACAACAAAACCGAGAAGGGGAAAATGTAAGTTCTGCAAGGTTTAGTTTCTGGCCCCTTTCGTTAACGGTTTATTCGTAGTGTATTGAACAACTACATGGTCTGGCAAACTGTAAGAGTGTTCACCGTGTGCCTATCGAAAGCATTCAGAGACGCTTATAGAGGACTCAGGACAGCTCTGATGGGATCTGAAACTGGGGAAGAGCCGCAGTGGAGGTATTGCATACAGGATACTAATACTGTGCTAGGTGAGGTTCTCAAGTATATCATAAAATGCATGTAAAAGTTATTATGTAATGCATGTAGATTTATATTCAGCCGTCTGAAAAAGGTTAAGTAGCTTTGTTCGTTTTGCTGATAATACAGATGTTTTTACAAGCTCTGGGATGAAAAAGTGATGGACATAACAGCGACATTCAAAATAGCGAGGCCAAAACAGCGAAAAGACAAAACAAAGACAGCAGAAATAGCAATAGATAAAAACGGAACAAGACAAAACAGCGACAAAATGGAAAAGCGTTCAGTAAGCACATACAAAGTTCATCCTATATATAAATTTAATAGAAGCAACAGTAAAAATGGATCTAAACAAACCAGGCAAATTGCGACAAAATAAAACAGTGACGTAATCAAAAACAGTTCCTACATTCATCCTGTCGCTTTCATGTCTCAGATCAGTTTCAACACGCAAAAGCGCCAAAAGCGATTGGACAAAATAGGGACAGACAAAACAGAGACAAAAAAAACAGCGACAGAAGAAAAAGTTGTAGACATAACAGTAAAAAGACAAAACAGCGACAAAACAAAACAGGGACGAAACAAAACAGCGACAAAATCAACAACGCATTCATCATGTATACCATATAGTCAAAGTAAAGATATTAGTAGTAATGATTGGTTTATCCATCTATAACCATTGTCACTGGTTTGGTATTGCCACTGTGTTGTCTATCACTATTTCTGCTGTTGCTTTTTTGCCTTGTCCCTGTTTTGTTTGTCCCTATTTTGTTCTATCACTGTTTTGGCCTCGCTATTTTCCGTCGTTTTTTTGTCCCTGAGCCATTTTTACATACAAAATCGCCAAAAGCGATAGGACAAAACAGTGACAGAAAAAACAGCAATACAATTCAACACAGTATCCACATCCATCCTGTATGTCACTTCAATACCATTTCAATCAAAGTATAGGTATTAGTATAGCTACGATTAGTTTATGTACCTATAAACCCTTATCACTGATTTTGTTTTGTTGATGTATGGTCTATTACTATTTCTACTGTCGCTGTTTTATCTTGTCCTGTTTTGTTTGTCGCTATTTCGACCTATCGCTGTTTTGGCCTCTTTATTTTAACCGTCGCTTTCATGTCTATGGCATTTTTGTCCCAAAAGCGCCAAAAGCGGTAAGAAAAAATAGCGTCAGACAGAACAGCGATAGCAGAAATAGTGATGGACAAAACAGCGACAAGATAAAACAGTGATAAAACAAAACATCGATAGAAAAAAACAGTGACAAAATCAATATCCGAACCTACATCCATCCTGTATATCATTTCAATACCATTTTAGTCAAAGTATAGGTATTAGAATAATTATGTAGTATTCGAGGGGTTATAGTCAAATAATTGGGCTATTAGTATAGTTACGTTTGGCATATCTGTCTACAAACCTTTGTGACTTATTTTGTTTTGTTGCTATTTTGTCTATCACTATTTCTGCCATCACTGTGGGCTCTTATCACTGTTTTAATTGTCGCTATTTCACCCTATCGCTGTTTTGGCCTCTCTATTTTGGCCGTCACTTTCATGGTCATGGCCTTTTCGTCCCAGAGCCGTTTTTACTGGCAAAAGCGCCAACAACGATAGGATAAAATAGTAACATATGAAACAGCGACAATACAAAACCTTGGCAGCAGAAATAGTGATACACAAAACAGCGACAAGATAAAATAGCGAAGAAACAAATCATCGACAAAACAAAAAAGTGACAAAGTCAAAAACAATACCCACATCCATCCTGTATATAATTTCAATACCATTTCAGTCAAAGTATAAGTATAGTAACAATTAGGATATCTACCTTTAAACCTTCGTCACTGATTTTATTTCATTGCTGTTTTGTCTATCACTATTTCTGCTGTCGCTGTTTCGTCTTTTCCCTGTATTGATTGTCGCTATTTCGCCCTATCGCTGTTTTGGCCTCTCTATTTCGATCGTCATTTTCGTATCAATCGCTTTTTTGTCCCAGAGAGTTTTTACAGGTAGAAGCACTAAAGCGATAGGACAAAATAGCGGCAGACAAAACAGCAACAAGACAAAAATAGTGATAGACAAAATAGCGACAAGTTAAAACAGCGACAAAACAAAACATCGAAAAAACAAAATAGTGACAAAGTCAAAAACAGTACCTACATTCATCCTGAATATCATTTTAGTCAAAGTATAGGTATTAGTATAGTTACGATTAGTTTATCCATCTATGAACCTTTGTCACTGGTCTTGTCGCTGTTTTGTCTATTACTATTTCTGCTATAGCTATTTTGTCCTGTCCCTGTTTGATCTATCGCTATTTTGTCCTATCGCTGTCTGTTTTGGCCTCGCTATTTTGACCGTCGCTTTTATGTCCATCGCTTTTTTGTCCTAGATCCTAAAGCGCCAAATTTCTTTGCAGATCTTCTTCATTATCTAAGAGGCGTTGGGTTGAACTTTATTGAATTTCGTATGTATTGGTTGCTCGCGGATTGGGTTGATTTTTATAGAGCCCAGTGACGTGGCGGTTTTGTAATATAAAAGGAGATATTTAATTGACTTTTGAAGAGATAGACTATAGAATGATTAGCATATTTTCGTGTTTGGCTGAAATGAGAACTTTAGACTAGCGATTATCCGCGGTGGGGATTTCGCAATTATATTCCTGAGAGCAACTAATAAGACCTATAATTATTTGATTCGTTTCTACCATTCATATGTTCAATTTCTCTAAATATCACTAATTTTCCAGGATTTGCTATCGGTGCAATCTTCGTTAGGGAAGTGTTCCATCAAGATTCCAAACTCCAAGCAGAAGAGATGATAAATAATGTCAGGGAAGCGTTCAAAAAGAATTTCCAGAATCTAAAATGGATGGATGAAGATACCAGACAAGTGGCCATAGCCAAAGCTGACGCAATCTCTGATATGATCGGTAATTGGCAGTTGATATTACTGTGGCCATGCGGAACATTTTTTTTCTTAATTCACCGGAATGATTCCCAATTTTTTCAGGTTATCCTGAGTTCGTCAAGAATATTAATCAATTGGATGAAAGATTCGAAAACTTGTCAGTGAGGAGCAACGCATATTTCGACAACAATATACAAATCAGCCTTTTCAACCTCAGGAAAAATCTGCAGAAAATCAATGAACCTGTCAACAAAACAACATGGAGTGAGTTGATGATAGAATCATAAGGGTTACATCAGAAGTGACCGGCTTTCACAAAAAATAAAACTCAAGTTGAAAAGTTCATCTGAATGTGTAAACTAAATCTATTTGATAATGAAAATCAAATATTTTCGAGAATTCAATCATGTCAGGGAATTTTTGACGTTTCATTCTCTTTTTCTGCTGAAC
Organism: Chrysolina americana; assembly: GCA_958502065.1. Lineage (NCBI taxonomy): Eukaryota > Metazoa > Arthropoda > Insecta > Coleoptera > Chrysomelidae > Chrysolina > Chrysolina americana. The sequence goes on along the minus strand of OY293410.1, from coordinate 108,075,242 downwards.
CTTGTCTATGAGCGTCTACAAATCATATATTTTTGGAATCAGCACGAAGTTTTGCAGATTTGACGTTGCGAAATAATTTTTTTTTCACAGGCATGTCACCTTCCACAGTAAACGCCTACTACACCCCGACGAAAAATCAGATGGTGTTCCCAGCTGGGATTCTACAAAGCCCCTTCTACGACCCATCTTTTCCTCCCAGCTTGAACTATGGCGGAATGGGCGTTGTCATGGGGCACGAACTAACCCATGGATTCGACGACCAGGGCAGGCAGTTCGACAAATTCGGCAATCTGAACCATTGGTGGAAGAATAAGACCATCGAGAAGTTCAAGCAGAGGACGAAATGCGTAGTGGACCAATACGGTAAGTGGAAAATCGTCATTAGGAGAATCAATTCCTTGCCAAACAAACTAAATAGCATCAGCTCTGTTTTCAAAACGACACCAACATAGTTAGGTACTGTGGCGTGCCACAAGGCTCTGCACTTGGACCTCCACTGTTTAGTTTGTATGGCTCTGACTTTCGTCTATTAAATTTGTTCACTTTTTTCTCTTCTTTCATCAAGGGTTTGTTTTGAATCACCTGTTCATGCGAAACAGGATCTTCGTCTTCAGGAAAATAATGTCGAATGCAGTCTACAAATAGCTCGTTTATGATGTCGTTGGCATCATCAGACTATTCTGATGTGAGATGATTGTATAAGGATAACTTGTCGCCATCGCACATAGATCTCCTGCGTATGAGTTTCTATTCTTCTAGCTTCAGACGCCATCGGACCAGCTTTGACCTTGGATCTATCAGGGAAAATAGCCACTAAAGGGGTCGATGATCAGACACAATTTTGGATTTTTTCTCAAAGAGGTATGATCGAAAATATTAGCCCAAACTATGTCTAGCATTTGCTTCTCGATAGTGGAGTATTTTATTTTTATTTCATTCATGGTCCTGGATGCATAAGCAATTGGTTTGTTCTCTCCTACAGGGTCTTGGTTTAAAACAGCCCCTATGGAGAAGTTACTCGCATCTGTGGTCAGATTGAAGGGCTTTGTGAAGTCCGGGTACAGAAGTAGTGGCTCATTGCAGGTTTGAACATGTTTCAGGAACTCCGGTGTATGTTCTATGTGGACATTTTTCTTGAGGTAGGGGGTAAAAAGTTTTGCGGTCTTAGCGAAGTACTTGATAAACTTCTTGCATTACCCTAGACCAAGGAATCCTCTGATTCCTCTGACAGTTCGAGGTATAGGATAGTCTTTGATTGCTTCGACTTTTGCTAGGTTTAGTTTCATTCCATTAGGGGTGACAGTGTCCTAGAAAGCCGACTTCTTTTTTCAGGAATTTGCACTTATATTTTGGCGTTGGAATACTTTTGTAAGGTTAAACATATGCTCTTGCAGGGATGTAGAGAAGATAATTATATCGTCCATATAGACTAAGCAGATAAATCCTCGTGGGCCCTTCCGGACGTTGTCCATAACCCTCTGGAATGTCGCTGGAGCGTTTTTCAACCCAAAAGGCATTCTCTTTCAATATTGAAAGCGGTCTTACGGATGTCTGTCCAGGGTGGTAAAATATTGACAACTTCCCAATTTTTTGATGACATCAGAAATGTTAGGAATTGCGTAACGATCCTCTATCCACAACGATACGCCACTTTGATTTTCCATAGGCGTCTATATTCTTCGGAACGACTCAAATTGGCGAAGACCAGGGGGTCTGATGTTCCCTTGATCTAATAATGAAGATATTTGCCTCTTGACTTCTTTCTTATGTGCATAAGGATATCGGTAAGATTTGGTGTACACCGGGTTTCATCCTCAATTTTTATGTCGTGTTAAGCTTGATTGGTGAATTTTAGTGGGGTATTTGGATGCTGGCAAATATTGACATATTTCCTGCATAATTTTATAATATGCATTTGCTCTTCTGGGTTCTGATGGTCTGTTCTGATTAGTATCCAGATGGAATTATGCCAGCAGAATGAAGGTTCTATGGAGTTGACATCTAATATGTGTAAATGTTTCATGATTGATAGATTAGAGGAAATAATAACTTCCAAATTTGCAGTGAAGAATATACTTATGTATGTACTATTTACTATATTAAACTGACAAATTTGTTTAGAAACCATCATCTGAGCGACGAGTTATAAACTGTTGTCCTTTGAGACTCTCTCTTCTTGAAAATAAGTGCAGTTACAAAATAATACTTATGCCATATAATTATAAACATCACGGAATTTGGTTCGGGAATAGTGAAAAAACATTTGAGAACGACTATGATCTTCTAAGGAGTCTTCCATTATCCTACCGACTGCGCCAATTATATTTCCCGTTCACACAAAACGAGGTTATGGAACTGTAACTCCTGTGAATTTGAGTAATTTTGGTATTTTGAAATAGTTTCCATATTTTTATTTTAAACATTTTTTAATTCGGGTTCGGTAAATTCCTAAAAATTCATTTGCTTTCATTGCACTGTAGTTTAATAATTTTCCAGACAAATATCAAATAAACGGCAAGAACATAAATGGCAACCAAACATTGGGAGAGAATATTGCGGACAACGGTGGATTGAAAGCGGCCTATCACGCCTACCTAGAGTTGATGCAAGACAAACCCGAACCCCAAATGCTTCCTGGCATCCCCCTGAATCACAAACAGTTATTTTTCGTCGCATTTGCACAGGTAAGCGTCCCAATTTCCCTCTTGAGGCATAATCAGGAAAAAAGTCAATATGCTTCAGGTCTGGTGCTCCGCGGTGACCAAGGAAGCAACCAATCTCCAGATAGAAAAGGATTCGCATTCCCCGGCGCAATACAGGGTGATTGGGGCGTTGAGCAACCTCAAGGAGTTCAGTCAGGAATTCGGCTGCAAGTCGGGTTCGAAAATGAACCCCAAGTCGAAATGCGAGGTTTGGTGAGGCGGCGGATATGGGAAAGAAAGTTGAAATTACCTCAGACAGTATTCTCGATAGGAATATATAGTTAATCCTTTCGCTAGCAGCCGATTGAAATCTGCTTTCACATTAGCTCAACTTTTTTCACCGGGACGGCTATAGTTTTATTGGTATACTCGGGAGTCGAAAAATTTACAGCTGCTGTCGTATTGACACTTAAACGATGGAAATTTTAATGAGCAGTTATACAGTGCGGTCTATAAGTATGGAATAAATTTATTTGCAGCGTTATTAATTGTTTGAAAAATAACTGGAACAGGTCGATTTCTATTCTCAATTTGAGAATGCATTTCAATTCATTTTAAAACAAATGCAGTATAACGCTAAAAATGAATTTATTCCATACCAATGGACCGCACTGTATGTTATATTTATAGACAAACGCGCTCTATCAGTTATTTATATCTTTATTTGTTGTGCTGGCTAGTTCTAGTAGAATGAAAGAAGGAATGATGACAGTTCGTGATTTTTGCACAATATACAGTGTGTTAGAATTTTAGAAGCGACATATTTGATATTCTTTGATTAAGAGTCCATCAAAGTGTGAATTGACAATTCCTAAATGATTTTTCAAATAAGAATAATTTGCGAGTGTTTTCTGCTGAATCCTAGTCTGAAGAAAGGATTCTTATCCAAAATAAATTGAAACCTATCCAAAATCGGAAATAAATTTCCATTCTGTTCATTTGACAATAGTGTGATTTTTCTCCACTTTCCAATTCATTATTGAAAACAGGATGATAATACAAAAAGCATTTCAAGAACCTCTCTTGTATCCTCACATAAGTGTTCATATTATTATGTTCATTATTATTATATTATTCATAATATTTTCCTCTGGGATCATGATTTGGAATTTAATTGTCAGAAAAAAAATTTGAAGTAACGTATAACTATACAACCGAAATGTGTAAGAAATAAAATGATCAGAATCGAACTTGAGCAGAAAGTGTGGATAGGTAACCGAATTTTGAACCAACAACTCGTTATAAAACTTGCTTTGTTTTCTCCTAGATGGCGCTGACTTGTTACCGTTGTAAAAATTGAATCAAGGTGCACGAATTTATAACAAATTGTTCATTATGTATGTTCCTTTCACGATTTATCTGAAGATTTATATATTTTCTTTGGTAATCCTGGTACTAAATTCAATATGAGACAGAAATAAAAGGAATGTAATCCCTGCATCAGAATTTTTTATATTGACCGCACGCTGCGCCATCTCTGAGCGAGTAGAGCAACCCGCAATCCACTTTCTGATTATTTTGGGTTCTGCACATTTCAGTTTTACCATTTACTCTTCTGATGACTTCCAATATGCCAATTTTAGTTCTCGTGATCTATTGATTCTTGAAACTTCCGTATATTACGTTTTGCAGACTTGCGATATTATGTTACGATACAGTATAATTTTGAAAAAAAGGCAGTTTCAGTCTCCCTAATCAATATTAGTGACTTCGTTATTTCAAAAGAACAAAGTGAACTCAACTACTAAAATAAAAACAAACACACTGTATAGCTCAGCTCCCACTTCCGCGATATCTAAAAATGACCAAGTTTAGACCATCAATCTAGATAGTACTCCTACAAGCCGCTAGATGTATACAGGGTGTTGATCAGAGAAAGGTTAATGGTGTTCAAACACATAATCATAGCTTCAATTATACTGAATATATTCCCATAGCTTCTTCCTTGTAAATTTTGGACACTAAATAGGCGTAAGAGTTCTTTTATAAAGAATTCGTTCAGATTGATAGCATCGCCCTGTATATGCCGCGACGGATAGTTCAAGAACTTATGTTAATCTTTGATTGTTGAAAGTATATATTGAGAGTTACTGAGTTTTTTTGGTTTTTATAGTAATGTCCTGAAGAGAGATTGATAAAATCACCTCCATCCTTTAACAATGGAATATGGAACCGAAATGGTGCCCTTATGTGCCCATCAATTCTTGGATAATTTATCAATCTTCCGCTTCATGCAATTAACTCTTGAGCTGTTTGAAAATTGTGTATTTTGAAATAACAGGCACAAACAAAAATGCCTAATTGCGCACACAGTTTTTCAACGGCTCAAATATCATCTTCGTGCATATTTCTATATTCATTTAGTACGGAAAAGGAACATAATTTGTGTACACTGTGTATATTTTTTACTGTGATAAAATAAATATATGTAAATATTTAGGTTAAATATCGAGTTTTATTTCAGGATATTAAGACCTGTTCCTTTTTTTATTATGCCTTAAAACGAGATGAGCATGTGAGATGTCCAATAAATTCAAAACTGCTGACATGTATCGTTATAGTCCGCCTCATGTGGGTTTTTTATTATTATCCAGTTTGAATTCATATCTATCTGGGCGATATCAGATGGTTAAAACAACGGAACTGTCAAATAAAAAGGAAATTTCAGCGGGAGTTCCGCAAGGCTCTGTACTCGGCCCCATGATATGTGATGACGTCACTTTCTTCACAGTGTGGAAGTGCAAGAAGACCCAGGAGTTGCACGATACAATCAACACAGCAGATTTGAGAAATGTGAAATCGTTGGCAAATAAATAAAATTAAAGGTGGCAAATGAATTATCTTCGAAAACAGAAAAAAACATTCAATATCCTTCAGACAGTCATCTGATGAACCTTCGTTTGGCAAAGGCGTGATATGAAAGAATGATTACAGTAAATTTCCTAGTGCAATGATAGATGAAAATCTGTTCTCGAGTTAAAAACTTCATCTGATGTTGGAAGGGGTCATTTCCCCCCTCTAAATTGAATTTTTGTAATTTTTCTGCTCATTTTTGTAAAATTCAACGTTTTTTTTACAATGTACACATATGCGCCTGAGCAATCTAATGATTTTGTATTTTTCATAATTTTATAGGACTTTTTTCGATAATTTTTTTTTCATCGATCGACTTAAAATTCCCAGAGTATAGTAATAACATCATTCTGAATCGATTGGCGTTCGCAGAATTGCTCTACCTCAAACCGTTTTCGAGTTGAAAAGTTTTTTCAGTAAACACACATATACGCATACCCAATTTGAAGTGAATCTGATGATTTTGTATTTTTCATGATTTTTAGGGGTCTACCCCTTAGGACTTTTTTCGATGAATTTTTTGTTTTCATTGATCGACTTGAAATTTTTAGAGTATACTAAAAACATTATTCTGAATCGATTGGCGTTCGCAGAATTTCTCTACCTCAAACCGTTCTCGAGTTGAAAAGTTCATCTGGAGTTGGAAGGAGCGATTTGACCCCTCAAAATTCAATTTTCGTAATTTCCTGCTCATTTTCGTGAAATTCAAAATTTTTTCACTATACACACATATATGCATACCCAATTTGAAGTGAATCTGGTGATTTTGTATTTTTCATGATTTTTAGGGGTCTACCCCTTAGGACTTTTTTCGATGAATTTTTTGTTTTCATTGATCGACTTGAAATTTTTAGAGTATACTAAAAACATTATTCTGAATCGATTGGCGTTCGCAGAATTTCTCTACCTCAAACCGTTCTCGAGTTGAAAAGTTCATCTGAAGTTGGTAGGAATGATTTGACCCCTCAAAATTCAATTTTCGTAATTTCCTGCTCATTTTCGTGAAATTCAACATTTTTTCAGTAAACACACATATACGCATACCCAATTTGAAGTGAATCTGATGATTTTGTATTTTTCATGATTTTTAGGGCTCTACCCCTTAGGACTTTTTTTGATGAATTTTTTGTTTTCGTGGATCGACTTGAAATTTTCAGAGCATACTAAAAACATTATTCTCAATCGATTGGCGTTCGCAGAATTTCTCTACCTCAAACCGTTCTCGAGTTGAAAAGTTCATCTGAAGTTGGAAGGAGTGATTTAACCCCTCAAAATTCAATTTTCGTAATTTCCTGCTCATTTTCGTGAAATTCAACATTTTTTCAGTAAACACACATATACGCATACCCAATTTGAAGTGAATCTGATGATTTTGTATTTTTCATGATTTTTAGGGCTCTACCCCTTAGGACTTTTTTTGATGAATTTTTTGTTTTCGTGGATCGACTTGAAATTTTCAGAGCATACTAAAAACATTATTCTGAATCGATTGGCGTTCGCAGAATTTCTCTACCTCAAACCGTTCTCGAGTTGAAAAGTTCATCTGAAGTTGGAAGGAGTGATTTAACCCCTCAAAATTCAATTTTCGTAATTTCCTGCTCATTTTCGTGAAATTCAACATTTTTTCAACATACACACATATACGCATACCCAATTTGAAGTGAATCTGATGATTTTGTATTTTTCATGATTTTTAGGGCTCTACCCCTTAGGACTTTTTTTGATGAATTTTTTGTTTTCGTGGATCGACTTGAAATTTTCAGAGCATACTAAAAACATTATTCTGAATCGATTGGCGTTCGCAGAATTTCTCTACCTCAAACCGTTCTCGAGTTGAAAAGTTCATCTGGAGTTGGAAGGAGTGATTTGACCCCTCAAAATTCAATTTTCGTAATTTCCTGCTCATTTTCGTGAAATTCAACATTTTTTCACTATACACACATATATGCATACCCAATTTGAAGTGAATCTGGTGATTTTGTATTTTTCATGATTTTTAGGGCTCTACCCCTTAGGACTTTTTTTGATGAATTTTTTGTTTTCGTGGATCGACTTGAAATTTTCAGAGCATACTAAAAACATTATTCTGAATCGATTGGCGTTCGCAGAATTTCTCTACCTCAAACCGTTCTCGAGTTGAAAAGTTCATCTGAAGTTGGAAGGAGTGATTTAACCCCTCAAAATTCAATTTTCGTAATTTTTCTGCTCATTTTTGTGAAATTCAACATTTTTTCAGTATACACACATACGCATACCCAATTTGAAGTGAATCTGATGATTTTGTATTTTTCATGATTTTTAGGGCTCTACCCCTTAGGACTTTTTTTGATGAATTTTTTGTATTCATTGATCGACTTGAAATTTTTAGAGTATACTAAAAACATTATTCTGAATCGATTGGCGTTCGCAGAATTTCTCTACCTCAAACCGTTCTCGAGTTGAAAAGTTCATCTGAAGTTGGAAGGAGTGATTTAACCCCTCAAAATTCAATTTTCGTAATTTTTCTGCTCATTTTTGTGAAATTCAACATTTTTTCAGTATACACACATACGCATACCCAATTTGAAGTGAATCTGATGATTTTGTATTTTTCATGATTTTTAGGGCTCTACCCCTTAGGACTTTTTTTGATGAATTTTTTGTATTCATTGATCGACTTGAAATTTTTAGAGTATACTAAAAACATTATTCTGAATCGATTGGCGTTCGCAGAATTTCTCTACCTCAAACCGTTCTCGAGTTGAAAAGTTCATCTGAAGTTGGAAGGAGTGATTTAACCCCTCAAAATTCAATTTTCGTAATTTCCTGCTCATTTTCGTGAAATTCAACATTTTTTCAACATACACACATATACGCATACCCAATTTGAAGTGAATCTGATGATTTTGTATTTTTCATGATTTTTAGGGCTCTACCCCTTAGGACTTTTTTTGATGAATTTTTTGTTTTCGTGGATCGACTTGAAATTTTCAGAGCATACTAAAAACATTATTCTGAATCGATTGGCGTTCGCAGAATTTCTCTACCTCAAACCGTTCTCGAGTTGAAAAGTTCATCTGAAGTTGGAAGGAGTGATTTAACCCCTCAAAATTCAATTTTCGTAATTTCCTGCTCATTTTCGTGAAATTCAACATTTTTTCAGTATACACACATATACGCATACCCAATTTGAAGTGAATCTGATGATTTTGTATTTTTCATGATTTTTAGGGCTCTACCCCTTAGGACTTTTTTCGATGAATTTTTTGTTTTCATTGATCGACTTGAAATTTTTAGAGTATACTAAAAACATTATTCTGAATCGATTGGCGTTCGCAGAATTTCTCTACCTCAAACCGTTCTCGAGTTGAAAAGTTCATCTGGAGTTGGAAGGAGCGATTTGACCCCTCAAAATTCAATTTTCGTAATTTCCTGCTCATTTTCGTGAAATTCAACATTTTTTCACTAAACACACATATATGCATACCCAATTTGAAGTGAATCTGGTGATTTTGTATTTTTCATGATTTTTAGGACTTTTTTCGATGAATTTTTTGTTTTCATTGATCGACTTGAAATTTTTAGAGTATACTAAAAACATTATTCTGAATCGATTGGCGTTCGCAGAATTTCTCTACCTCAAACCGTTCTCGAGTTGAAAAGTTCATCTGGAGTTGGAAGGAGCGATTTGACCCCTCAAAATTCAATTTTCGTAATTTCCTGCTCATTTTCGTGAAATTCAACATTTTTTCACTAAACACACATATATGCATACCCAATTTGAAGTGAATCTGGTGATTTTGTATTTTTCATGATTTTTAGGACTTTTTTCGATGAATTTTTTGTTTTCATTGATCGACTTGAAATTTTTAGAGTATACTAAAAACATTATTCTGAATCGATTGGCGTTCGCAGAATTTCTCTACCTCAAACCGTTCTCGAGTTGAAAAGTTCATCTGAAGTTGGTAGGAATGATTTGACCCCTCAAACTTCAATTTTCGTAATTTCCTGCTCATTTTCGTGAAATTCAACATTTTTTCAGTAAACACACATATACGCATACCCAATTTGAAGTGAATCTGATGATTTTGTATTTTTCATGATTTTTAGGGCTCTACCCCTTAGGACTTTTTTTGATGAATTTTTTGTTTTCGTGGATCGACTTGAAATTTTCAGAGCATACTAAAAACATTATTCTGAATCGATTGGCGTTCGCAGAATTTCTCTACCTCAAACCGTTCTCGAGTTGAAAAGTTCATCTGAAGTTGGAAGGAGTGATTTAACCCCTCAAAATTCAATTTTCGTAATTTCCTGCTCATTTTCGTGAAATTCAACATTTTTTCAGTATACACACATATACGCATACCCAATTTGAAGTGAATCTGATGATTTTGTATTTTTCATGATTTTTAGGGGTCTACCCCTTAGGACTTTTTTCGATGAATTTTTTGTTTTCATTGATCGACTTGAAATTTTTAGAGTATACTAAAAACATCATTCTGAATCGATTGGCGTTCGCAGAATTTCTCTACCTCAAACCGTTCTCGAGTTGAAAAGTTCATCTGGAGTTGGAAGGAGTGATTTGACCCCTCAAAATTCAATTTTCGTAATTTCCTGCTCATTTTCGTGAAATTCAACATTTTTTCACTATACACACTATATGCATACCCAATTTGAAGTGAATCTGGTGATTTTGTATTTTTCATGATTTTTAGGGGTCTACCCCTCAGGACTTTTTTCGAAGAATTTTTTGTTTTCGAGGATCGACTTGAAATTTACAGAGTATACTAAAAACATTATTCTGAATCGATTGGCGTTCACAGAATTTCTCTACCTCAAACCGTTCTCGAGTTGAAAAGTTCATCTGAAGTTGGAAGGAGTGATTTAACCCCTCAAAATTCAATTTTCGTAATTTTTCTGCTCATTTTTGTGAAATTCAACATTTTTTCACTATACACACATATATGCATACCCAATTTGAAGTGAATCTGGTGATTTTGTATTTTTCATGATTTTTAGGGGTCTACCCCTTAGGACTTTTTTCGATGAATTTTTTGTTTTCATTGATCGACTTGAAATTTTTAGAGTATACTAAAAACATTATTCTGAATCGATTGGCGTTCGCAGAATTTCTCTCCCTCAAACCGTTCTCGAGTTGAAAAGTTCATCTGGAGTTGGAAGGAGCGATTTGACCCCTCAAAATTCAATTTTCGTAATTTCCTGCTCATTTTCGTGAAATTCAACATTTTTTCACTATACACACATATATGCATACCCAATTTGAAGTGAATCTGGTGATTTTGTATTTTTCATGATTTTTAGGACTTTTTTCGATGAATTTTTTGTTTTCATTGATCGACTTAAAATTTTTAGAGTATACTAAAAACATTATTCTGAATCGATTGGCGTTCGCAGAATTTCTCTACCTCAAACCGTTCTCGAGTTGAAAAGTTCATCTGAAGTTGGTAGGAATGATTTGACCCCTCAAACTTCAATTTTCGTAATTTCCTGCTCATTTTCGTGAAATTCAACATTTTTTCAGTAAACACACATATACGCATACCCAATTTGAAGTGAATCTGATGATTTTGTATTTTTCATGATTTTTAGGGCTCTATCCCTTAGGACTTTTTTTGATGAATTTTTTGTTTTCGTGGATCGACTTGAAATTTTCAGAGCATACTAAAAACATTATTCTGAATCGATTGGCGTTCGCAGAATTTCTCTACCTCAAACCGTTCTCGAGTTGAAAAGTTCATCTGAAGTTGGAAGGAGTGATTTAACCCCTCAAAATTCAATTTTCGTAATTTCCTGCTCATTTTCGTGAAATTCAACATTTTTTTCAATATACACACATATACGCATACCCAATTTGAAGTGAATCTGATGATTTTGTATTTTTCATGATTTTTAGGGCTCTATCCCTTAGGACTTTTTTTGATGAATTTTTTGTTTTCGTGGATCGACTTGAAATTTTCAGAGCATACTAAAAACATTATTCTGAATCGATTGGCGTTCGCAGAATTTCTCTACCTCAAACCGTTCTCGAGTTGAAAAGTTCATCTGAAGTTGGAAGGAGTGATTTAACCCCTCAAAATTCAATTTTCGTAATTTCCTGCTCATTTTCGTGAAATTCAACATTTTTTCAGTATACACACATATACGCATACCCAATTTGAAGTGAATCTGATGATTTTGTATTTTTCATGATTTTTAGGGGTCTACCCCTTAGGACTTTTTTCGATGAATTTTTTGTTTTCATTGATCGACTTGAAATTTTTAGAGTATACTAAAAACATCATTCTGAATCGATTGGCGTTCGCAGAATTTCTCTACCTCAAACCGTTCTCGAGTTGAAAAGTTCATCTGGAGTTGGAAGGAGTGATTTGACCCCTCAAAATTCAATTTTCGTAATTTCCTGCTCATTTTCGTGAAATTCAACATTTTTTCACTATACACACTATATGCATACCCAATTTGAAGTGAATCTGGTGATTTTGTATTTTTCATGATTTTTAGGGGTCTACCCCTCAGGACTTTTTTCGAAGAATTTTTTGTTTTCGAGGATCGACTTGAAATTTACAGAGTATACTAAAAACATTATTCTGAATCGATTGGCGTTCGCAGAATTTCTCTACCTCAAACCGTTCTCGAGTTGAAAAGTTCATCTGAAGTTGGAAGGAGTGATTTAACCCCTCAAAATTCAATTTTCGTAATTTTTCTGCTCATTTTTGTGAAATTCAACATTTTTTCACTATACACACATATATGCATACCCAATTTGAAGTGAATCTGGTGATTTTGTATTTTTCATGATTTTTAGGGGTCTACCCCTTAGGACTTTTTTCGATGAATTTTTTGTTTTCATTGATCGACTTGAAATTTTTAGAGTATACTAAAAACATTATTCTGAATCGATTGGCGTTCGCAGAATTTCTCTACCTCAAACCGTTCTCGAGTTGAAAAGTTCATCTGGAGTTGGAAGGAGTGATTTGACCCCTCAAAATTCAATTTTCGTAATTTCCTGCTCATTTTCGTGAAATTCAACATATTTTCACTATACACACATATATGCATACCCAATTTAAAGTGAATCTGGTGATTTTGTATTTTTCATGATTTTTAGGGGTCTACCCCTTAGGACTTTTTTCGATGAATTTTTTGTTTTCATTGATCGACTTGAAATTTTTAGAGTATACTAAAAACATTATTCTGAATCGATTGGCGTTCGCAGAATTTCTCTACCTCAAACCGTTCTCGAGTTGAAAAGTTCATCTGGAGTTGGAAGGAGTGATTTGACCCCTCAAAATTCAATTTTCGTAATTTCCTGCTCATTTTCGTGAAATTCAACATTTTTTCACTATACACACATATATGCATACCCAATTTGAAGTGAATCTGGTGATTTTGTATTTTTCATGATTTTTAGGGGTCTACCCCTTAGGACTTTTTTCGATGAATTTTTTGTTTTCATTGATCGACTTGAAATTTTTAGAGTATACTAAAAACATTATTCTGAATCGATTGGCGTTCGCCGAATTTCTCTACCTCAAACCGTTCTCGAGTTGAAAAGTTCATCTGGAGTTGGAAGGAGTGATTTGACCCCTCAAAATTCAATTTTCGTAATTTCCTGCTCATTTTCGTGAAATTCAACATATTTTCACTATACACACATATATGCATACACAATTTAAAGTGAATCTGGTGATTTTGTATTTTTCATGATTTTTAGGGGTCTACCCCTTAGGACTTTTTTCGATGAATTTTTTGTTTTCATTGATCGACTTGAAATTTTCAGAGCATACTAAAAACATTATTCTGAATCGATTGGCGTTCGCAGAATTTCTCTACCTCAAACCGTTCTCGAGTTGAAAAGTTCATCTGAAGTTGGAAGGAGTGATTTAACCCCTCAAAATTCAATTTTCGTAATTTCCTGCTCATTTTCGTGAAATTCAACATTTTTTCAGTATACACACATATACGCATACCCAATTTGAAGTGAATCTGATGATTTTGTATTTTTCATGATTTTTAGTGGTCTACCCCTTAGGACTTTTTTCGAAGAATTTTTTGTTTTCATTGATCGACTTGAAATTTTTAGAGTATACTAAAAACATTATTCTGAATCGATTGTCGTTCGCAGAATTTCTCTACCTCAAACCGTTCTCGAGTTGAAAAGTTCATCTGAAGTTGGAAGGAGTGATTTAACCCCTCAAAATTCAATTTTCGTAATTTCCTGCTCATTTTCGTGAAATTCAACATATTTTCACTATACACACATATATGCATACACAATTTAAAGTGAATCTGGTGATTTTGTATTTTTCATGATTTTTAGGGGTCTACCCCTTAGGACTTTTTTCGATGAATTTTTTGTTTTCATTGATCGACTTGAAATTTTCAGAGCATACTAAAAACATTATTCTGAATCGATTGGCGTTCGCAGAATTTCTCTACCTCAAACCGTTCTCGAGTTGAAAAGTTCATCTGAAGTTGGAAGGAGTGATTTAACCCCTCAAAATTCAATTTTCGTAATTTCCTGCTCATTTTCGTGAAATTCAACATTTTTTCAGTATACACACATATACGCATACCCAATTTGAAGTGAATCTGATGATTTTGTATTTTTCATGATTTTTAGTGGTCTACCCCTTAGGACTTTTTTCGAAGAATTTTTTGTTTTCGAGGATCGACTTGAAATTTACAGAGTATACTAAAAACATTATTCTGAATCGATTGGCGTTCGCAGAATTTCTCTACCTCAAACCGTTCTCGAGTTGAAAAGTTCATCTGAAGTTGGAAGGAGTGATTTAACCCCTCAAAATTCAATTTTCGTAATTTTTCTGCTCATTTTTGTGAAATTCAACATTTCACTATACACACATATATGCATACCCAATTTGAAGTGAATCTGGTGATTTTGTATTTTTCATGATTTTTAGGGGTCTACCCCTTAGGACTTTTTTCGATGAATTTTTTGTTTTCATTGATCGACTTGAAATTTTTAGAGTATACTAAAAACATTATTCTGAATCGATTGTCGTTCGCAGAATTTCTCTACCTCAAACCGTTCTCGAGTTGAAAAGTTCATCTGGAGTTGGAAGGAGTGATTTGACCCCTCAAAATTCAATTTTCGTAATTTCCTGCTCATTTTCGTGAAATTCAACATATTTTCACTATACACACATATATGCATACCCAATTTAAAGTGAATCTGGTGATTTTGTATTTTTCATGATTTTTAGGGGTTTACCCCTTAGGACTTTTTTCGATGAATTTTTTGTTTTCATTGATCGACTTGAAATTTTTAGAGTATACTAAAAACATCATTCTGAATCGATTGGCGTTCGCAGAATTTCTCTACCTCAAACCGTTCTCGAGTAGAAAAGTTCATCTGGAGTTGGAAGGAGTGATTTGACCCCTCAAAATTCAATTTTCGTAATTTCCTGCTCATTTTCGTGAAATTCAACATTTTTTCACTGTACACACTATATGCATACCCAATTTGAAGTGAATCTGGTGATTTTGTATTTTTCATGATTTTTAGGGGTCTACCCCTCAGGACTTTTTTCGAAGAATTTTTTGTTTTCGAGGATCGACTTGAAATTTACAGAGTATACTAAAAACATTATTCTGAATCGATTGGCGTTCGCAGAATTTCTCTACCTCAAACCGTTCTCGAGTTGAAAAGTTCATCTGAAGTTGGAAGGAGTGATTTAACCCCTCAAAATTCAATTTTCGTAATTTTTCTGCTCATTTTTGTGAAATTCAACATTTTTTCACTATACACACATATATGCATACCCAATTTGAAGTGAATCTGGTGATTTTGTATTTTTCATGATTTTTAGGGGTCTACCCCTTAGGACTTTTTTCGATGAATTTTTTGTTTTCATTGATCGACTTGAAATTTTTAGAGTATACTAAAAACATTATTCTGAATCGATTGGCGTTCGCAGAATTTCTCTACCTCAAACCGTTCTCGAGTTGAAAAGTTCATCTGGAGTTGGAAGGAGTGATTTGACCCCTCAAAATTCAATTTTCGTAATTTCCTGCTCATTTTCGTGAAATTCAACATATTTTCACTATACACACATATATGCATACCCAATTTAAAGTGAATCTGGTGATTTTGTATTTTTCATGATTTTTAGGGGTCTACCCCTTAGGACTTTTTTCGATGAATTTTTTGTTTTCATTGATCGACTTGAAATTTTTAGAGTATACTAAAAACATTATTCTGAATCGATTGGCGTTCGCAGAATTTCTCTACCTCAAACCGTTCTCGAGTTGAAAAGTTCATCTGGAGTTGGAAGGAGTGACTTGACCCCTCAAAATTCAATTTTCGTAATTTCCTGCTCATTTTCGTGAAATTCAACATTTTTTCAGTATACACATATATACGCATACCCAATTTGAAGTGAATCTGATGATTTTGTATTTTTCATGATTTTTAGGGGTCTACCCCTTAGGACTTTTTTCGATGAATTTTTTGTTTTCATTGATCGACTTGAAATTTTTAGAGTATACTAAAAACATTATTCTGAATCGATTGGCGTTCGCAGAATTTCTCTACCTCAAACCGTTCTCGAGTTGAAAAGTTCATCTGGAGTTGGAAGGAGTGATTTGACCCCTCAAAATTCAATTTTCGTAATTTCCTGCTCATTTTCGTGAAATTCAACATATTTTCACTATACACACATATATGCATACCCAATTTAAAGTGAATCTGGTGATTTTGTATTTTTCATGATTTTTAGGGGTCTACCCCTTAGGACTTTTTTCGATGAATTTTTTATTTTCATTGATCGACTTGAAATTTTTAGAGTATACTAAAAACATTATTCTGAATCGATTGGCGTTCGCAGAATTTCTCTACCTCAAACCGTTCTCGAGTTGAAAAGTTCATCTGGAGTTGGAAGGAGTGATTTGACCCCTCAAAATTCAATTTTCGTAATTTCCTGCTCATTTTCGTGAAATTCAACATTTTTTCACTATACACACTATATGCATACCCAATTTGAAGTGAATCTGGTGATTTTGTATTTTTCATGATTTTTAGGGGTCTACCCCTTAGGACTTTTCTCGAAGAATTTTTTGTTTTCGAGGATCGACTTGAAATTTACAGAGTATACTAAAAACATTATTCTGAATCGATTGGCGTTCGCAGAATTTCTCTACCTCAAACCGTTCTCGAGTTGAAAAGTTCATCTGAAGTTGGAAGGAGTGATTTAACCCCTCAAAATTCAATTTTCGTAATTTTTCTGCTCATTTTTGTGAAATTCAACATTTTTTCACTATACACACATATATGCATACCCAATTTGAAGTGAATCTGGTGATTTTGTATTTTTCATGATTTTTAGGGGTCTACCCCTTAGGACTTTTTTCGAAGAATTTTTTGTTTTCGTGGATCGACCTGAAATTTTCAGAGTATACTAAAAACATTATTCTGAATCGATTGGCGTTCGCAGAATTTCTCTACCTCAAACCGTTCTCGAGTTGAAAAGTTCATCTGAAGTTGGAAGGAGTGATTTAACCCGTCATAATTCAATTTTCGTAATTTTTCTGGTCATTTTTGTGAAATTCAACATTTTTTCAGTATACACACATACGCATACCCAATTTGAAGTGAATCTGATGATTTTGTATTTTTCATGACTTTTAGGGCTCTACCCCTTAGGACTTTTTTCGATGAATTTTTTGTTTTCATTGATCGACTTGAAATTTTTAGAGTATACTAAAAACATTATTCTGAATCGATTGGCGTTCGCAGAATTTCTCTACCTCAAACCGTTCTCGAGTTGAAAAGTTCATCTGGAGTTGGAAGGAGTGACTTGACCCCTCAAAATTCAATTTTCGTAATTTCCTGCTCATTTTCGTGAAATTCAACATTTTTTCAGTATACACACATATACGCATACCCAATTTGAAGTGAATCTGATGATTTTGTATTTTTCATGATTTTTAGGGGTCTACCCCTTAGGACTTTTTTCGATGAATTTTTTGTTTTCATTGATCGACTTGAAATTTTTAGAGTATACTAAAAACATTATTCTGAATCGATTGGCGTTCGCAGAATTTCTCTACCTCAAACCGTTCTCGAGTTGAAAAGTTCATCTGGAGTTGGAAGGAGTGATTTGACCCCTCAAAATTCAATTTTCGTAATTTCCTGCTCATTTTCGTGAAATTCAACATTTTTTCACTATACACACATATATGCATACCCAATTTGAAGTGAATCTGGTGATTTTGTATTTTTCATGATTTTTAGGGGTCTACCCCTTAGGACTTTTTTCGAAGAATTTTTTGTTTTCGTGGATCAACCTGAAATTTTCAGAGTATACTAAAAACATTATTCTGAATCGATTGGCGTTCGCAGAATTTCTCTACCTCAAACCGTTCTCGAGTTGAAAAGTTCATCTGAAGTTGGAAGGAGTGATTTAACCCGTCAAAATTCAATTTTCGTAATTTTTCTGCTCATTTTTGTGAAATTCAACATTTTTTCAGTATACACACATACGCATACCCAATTTGAAGTGAATCTGATGATTTTGTATTTTTCATGATTTTTAGGGCTCTACCCCTTAGGACTTTTTTTGATGAATTTTTTGTTTTCATTGATCGACTTGAAATTTTTAGAGTATACTAAAAACAT
The DNA here is from genome assembly GCA_958502065.1 of Chrysolina americana. Classification (NCBI taxonomy): domain Eukaryota; kingdom Metazoa; phylum Arthropoda; class Insecta; order Coleoptera; family Chrysomelidae; genus Chrysolina; species Chrysolina americana. The sequence continues at coordinate 108,057,050 of OY293410.1, read as the reverse complement.
TATTCTGAATCGATTGGCGTTCGCAGAATTTCTCTACCTCAAACCGTTCTCGAGTTGAAAAGTTCATCTGGAGTTGGAAGGAGTGATTTGACCCCTCAAAATTCAATTTTCGTAATTTCCTGCTCATTTTTGTGAAATTCAACATTTTTTCAGTATACACACATACGCATACCCAATTTGAAGTGAATCTGATGATTTTGTATTTTTCATGATTTTTAGGGCTCCCCTTAGGACTTTTTTCGATGAATTTTTTGTTGTCATTGATCGACTTGAAATTTTTAGAGTATACTAAAAACATTATTCTGAATCGATTGGCGTTCGCAGAATTTCTCTACCTCAAACCGTTCTCGAGTTGAAAAGTTCATCTGGAGTTGGAAGGAGTGATTTGACCCCTCAAAATTCAATTTTCGTAATTTCCTGCTCATTTTCGTGAAATTCAACATTTTTTCACTATACACACATATATGCATACCCAATTTGAAGTGAATCTGGTGATTTTGTATTTTTCATGATTTTTAGGGGTATACCCCTTAGGACTTTTTTCGAAGAATTTTTTGTTTTCGTGGATCGACCTGAAATTTTCAGAGTATACTGAAAACATTATTCTGAATCGATTGGCGTTCGCAGAATTTCTCTACCTCAAACCGTTCTCGAGTTGAAAAGTTCATCTGAAGTTGGAAGGAGTGATTTAACCCGTCAAAATTCAATTTTCGTAATTTTTCTGCTCATTTTTGTGAAATTCAACATTTTTTCAGTATACACACATACGCATACCCAATTTGAAGTGAATCTGATGATTTTGTATTTTTCATGATTTTTAGGGCTCTACCCCTTAGGACTTTTTTTGATGAATTTTTTGTTTTCATTGATCGACTTGAAATTTTTAGAGTATACTAAAAACATTATTCTGAATCGATTGGCGTTCGCAGAATTTCTCTACCTCAAACCGTTCTCGAGTTGAAAAGTTCATCTGGAGTTGGAAGGAGTGACTTGACCCCTCAAAATTCAATTTTCGTAATTTCCTGCTCATTTTCGTGAAATTCAACATTTTTTCAGTATACACACATATACGCATACCCAATTTGAAGTGAATCTGATGATTTTGTATTTTTCATGATTTTTAGGGGTCTACCCCTTAGGACTTTTTTCGATGAATTTTTTGTTTTCATTGATCGACTTGAAATTTTTAGAGTATACTAAAAACATTATTCTGAATCGATTGGCGTTCGCAGAATTTCTCTACCTCAAACCGTTCTCGAGTTGAAAAGTTCATCTGGAGTTGGAAGGAGTGATTTGACCCCTCAAAATTCAATTTTCGTAATTTCCTGCTCATTTTCGTGAAATTCAACATTTTTTCACTATACACACATATATGCATACCCAATTTGAAGTGAATCTGGTGATTTTGTATTTTTCATGATTTTTAGGGGTCTACCCCTTAGGACTTTTTTCGAAGAATTTTTTGTTTTCGTGGATCGACCTGAAATTTTCAGAGTATACTAAAAACATTATTCTGAATCGATTGGCGTTCGCAGAATTTCTCTACCTCAAACCGTTCTCGAGTTGAAAAGTTCATCTGAAGTTGGAAGGAGTGATTTAACCCGTCAAAATTCAATTTTCGTAATTTTTCTGCTCATTTTTGTGAAATTCAACATTTTTTCAGTATACACACATACGCATACCCAATTTGAAGTGAATCTGATGATTTTGTATTTTTCATGATTTTTAGGGCTCTACCCCTTAGGACTTTTTTTGATGAATTTTTTGTTTTCATTGATCGACTTGAAATTTTTAGAGTATACTAAAAACATAATTCTGAATCGATTGGCGTTCGCAGAATTTCTCTACCTCAAACCGTTCTCGAGTTGAAAAGTTCATCTGGAGTTGGAAGGAGTGACTTGACCCCTCAAAATTCAATTTTCGTAATTTCCTGCTCATTTTCGTGAAATTCAACATTTTTTCACTATACACACATATATGCATACCCAATTTGAAGTGAATCTGGTGATTTTGTATTTTTCATGATTTTTAGGGGTCTACCCCTTAGGACTTTTTTCGAAGAATTTTTTGTTTTCGTGGATCGACCTGAAATTTTCAGAGTATACTAAAAACATTATTCTGAATCGATTGGCGTTCGCAGAATTTCTCTACCTCAAACCGTTCTCGAGTTGAAAAGTTCATCTGAAGTTGGAAGGAGTGATTTAACCCGTCAAAATTCAATTTTCGTAATTTTTCTGCTCATTTTTTTAAAATCAACATTTTTTCAGTATACACACATACGCATACCCAATTTGAAGTGAATCTGATGATTTTGTATTTTTCATGATTTTTAGGGCTCTACCCCTTAGGACTTTTTTTGATGAATTTTTTGTTTTCATTGATCGACTTGAAATTTTTAGAGTATACTAAAAACATAATTCTGAATCGATTGGCGTTCGCAGAATTTCTCTACCTCAAACCGTTCTCGAGTTGAAAAGTTCATCTGGAGTTGGAAGGAGTGACTTGACCCCTCAAAATTCAATTTTCGTAATTTCCTGCTCATTTTCGTGAAATTCAACATTTTTTCAGTATACACACATATACGCATACCCAATTTGAAGTGAATCTGATGATTTTGTATTTTTCATGATTTTTAGGGGTCTACCCCTTAGGACTTTTTTCGATGAATTTTTTGTTTTCATTGATCGACTTGAAATTTTTAGAGTATACTAAAAACATTATTCTGAATCGATTGGCGTTCGCAGAATTTCTCTACCTCAAACCGTTCTCGAGTTGAAAAGTTCATCTGGAGTTGGAAGGAGTGATTTGACCCCTCAAAATTCAATTTTCGTAATTTCCTGCTCATTTTCGTGAAATTCAACATTTTTTCACTATACACACATATATGCATACCCAATTTGAAGTGAATCTGGTGATTTTGTATTTTTCATGATTTTTAGGGGTCTACCCCTTAGGACTTTTTTCGAAGAATTTTTTGTTTTCGTGGATCGACCTGAAATTTTCAGAGTATACTAAAAACATTATTCTGAATCGATTGGCGTTCGCAGAATTTCTCTACCTCAAACCGTTCTCGAGTTGAAAAGTTCATCTGAAGTTGGAAGGAGTGATTTAACCCGTCAAAATTCAATTTTCGTAATTTTTCTGCTCATTTTTGTGAAATTCAACATTTTTTCAGTATACACACATACGCATACCCAATTTGAAGTGAATCTGATGATTTTGTATTTTTCATGATTTTTAGGGCTCTACCCCTTAGGACTTTTTTTGATGAATTTTTTGTTTTCATTGATCGACTTGAAATTTTTAGAGTATAATGAAAACATTATTCTGAATCGATTGGCGTTCGCAGAATTTCTCTACCTCAAACCGTTCTCGAGTTGAAAAGTTCATCTGAAGTTGGTAGGAGTGATTTAACCCCTCAAAATTCAATTTTCGTAATTTTTCTGCTCATTTTTGAGAAATTCAACTTTTTTTCAGTATACACACATACGCATACCCAATTTGAAGTGAATCTGATGATTTTGTATTTTTCATGATTTTTAGGGGTCTACCCCTTAGGACTTTTTTCGATGAATTTTTTGTTGTCATTGATCGACTTGAAATTTTTAGAGTATACTAAAAACATTATTCTGAATCGATTGGCGTTCGCAGAATTTCTCTACCTCAAACCGTTCTCGAGTTGAAAAGTTCATCTGTAGTTGGAAGGAGTGATTTGACCCCTCAAAATTCAATTTTCGTAATTTCCTGCTCATTTTCGTGAAATTCAACATTTTTTCACTATACACACATATATGCATACCCAATTTGAAGTGAATCTGGTGATTTTGTATTTTTCATGATTTTTAGGGGTCTACCCCTTAGGACTTTTTTCGATGAATTTTTTGTTTTCATTGATCGACTTGAAATTTTTAGAGTATACTAAAAACATTATTCTGAATCGATTGGCGTTCGCAGAATTTCTCTACCTCAAACCGTTCTCGAGTTGAAAAGTTCATCTGGAGTTGGAAGGAGTGATTTGACCCCTCAAAATTCAATTTTCGTAATTTCCTGCTCATTTTCGTGAAATTCAACATTTTTTCACTATACACACATATATGCATACCCAATTTGAAGTGAATCTGGTGATTTTGTATTTTTCATGATTTTTAGGGGTCTACCCCTTAGGACTTTTTTCGATGAATTTTATGTTTTCGTGGATCGACTTGAAATTTTCAGAGTATAGTAATAACATCATTCTGAATCGATTGGCTTTCGCAGAATTGCTCTACCTTAAACCGTTCCCCAGTTAAAAAGTTCCTCTATAGTTGGGAGGGGTCATTTCCCCCTCAAAGTTCAATTTTTGTGATTTTTCTGCCCATTTTCGTACAATTCAACTTAATTTCAATAGGCACAAATATGCGCATACGCAATTTCAAGTGAATCTGATGGATTTGTATTTTTCATGATTTTCAGTTTAGGGCATTCAGCATTCTTAGGCATCTCAGTCTAAGCCTTAGCGCGAATGTCAAGGTGACAGTTATCAAATTAAATTCTCCGTCAGACTATCGTCCGATAAATTTCTCAGTTTTTTGTTGTTTATTTCTTCAAAATCTGCAGTTATAACAAATTATATTAAACCTGCCTTAGAAGACGGAATATATTAACAAATAAATCGCCGTTATAAATCGTTTTACCAACTATTTTCATATCCACACTAGTGTCGAACTCTCAAATTCACACTAGTGAAAATATGACATTCAAATTGTAAACAAAAAGTCGCCATATAGAAACAAAAAAAATGTTGTTATTCTCCATGAAAAAAAACACAATATTTTGAAAGCGTCAACCTCACGAATGCATTGATTGAAAAAAATCAAAAAAAGTTCGACGTCATCTATAGACGTTTTGAAACATGTCTAGTCTTCCAAACGAGATCTAGTACAGAAGGTGGTTGTCCATGTCGATATCTTGCATATTTTTATTCATTTATTCAAACTAGTTTTTCTCCATCGATTATTTTATAATTGGGGCTTCTTTGTCCGGCGAAATAACAAGTTATCTAACTGCCAAATTCAATATTCGATTGCATAACAAGTTGCATTGATCAGTGTCAAGATTGGTGAATGAATTTTGATTTTTCATTCATTTTGATTAGGTGCTCGGACTGTGAATTGATTGAGGTAAGTCAAAATTTGTGAATTTCTCCGACCACGATTCACGACAGAATGATATATTTAGACGTTAGAATTATACAATTTATAGATATTGAATTTAAAACCCGTTGAAAAAAACGGCTATACACAAAAAACAAATCTTGAACGATTACAAGTAAAATCTACTTGAAATACTACCATTTTCCTTCCAAGTAGACGGTTGTTCTTGACAAAAATTTGAAGGTGAACGAGAGCTTTTAAAACTGATTCTGTCATTGTGAAAATTATTTCAAATTATTTAATTTAGGCATTTATATCATAGTACCGTTGAACAATTGTCTAATTTGCATAATGCTTCCGAACGAAGTTCGATAAAGTGTGAAATAAATGAACCGAGACAAAATAATAAAATAGGCAATTAGTTTGTGTATTTAACCAAACAATTTTCGTGGTACTTCAATATTTTTCAAATTCTACCCCACAAGACTAATCTATTTCCAAGTCTAATGGATACTGGCGAAACCACCTTGAAAAGCTGACCGACTGTAATAAAGAAATTAGGGTAACAAAACGAGGCTTCAAAACAATTGCAACTCCTGCAGCAGCAGATGGCAGCTACTGATATGCCTAAAAACTCTGGTGTGCCGACTCATACCTGCAAAACTGTGAGATAATACGTGAGACAGTCGCTAGCTTGATTAAGAGAACTTAAATCGCGTTCTGCTTTCCAAATATCCCTCAGTACTTGCCTGAACCACCACCGTCGGTATTTTTGTTATTGAAATAATCGGATGATAGTTAAATTGAATTGCTACATTTTTCAACCATGGAAACCTAATCAGAAGCAGACACAATCAACAAAAATTAATCGAGAACAGTTTCAGTTTCGTTGACATATAGTAAAAATAAAATTGGTCCCAAAATGGATCCTTGTGGAACACCCATATTGGTTGAAACAGACTCTGAGTTTATCTTAGTTACTCGTTCATTATGACAGTATTGCAAGGAAACATATCGTTCACGATCTATTAAAAAAAAAAGAAATCCAATTCAAACACCATAGCTTTCCAGAAATAACAATAGTTTAGTATGATTGACGCAATCGAATGCCCTGCTTTAATCACAAAATATTCCGTCTAGAAGTGTCACTCCTCTTCATGATGTTTCGAAGGTTTGATCCTTCATTATAAGTGATGAGGGTTGATTACATCAAGAAGATCAGTTTGTAGTGAAAAAAACGTCTTAAAATATTAACATGTTATAACTGCGAACCACCATCTTTGGTCGTAATGATGACCAGGATCTGAATTTTTTTCTCAACTTTCACCATTGCTTAGTCCCATATTTTCACAAAGAGTTTGATCCCTTGGAGAGTGGCTTGATCATGATGTTTGCTGTTTGAAACAAAGATGCCATCTTTTTGACTTCAGTGGAGCCTTCTGTTACCAATTTTCTTACGAAAAAATGACTTATGCCGATATTTTTGGTACGGCGATGGTATTCAGGATTTTGAGCCATCCTAATTCCAGCTATATTATCAACCATCATTACAGGAACCCCTTTCAACTCTATAATATTCGCATAATACAACCATTTTTGTATTTATTCCATAGTCAGATGTTTCATGAAGATAACGAAAAATATGTTCAACTCAAATCCAAGTGGATTTTCTAGATTTCTGGATACAAAATCCACTGGTCTTGTTCTTGTAAGAAAATCTACTTCATACGGTTCATCTTCCTTCATTGGATCCATTTATTATTGGGGTAGAATAGATCCGATATGAGAAGGCCCGCTAGGAGTGATGATTTCGTAAGGCAAGTATGCACCAACATTTTAAAAACAGTTGAACCGTCGAGCTATGTCGATGTTATCAGAGAGTATGTCCTGGAGCCAGTTCGATGTTCCACAGCATTCTTATACGGGAAACTAGATGAAGGCATCTTCAAGGAGCAACCAGAGGGTTATGGGGATGGTTCTGATCGTTTATGTCATCTGAAAGAGAAGTCTTTATGGTCTCAAGCAAGCGCCGAAGATTTTTGTCAAAATTGGACTTCCAGAGAAGTGATGCTGATCCCTATTGCATTGAAATTCATCGTAGATTCTGAAAATGCTATGAAAAAGGAGGTGTTTCATTTAAAGAACAAAGTTGGGGTTCACTTCTAGTATAACCGAAATATATTTAAATGAAATAGCTCTCGGAATACTTCCGTGTTCATATTCCTCGTATCCTTTTCCTATTTCATTGTCGCTGAGCCACAATACGCATTTTGTGAATTCCTTCAGTTCACCTTAGTTAATAGCTGAGAGCAGAAATGTGTTATCTGGATACAACAAACGACATATTATTATTTTATGCAGCATAATGATAAACATATAGAAAGTATAACTTAACATCCATGAATTTTCCTGTACAAGAAAAAGGACATACATTTTCCATTAGTTCGGAATACAATTAAAATTGATTGAATTCAAAATTGCAGTCTATGGTGTGCATCACTCGACACTTTGGCTCATTCTTCAATAAAACATCAATATGGCTACGAAAAAGACAGGAATGATACAAGGTAACTACAATACTCATATAGACTCATTTATCAATTGATTATATTTGCTTTTTATGTTCTAGGGGTACATTTTTCATTGGTGTGTGCCATTTTCTCGTTGGCAATGGGAATACTCATGTTCACGTTCACACCTTATGAAATAATCACACAATTCAGGATCAGAATGATACCTGGTAAGATTCAGTTATTTATTTGACTATAGGTAATAAAAATATAAATTACGAAAAATCACAAATTTATTTAGAACATTCAATACAGTGTAATTAAAGTACACTTAACTATTATCAGCTAATTCATTCAAGATTCGTTACCTATAAGTTCTCAATTATTTTGAACAACTATAATAGTAACATTTATCACTATCGCTAATCCAACCCTGTCTATTTGCAAACCCTGACTGTCTGTAAACTGCAATCTGTATTTATTACTGTATTTATCCCTGTAGTAGATATACAGAAATCCTAGAAATGTCAAGAAACTACGTGTGAGGTCGCAGTTTGGAATAGTTCGGAACACTTCGTGACTCCAACTACGATCCACTTTGTGGAAATGTATGGAGAGAAGGGTATTTTCGACCGTGGTTGGAATTATTCCTTTTCATTCATTTAATCCTCTCCGTATATATACTTTCCGAACTCTGTTCGAATTATTGCATTAACCTGGAGCGCCACGGCAAATAATAATAACAGCTGCCCTCTACCCGCGCAGGCTGTGCCTTTGGGTACACTCTGTATGTGTTCATGAGGGTGTATCATTTTTAATTTTATTTTTCTTTCCGTTAAGACTGTACCAGTCAGGCCCTGTCTCCGGAGTCCCGACACTTCCGGAGGGCGCGCTAGATCATTTATCCCAATAACCACTCCCCACGCCGTGGGGTGAGTGGGGTAAGAATCATGTGCCCTGAGCAGGCGGGGTTAACCAAGAATTACAGCCTTCTGCATTGGTCCGGCTAAGATTTCAGTCATATTACGGCAAGCCGGTATGATTTTTGAGTTTGAGAGCAGTGTGTCCATCATTCCACCACCCTTATTATCAGAAGCACCATTTTTACAGAATGGTTTGGGTAAAGCCTGCGGAGTTCAAAGAGAAGATCTCGATATTTAGTCCATTTTTCCTCCTCTTTTCGACAATGTTCGTTTCGCCAGGAGCTGAAAACTCAATGACGAAAATCGTCCTACTTTGATGGTCGACGAGAACTACCTCAGGCTTATTGGCTTGTATTTGCCTGAGGGTGGGGAACTAGTAGTTCCAATAGATCCGGCAATTCTTATTCTCCACAACGGACTCAATATCCCCGGAGCATAAGGCAACAACGGTGTCACGTCTAAACCGTACGAGTGTCGTAGATGGTAGTATAACACTCGTAGGGCAGCGTTATGTCTGTGGATGTAGACTGAGACCGCATAAGCTGGACAAGCTGACAGCAAATGCATTATGGTCTCAGCTGTCCCACGACTCGCTCTGCATCTAGTGTCAGGGACCTCTATACCCATCACGCGACTACGGTAGACGATGCATGATGAGCTCATGCGATGTTGTATCAAATGCCTTGCGATAGTCGATCCAGGCCATTGAAAGGTTACACTTATACTGCACGGAGTCTTGCGTGATGCATCTGTCGATCAGCAGGTTCTTCTTGAAGCCAGCGACCCCCTTCTTTGATCCTCTTTGCTTAAATATCCGTTCATACACCGGCTCAACTGCGGAGAGTATTTTCATATATAAGATGCGGGTAAACATCTTAAAACATGCGTTCAAGCATGCTATCGGTCTGTAGTTCTTCGGATCGGACAAATCTCCGTTTTCGGGGATTAGCGCGGTTTGCCCCTCGACAAACCAATCCGGAATCTGTTGCTCCCCATCTAGCCATGAGTTGAAAACTCTTGTTACATGGTGGTGGGTACTTGGAAATTTTTTCCACCAATAGATATTAAGGCCATCAGGACCTGGAGCAGCAAAATTCTTCGAGTCTTTGAAGGCCCGTCGAACTTCTTCCGGGGCTATCGGATTGCGCAGTTCATTGAGCTCAGGCTGACGAAACCTCCTGCAGAAAGCTTCGAACTGCGCTAGGGATGGAGTATCAACGTTGAGTGGTTGCGGAAATTCGTAAATGCCCTTCCAGAAGGTTTCTACCCGATCAGCTGCCGGCGGGTTTTCCACAACACGTGAAGGCTCTTGGAATAGGCGAGAAGGTTTATCGCGGAACTTCGTGTTTTCCGCGATGCTTTTCGCCCGCCTCACCAGTGACTTTTTTGCAGCCACCAGCATTCGTATCCTATCAAGATAGTGCTGTTTGATGGTAAACAGCACGCTTTGATTTAGATTATTATTATTATTATTAGTATGTGATACCGACTGACTTATGTCGCGGCTTCATTCATAGGGGAATACTATAAGGCTTTTGAATGTTATCGTTCATTGAATTGTACTCTCCAACATACACACTTGAACTTTGTTCGTTTTAATTTTCATTTTGGCCTCTACCTGGAGACAGTGCTAAAAGGAGTGTTACTTGATCTGTTTGTGGATGGCTCTGCGAATTATTTTACTGTAAGTCGCAGCTCCATTCGTACATGGATACTATAAGGCTTTTGAAAATTATCGTTCATTTTGTGGAACAAGACGACTACATTGTCGTCTGACCTATCCTTGTACTGATGAGAAGAAATATCCTCGAAACATGCATGTATGCAGGTGGTCATTTCCAACAAAATTACGCTGCACAGATATCTGTCAGATTTAATTCAACGTCCGTCGTGGTATTAGCCAGGGAAGTAGTTGAATTTGGAAATGTGTACAGGGAAGGGTATTTTCGACGTTTGTCGGAATTATTTCTTTTCATTTACTTGATTTCTCTACGATACACATTTTTCCAACTTTGCTTGATTTATTCTTATTATTACTACCTAGTACTACAACAACAATATCAATAACAACAATAGAATTATTCTACATTTCTTTGTAGGTTGCTAGTACTGTTTATTTTTATATTCGATCTATTGTGGAATACTTTGAAATTTATATAAGATGATCAATACAAATAATTTTGTTTGAAGGTTTCATCTCGTACAAATGGTGGTTGGAACCCCCTGTTGATGTGACGGTCCACATTTATTTCTTCAATATTACCAATGCAGACGATTTCATGAACGGAGTGGACAGAAAAATCAAGGTAGAAGAAGTTGGACCAATAACTTACAGGTGGGTATTGATTTTCCGCTTCGTTTGAGGCAAGTCAATGTAGTACGCCTCAGGGTTCCGTACTCGATCCATTACTGTTCAGCGGTTAATCAATTCTAAAAGTTGTTTCAACTCCTGTTACTGAAACTAATCCTCACAAAAAATGCAAAGGAACAATGTATCAGAGTGTCCTTTGTTGTCAAGAGATGGCACTCAAAAACTCTGCAATGAAGTATACTTAAAATGTTGGTGCATGCAGTTTTCGTTGAAGTAATTATCAATCTATCGATGCAAAATTGCATTTTGTTGATTAGTAATATTTTTGTTCAGTGCTTCATATTTTCCAAGTTGACTGAACAGAATTGGACGCTTTTTTAGATTCAATCTATCATAAGTTTACAAACTGTATTTTCTTGTAGGGAGAAACTCAGCCACAAAAACCCTGTTTTCAATGAAAACGGCACGTTCTCATACACTTCTAAGCGTGATCTCGTGTACCTGCCAGAAGATAATGCTGTCGATCTGCTGAATGCAACTCTAATTTTGCCAAATTTGGCAGCATTGGTGAGATCTGATTTATAATATTATATGTTGTAAAATTAGTCTCTTAACTTATCTCCCCCTTATAACTTTCGCACTTGTTTGGAAACACTCTGTATAATAGTCTACTATTAATGAAACGAATAAAATTAATAAAGTCGAAGTGCCCTTTTCTCCACACGTTTCCACCAAGTGAAAAAATGAGGAAAACACTTTGTTCGAAAGAAAAACACTTATTGTAATTGGGTCTTCTTATATCTGTCAGATGTAGTTCAATGTCTGTCGTGGTATTAGCAAGGGAAGTGGTTGTTTTCTGACAGATATTTGCCTTTATTTTTCCACTTTGTCGATTTTATTCGTTAATTATTGTGATTACTCCGCGGTAGATATTTTTCGAACTTTGTTCGAAATATAACAGTCTACTATTAGTTATAAAAACTGATAAATCGGAATGATTGAACCAGTTACTTGCCCTGCCAAAATATTTTACAATAACGTTTGCTTTCAGGTTATCCCCTCATATATTTCCAATGCCCCATTTGCGATCAAATTCGGGATGAACATCATGCTCAGAAATTATAAAACTCAGATATTAAAGAAGACTACTGTTTACAATTATTTATGGAATTCGACGGATCCGATTGTGGACGCTTCTAGAACTATCGCACCCGGATTATTTCCAGTCAAGAATATCGGAATTATGTCTATAGTAAGTTCGTTTAATAATGTTATTGAAAAGTCTACCGTTCCATTCTTATTATTATTATCATTATCAGTGGTAAGTTACAACAATTTTTCGAATAGTTCTTGCTCATTCTTGAATCAATTACTTTTCAATAAGTATCGAAATATACGTTTCGTTAATCATTTATCACCATCCAATGAACCTTGTACGAGTCTAAATTTAGTACTCAAACATAATCTTAGGCCCGCGGTGGCTTGAAACGTTAAAACTTTGTCATCGCCGATTATCTGTCTCTAATCGTGAAAAATCTGATCTATTCCTCTCCGATGAGCAGCACCACCTCTCTCTTCAATCTCTCTTGCCCAAGGGGATTTTTCTATCCTCTCGACCGGTTTGGGAAGCCTTTCTATTCACGGAATTGAAGTCTCTCATTCGTCAATTCCATGATTTATATACCGCCATACCAAAATAGCTGTGTAGTGATTGGTAATATTCTAATATTCTATTGAGATTTGAAATTTGTTTCAGACCAAAGATCCCACGAGTCAAAATATGTATTGAACTACCAGCAGAGCCGAATTGACATTTCTTTAAAAGTGTATTTAACATACATATTTATTTCAAACTGGATATATATATATATATATATATATATATATATATATATATATATATATATATATATATATATAGGGTACAGCATCCAGAAGAAAAAAACACACTAATTCTCAAATTTTTTCTCTTCGTCCTCACGATGTTATTTGAACATATTCGTAGCAGGATATTCTTCTGCTACGAACCAGAAAATTCAAAGAATGCTCCACTTGACGATATGGTATTAATTGAAAGCTCATTGTAATGCAATTTTTCCGGGATTGATAAATTATGTAAACGAATAAACAATCAACATGAATAGATAATCACAGCCATAAATCAGTTTGATTGAAGTGTTGTTTGTAAAAAAACCTTTAATTAGTGAACAACGACGATTTTGTTGCGAAAAGGTATTCGTTAGTTTCCGAAAACCTCTTCTACACTATCACACATAAACTTCGCAACATGTGGAAATTTAAAAAAATTGGGAAAAAGTCGAAGTGACAGTAGAGCGTGAAAATATGAAGAAAAGGTATAAAATTGAAAACCGAGCAGCTTTTTTTGATTTTTATGGAGAATTTCGAAACAAATGTCAAGTTTGACAGGTTCAGACTAGCACATGACAAAAGAAAAGATGCTGTTTTTTACCCACTAAGAAGTCGAATTTTCATTACATCTCTCATTAACCAAATGTTGTGTGTGAAATTGTGTGTTTTAAATATGCTTAGTTGATATGTTTTCAGATCTACAGGAATTCGGAGACCAACGCCACAGTTTATATAGCTCCCAAATACGACCGATCGAAGTTTTTTAAAATAGACAAATACAGTGGATCGGAATATTTGCCGGAGAGAGAGAACAAGTGCCATGAGAAAATTGTCGGGGCGGCCGACGACATCACCTACCATATGGGTATCACGAAAGATGAAACTTTGAGATTTTACAGCAGAGGGCTCTGTACGACTACCAAAACAAAATTTGTCAGTAAGTATATAATACCTAAAATGAGATTTGATTATAAGAATAATCCAGCCTTTGACAAAATCGAATACAAAATAATTCATCAGTATCATACGATTGCCGAATCACTCCCGACCAATGCTTGGCAATTTATTTCTGGAAATCGAAAACAAGTGACTATCTGTATATTAATAGCAAGGTTCGCCCGATCATAAGTGCGGACCCGGTCAGGAATGAGAGCTAATGCTGGGTATGGATCATTTATACTCGATTCTCATTTTAGGAATGTACTATCTATCTGTATCTATCTATCTAATATCCTTCGTCAACAACACCCAGTTCCATATGAGAAGTATTCAAAATTCAACGTCGATAGACTTAAAATGTTCATAATATACTAATTTCGTCATTCTGAATCGATTGGCGTCCGCAGAATTGCTCTACCTCGAACCGTTCTCGAGATGAAAAGTTCATCTGAAGTTGAGAGGGCTCGTTTTCCACTTGACAAATAATTTCCCTGATTGTTCAGCTCCTTTAAGTAAAATTCAGAGTGTTTCTACCATACTCACATATGCGCATATGCAACTTCAAGTAAACCTGAGGATTTTGTACTTTTCATGATTTTTAGGGGTCTACCACTCAGGACATTTTTTGGTAAATTGTTTGTTTAAGTCGATCGACTCAAAAAAAATTGATTATACTAATTTCACCATTCTGAATCGATTGGCGTTCGCAGAATTGCTCTACCTCGAACCGTTCTCGAGATGAAAAGTTCATTTGAAGTTGAGAGGGCTCATTTTCCACTTGACATATAATTTCCGTGATTTTTCAGCTCATTTTAGTAAAATTCAGTGTGTTTCTACCATACTCACATATACGCATATGCAACTTCAAGTAAACCTGAGGATTTTGTACTTTTCATGATTTTTAGGGGTCTACCACTTAGGACATTTTTTGGTAAATTGTTTGTTTACGTCGATCGACTCAAAAAAATTGAATAAACTAATTCACCATTCTGAATCGATTGGCGTTCGCAGAATTGCTCTTTCTTCAACCGTTCTCGAGTTGAAAAGTTCATCTGAAGTTGGAAGGGGTCATTTTCCCCCCTAAAATTATATTTCTCCTCATTTTCGTAAAATTCAAAGTTTTTTTTTATATACTCACATATGCGTTTATGCAATTTCAAGTAAATCTGAGGATTTTGTATTTTTCATGATTTTTATAAATCTTTGAGAAGGGTCAATTCTCTCTCTCTCTACCAAAAAAAGAATAATTTTCGATATTTCCTTAATCCGCCATCAAAATTCATTACACAGAATAGAAAAAAATCTGGTTATTCACTTAAACGCTTAAACTAACCCCAAAACTCGACAGCACAGTCGTTTATTGTAAAAAAAGACTTGAAAAATCGAGGAATATAATTTTTTTCGCTGTTTGAGAGAAGATGAACCAAATCTTCGAGCAATAATGGTAGACAAATCATAAAATGATGGTTAACTCTTGGTAACCAGAAAGAAATCTCAAATGTTTCAAATGTTCTCGAATGTTACCCTCATGTACATAACGAAACTGTCCTAGCTGACTGCCCGTTTTTAAAACTGGCGGTGTCGTTAGAAAAAGTATCGTTTTCGTAGTATTTTGTGATCTCATGTAAACTTTTTACATTTCAGGCGACACAACATTATATGGAATGGCAGCCTATAGATTCGAAATACCAAAGACTTTTTTTGACAGGACATTTCCCGGAGAAAAGGATTGTTACAAGGGCTTTCCATCGTTGCCAGATGGAATGATCGACTGTGGCGCTTGCTATTTTGGTAAATATTTTCATTCGGTTCTAGTATTGAATCATCTGCCCAAAACAGGGTATGAGTAGATATAGAGAGCCATCTTTGCTCCACAATAGGAATTTCCTGATTCATATTAAATAATAAACTATGTTCACATGTGTATATTCATCTCACTCCTGTTCAAGAGCGATATCAAGTTCACCTTGAATCTACCCTGCGACATGAGTAGCGAATAACTCACCAGTTTACTAGTGCAGTCTCAAGATGCAGTGTAATTGTTCGCAAATACGGTATTGTCTCGGACTTCACTTCGGAAAGTATCAACATCACGATGTCAGTTAACCAGTGAGATAGAGCCTGCTTGAGGTCCTGCTGCGGAAAAATCAATTCCCTAAAGGAACTGTCCAGACTCGAGAATTCTGGGTAACAAAACACAAGGTTCCATAACAAGAAACCAGATGAGATTTGGACAACATCCTTTGAAGATGGTCTCACACTGATGGTGCTGCTTGATCTCTCTAACCCAGAAAGGAGTAAAATTCAGCCGCTCGAATTTAACTTCTTATGTCGTGTGTGTCTTAGGACGTTTCGACAACACCCTTCGTCATCATGATATCTAACGGTGTCATGGGGGTCGAAACGGTGTGGCTTTCATCATATAGTTGAGTAGTACAAGGCATACTTTTATTCCAGATACTTCAGTCACTGCTAGTTTTCCCCACTTTATGTATGCCGAGAAGCTGCAGAAGAATGTAGATGGCATGAAACCAGAACAGGGAAGACACGAAAGCTACCTCATTGTGGAACCGGTAAGATAATCTTCAACATCATTTTCATTTCACAAATTCTGCTTAATCGATAATACGAGCACATAATGTCAAGATGATATATCCGGCTCGAAGGACCAAAATATACTTCCTTATGAAATATGTAATTTAAATCTGTCACAACTAACCTATTTATCTGATTTAGAGCCTTGGGGTGCCCCTGGACGGAGCTACACGATTACAAATGAACGTAGCTGTAAAGGATTTGAGTGGGTTTACGCCACAATTGAAGAAATTCAGTAATCTCAACATACCATTATGTTGGATTGAATATGTGAGTACCTAATTCATAAGCATTTTGAATGTCATATCAAGTTATTAACCCTAAATGAGTAGGTACGCTGCTCACGAACGGAATTCTGTGGGTGATAACTTTTGAGGGTAGGCCGATTAAACAAAAGCTTGATGGAAGGCTGTTGTACGGATTTTTTCAACACCTAAAATCTTCATAATTTCATGTCATAACTCCGATTTCAAGTTTGTCCTTGATCAGAACTTAATTCTAGATGAAAGTCATGCCTGGCTTACACACTTTCTATGAAGGCATATTTGCTTTCGTGAAATTATTGAGGAGTTAAAGAAATGAAAAACTCTACCAACAAATATTTTTTAAATTTTGTTAAGATCTCTCAAAGGTGTGAAACAGGCAACTCCTATTCCATTTCTCACCACAACTGATCAACGAAATAAAATTTCTTATTTTAAAAATGTATGATGGAAATAAAGATTTATAGCAAAAATATTGTGATGTTTCCGTAAAAGCAATAGTTTCTCAAAAAAAATTAAATACAATATTGTGCATGGCCGTATGTATCTTCTGTGAATGAAATCCGTAATATCTAGTAGATGGCTGTCACGTTTTGTTTGTAACAATTATGACTTATTTCAACTTTTAATTTAGGCATGTAGCAGTACCATGTTTTGTTTTAATAGGAGATCAAATAAAAAATATAAACTAATAAAGAAAATAATGGATACAGTTTTGGTTAAATTTGAAAGAAGTTACGTAATAGAGGGGCCATCTAGATGGAAGTATGAAATTTTGGGAAAGCTGAATTTGTCAATTTTATATTATGATGTTATCATTACAGTTGGAACAGAATAACAGACACTGTTCATGAGCTTTTTTGGAACGATATCAGTTTAACTGTCCGACGATTCTTCAGCCTGATTCGAAAAATGCAGTTTTTGTTGTTAAAATATTGTACTCTATTCGTATCTTAATTTTTATTACGATTATCCATGGGTAATCAGATTCCTCATCTCATATCGTAATATGAGTCTTCACGGTACCTACTCATATCGTAAGTATCTATTACGATATAAATATCTTAAAGACTCATATCACGATATTTATATCGTAAATATTTATAGCGATATAAATATCGTATAGATTCATACTACAATAATCGATGGGTTATCAGAGTTTGACAGATTCCCCATCTCATATCGTGATATGAATGATTACGATATTTATTTCGTAATAGATATTGACGATATAAGTATCGTAAAAATTCATACTACGATAATCGATGGGTTATCAAACTCGGCCTAATTGCCTCGTTTGACAGATTTTCCATCTGATATCGTGATATGAATTTTTACGATATTTATGTCGTATTTATATTTATATCGTGGTATATTTACGATATAAGTACCATAAAGAGTCATATTACGATAACCAATAAGTTATCAAAGTCGGCGCCTGACTACCTCTTTCGACGAGACATTAACAATATGATTATCGTAAAGATTCATTAACGATAAAGATTCATAGTACGATAATCGATGAGTTATGAAACTCATCCTGACTTCCTCATTTAACAGACTTCTCATCTAATATCATGATATAAATCTTTACGATATTTATGTCGTGATAGGTATTTACGATTAAAGTATCGTAAAAACTCATATAACGATAATCGATGAGTTATCAAACTCGGCCTGACCTCCTCTTCTGACAGATCTCTTCGATATTTATATCGTAAGAGATATTAACGATAAAGATTCATACTACGATAGTCGATGAGTTATGAAACTCATCCTGACTTCCTCATTTAACAGACTTCTCATCTAATATCGTGATATAAATCTTTACGATATTTATGTCGTGATAGGTATTTACGATTAAAGTATCGTAAAAACTCATATAACGATAATCGATGAGTTATCAAACTCGGCCTGACCTCCTCTTCTGACAGATCTCTTCGATATTTATATCGTAAGAGATATTAACGATAAAGATTCATACTACGATAGTCGATGAGTTATGAAACTCATCCTGACTTCCTCATTTAACAGACTTCTCATCTAATATCGTGATATAAATCTTTACGATATTTATGTCGTGATAGGTATTTACGATTAAAGTATCGTAAAAACTCATATAACGATAATCGATGAGTTATCAAACTCGGCCTGACTGCCTCTTCTGACAGATCTCTTCGATGTTTATACCGTAAGAGATATTAACGATAAAGATTCATACTACGATAATCGATGAGTTATGAAACTCATCCTGACTTCCTCATTTAACAGACTTCTCATCTAATATCGTGACATAAATCTTTACGATATTTAAGTCGTGATAAGTATTTACGATTAAAGTATCGTAAAAACTCATATAACGATAATCGATGAGTTATCAAACTCGGCCTGACTGCCTCGTTTGGTCGATGCCCCATCTCATATCGTGGTATGAATCTTGACGATATTTATATCGCAGTGGATATTTACGATATATCGTATTATGAATATTTATGATATAAGTATCGTAAATATTTATATTACGATATGAGATGGGTTGTCAAACTCGGCCTCATATAGTACTATGAAATATTATGATAGGTACTTGTATCGTAAATAACTATTAAACTGTGCACCGGAGAGAATTTCTTACGATTATTTGTTATAATTATTATAAGTTTTAAAAATTTGTTCTCATTTTCAGACGGGGAGTGGATATCCTTGGATAGTGATTACAGCAATATACCTACAAGTTGTAGTCCTACCAATAGTCCAAGTGGTCGTATCCTTATTGCTGATCGCGGTAGGACTGTACCTCATCTATATGTACCTGCGCAGGAGAAAGGTTTGCGTCCAAAAAACGGCTGAAGATCAAGTGATCACGCAGGAGTCTAGTATGTTCCTGAAAACGCAAAATAAGTTGACAGACTATTTGAAACATTATGATGACACATAGAATCAAGACTGAACATAGTATAGCTAATATGTTATTTCTTCGAACGGAATTCCACACGGTCTTAGACTTGGACCAATTCTCTTTACTATGTAAATAAATCACCTTTTCAATATCTGAGTATTTTGATCTTCTAGTATTTCAGCTCAATGTACCCAGAACTACATTCTGAAAAATAGAATGTATATGCAGCATAGTGGGGTATTTTTTGTAAAAACAGTCACAAGACCGTGAAGAGTCGGATAAGTATAAAAAAGTTTACAAGTCTGCAGGTGGTCATATCCAGGCAAATGAAGAATGGTAATGGTAATGATAGGTATGGGTGGTGACTGATGCGCTGCGACCTTATTAGATCCATTGTGCCCCATCTTCTTCTACTATTTCAAGGTGTTCTCGTTTACAGCAGGAGGAATTTAAAGATTTTGAGGGGGTCTATTCGAGGTATTTCTCCCGCAGGCAGCTGGTGTGATCCCAGTATATTCAATATCTTGTGATGTACAGCATAACACTCCATCAATATATGGTGGGGTGTTTTTGGATGTTCCCCACAGAATCTGCAGGTGCTGTTCTTTTCTAAGCCTAGCTTCCTTAGGTGTTCTTTGAGTCTGCAGTGCCCCGTCAGAAATTATGTGATTGTTTTTAGACTAGTTTTGCTGAGGTTAATCAGTGTCTTTGATCTAGCTCGGTTGAAGTTACCGAAGAAATCATTGGCCTGCCTTAGCCCTGGAAGTCTTTGCCAGTATGTTGCTCTCATTGCTTATTGAGTTCTTCTTGAAAGTAAGATTTTCCAAGTCCGCAGAATGGTTCTGGCCCGATCAGTAGCGTTGATGCCCCTTTTCGTGCCAGGGTATCTGCTTGTTCATTGTCCTCCACTCTGACGTGCCCCAGCAGCCAGAGGAGGATCACCTAGATCATTAAGTTTGTCTAGGCATTTCCAGACCATCTTTGAGTTGATGTTATATGAGCTCAATGCTTTGATGGCTGTTTGACTATCGGAGAGGATTGCGATTTCCTTGTTCCGTTATTTCCTGTCGAGGTTGAACTGAATGCTCTTTTCTATGGCGTGAATTTCCGCTTGAAAAATACTGGGGAACTGGTCCATGGGTTCGGAGTGTTTGATGCGACGCCCAAATACTCCTGCTCCAGTTTCGTTGGGAGTGGATTCTGGGCTCCATCCACTCTTGGTATTTAATTCCGTTGGAAAAAGTTTCTCGAAACTAAATTTACTGGTAATTTCGTCAGTTGGAAGATCGGCAAGGTGTGCACTTTCGGTGGGGGTTGAGCCCCTTACGTTGTGTGCTGTCCCTTTGAGTCCGACTTTAGCCAACCTGAGGTTTGCTTCCCAAGCAGTTCTTCTCTCCATGATATGGAGAGGAGTGAGGTCCAGAATTACCTCTATTGCTGCTGTTGGAGACGAACTCATTGCTCCTGTTATACAAAGACATGCTAGTCTTTGCATTACCTCCAAGATTTTCTTTGTTGAGGCGAGTTCAGTTCTGCCGTGCCACACTACTGCTTCGTAGGTGATCATAGGTCTCACTATCATGGTATACATCCATCGCAGTATTGATGGGTTACAGCCCCACGTTTTTCCTGCAATGTTCCTGCACACCATCAGTGATAATTTTGCCTTGTTGACAATCTTTTCTACGTGTTTGTTCCAGAGTAGTTTTGAGTCTAGGGTAAGCCCTAGATACTTCACCTCTTGCTAAAGGTCTAAGTCTGCTCCGTCGAGGCGAACAGTACTTAGGTGTTGAAGCTTTGTTCTTCTAGTGAATGGTACCACTATGGTTTTTGATGAGTTAATTCTCAACCCTGCAGAGAGGCACGATCTTCTGCTAGTCTCTAGCTCCCTTTCTATGAGATCGCAGAGGGTACCTTCGAATTTGCCTTTGACCATAATGACTATGTCGTCAGCATATCCAAGGCAAGTGACTCCGTCCCCGGTAAGTGTTCCGAGTAGTTCGTCTACTACAAGACTCCACATCAGAGGTGATAGTACCCCTCCTTGTGGGCATCCCCTGTTCGTGCTGATCCGGAAGCAGATATCGCCCACTTTTGTTTCAGCAGTTCTTGTAGCCAGCATTTGGCACATCTATCTGGATGTGGTTCTGTCCACTCCCTTGTTCGTTAGGGCCCAATTTATTGCTTCGTGAGTGGTGTTGTCTAGGCGCATATGGCCATTTCTTTATGCTCGAGTGATCTCTGGATGCTTTCGGTAAGCACCTGCCTGGGTCAGAGGCAAGAGCTCTAACAGTCTAACACCATGACCACTTCGCTTCGTTGTGATAATTGAATAAAGCTGTGGTTTATGATTGTTACGCACAAAAAAATATTAGCGAAAATCGACTTCATCCACCACCATGACACCACAAGGCCTTCTCAGTATTTTGAACAACAATGGCGTGTACATTAGTGAGATATGAGCAATCGCAGGAAAGAACGACATTAGGTCAAGATGAACAACCCCTAACACTATGCGGTTGGCATGGACTGTCAAGGAGGTGCCTTCGCTGTGGCTCTATTATTGGCCCCTTCAGTCCTAGGAGACCCCGTAATCCACAGTGATTTATGTTGAAGCCATCCGTACTCGAAACATCATGATTATGATCGTGTAATCAGAAAATAATTTTTACCAATTTTCGAACAGAGAACGAATTTAGTACCGCACCAAGGTCAGGATGTCGACAAGTGAAATTTAATCTTCTTTCATTACACTCGAACTGTACGTACTCGTTCGTCAGTTTTCTCCGCCCCTGACACATTTTCGCATCCGAGAGCGCGTGGAAAACACGTCTGAAACTCTAACCCGGGCTGGTTACTTACAGAATATTACGAGGGCTGTTTGATAAGTCCGAAAGTACAAGAAATCGTACCAAAATTCTTCAAATTTTTAATACTTTCCCAGCTATTCTCTTACTCTTTGAACATTCCAAAAAGTAGGATTTTACGAATGCTTGAGTACCTACCTATACAGAATTTACCATTGTGAGTGAGTCGATATTTGAAAGGAAAAATACCCAGCCAACACAGATACATCTCTAAGATATTGCTGTGATGTCACTTCGTGACCTGCGACTCGCATCGTTACGTCGCACAGACGTTCCAGCAACTCACTTTTTTCACACTCATGATGCATGCTGACGACGTATATGCGATGTAATTCTGAGACGTCTTTGCGATGTAGTTCTGAGACGCCGCAAAGATGCCTCCTAATAACGTATCAGGGATGTAACAGAGCGACATAGTAGTAGTAGCCTTCACTATAAAGGCAGATTTCAGGTTGGCCAACATTGCCTACGATCTTGTGTTGCCAACTTACCGCGTTACTTCAAAATAGCACATTCAACACAAATTGAGGATCCGCCTTTCGACCGTGGTGGAGGACAGATAGCGTCCTTGTGGTCGGCAGTCAAGTGAATGTATGTGAAAGTCCTAATATCACCTGATCTGGAGATAACTCAATAAAAATATAGATTTTGATGTCTAAATGATGTCGCAGTATGACGTCTACGGCAAGTAACAATTTGACATCGCAGGGACATCTAAATCCAGTTATCACTAATTTATATATCACAGGGATGTCGTAGTGTGATATCGCAGTAATGACAACAATATGACATCGCAAAGACATCTATATTCGCCTATTATTGATTTTGATATCTAAGGGATGTCGCAGTGTAATATCACAGGAATGTCAACGATATAATATCACAAGGACATCTAAATTGCATTTTTAACGATATTGACAACCCTGAGATGTGGATGTTTGCCCAATGTTGACTGGGTACTGAGTGTATTTTTCTAAAACTTCTATAATAATACGGGACTGCACCAAGGAAAGTATACCGGAAGTTGATCCCATATTTGTTTTTTCGAAAGGAAGAACCTGATTTTTTTTGCATTATATGTTTAAAGCGCTCCTGTATCCAGTTATTTCAATTTCTTTTGAAAATTTTGGCAGATGCTGCACTTTATGGAATTTTTTGGAAACGAAGTCAGGTCAAAAGTTTGCCTGAAAAAGACCTGAAGCAAATAATGAAAGAAGAAAATATATTAAAAATGAAAAATATGGAAGAATTTGATGGTACGACTACACAAAGAGAAGAAAAATAACTTCTTTTTCAAAAAGAATCGAAAAATGGAAGCCAAAAGGGAACAGAAGAAAGTCCAAGAATACGGTGGGGAAATCGAGTGGTAGAAGACAAAAAAATGGAAATTACCAAACAAAACAATAATGAAAGTAAGATCACAGTATCAACTTCTGTTATGTCAAAGACTCATCAATCAGGCCTCGTATACGTGTGAGGTAATATTTAAAGAACTACCAGTCCGCGCGATTTTGTTGATGTATTTTCTCGTAATTTGATCTTACCTCGACGATACTTGCTAACATAATTGCTACATATTGAGCAATTTGGTAGTGAAACTTTCAATTCGCCAAACTGTCAAGTTAAATAAATCGCATAGAGTTGTGATTTCTTCAGTTCGGCGATGTTCGTGTGAGTTTGTAATTAGTATTTTTAGCGACGGTACATTAAGCTCTGATTGAGTGATTTAAAAAAGTTGTTTAATAGAAAATCGCGGCCTCAACTACGTGCTAAATGAATACTTAATTCTAACTGCCAAATTTAGTACTGAAACAAATCATTTATTATTTTCCTAAAAGCAATCATTTCAACATTATGATTAAATAATAACATAACAAACTGTCTTCAATGTGATGGTCCAGTCGGTTTCCTGTATACTAGTATTTTTTTACGAAAAAATCCTCTTATAATTGGCCTATTTCTGTAGCTCTTCAATTTGAGACTTTTCACTGCCAAGGTTGGGTCTCGAAAATCGTGAGTCCTCTGTATGTATTTTGCATAATATCATACAATAATAGTAGGCGCGTTAGTTTACACAGACATGGTAAATACTTTCACTTGACTTATCCCATCGATGGTATATGTATTATGTGGAAGTTTATGTTTAATTTCTAGTGAGTCTTGGTTTATTTTTTACGACCGATTTTGGCTTTTACAACATTATAGTTTAACTGATGATAGGATTAAGTAACATAATTTCAGATACATCAAATCAAACTTTTATGAACTACTTGGCTTATATCTACAATATTATTCTTCAAACAATTACAACAATAAATGAACAAAATAGTTTCGACAAAGTCACCACACATTGCCAAAATATGGTAAATATTAGCAAATATCTAATTGAGAACAGCTACTTCTCTTTACGGACATTGAAATCAGTTCTTCTACTACCATTGAAATTATTTTATAACTTTGTGGGATGTCATTACATACAAAATTTCATTTTATCAGTACTTACCCATGGTGAAACAATTTGGACGTGGCTACAAATTTTTTTGTGTCAATGATAAATCCACAGATATCAACCAGCCTTGGAAATAATGCAACCAACACGCATTTTATTGATTTTAGGAATATGAAATGCCGTAATTTTTTACAAATGACATTGAAATCACCATATTCAGTACCTTGAACTAAGTTGCTCCTGAAAGAAAATTATAACCTAGCACAGATACAAAGTGTGATGGAATGACAGAGTTTGTGAAACAAATGAAGAAATATATATGGATTGACGAATGTGGCCGTTACTACGTGGTAGGAGATCATCATAGAAAATGGGAAAATTTTAATGTTTTTATATCAGTTTAATTTGTAACATTTCTTTACGCAGTTTCGTCCTATATGGACATTCTCAAACAATTGAAACATCCAAATTGTAATGTAAGTGACCGGTATGTGCTTGATTTGGTGAATAAGTTTTACGAAACTGGTTCAGGGACAAATAAAAAAAGAAATAACCCCAGAGAACTAAATGAAGATGCTCAAATTGAAGTTTTGGGAGCATTTGCTGCAGAGCCTACGAGCTTCATACGATCAGCACCTATCAGAACAGACGGGAATGTAACGCGAGACTGTGAGAAAAGCATTGAAAATGCATAAATTTCATCCATATAGAAGGCAGATTCTTCCAGAGCTCCACAAGGATGATTATGATAGAAGAGTAGAGTTTTATGAAACTATGTCTCATTGAGTAAATACCATCCCTAATCTTCTGTTATTGTTATGTTCTCATTATCAAGGACTATAGTAGTAATTGAAGTGGCGGAATATACTGTAAATTTGTAAATTAATATTATTTTGCTAAATAAAGATCTAGTAAGAATAAATATAGAATACTAAACTGATTTTGTGTTCATGTTCGCACCCTGTACACATCTCGTAAACTGAAATATTCCCTCTAACCTCCACCTTCTAGATTCTAATATCTCAACGGTCGAGTGAACAATCTTTGGCTTTTGCATAAAATAATGTATGATGAAAATTATTTCAATTCAGAGAAGTGCTAATTAGGACACGACACAAACAACGCAACGTAGGTAAATAACAACATGTACCTTCAAATTGGGGTCCAATGACCTTGATCATCTCTCAACTGATTCATATGTGGGAACTCACGGTCGGTAAATGACGTGCAGGAAAAGTTTTCGTGACGAAATCCAAATAAAATATCACAACACAATTATTATTGCTTCGCAGAAACATACAGATGTGTGACTCGCCCAGTAGTCTTAAGTAATATGAAATCGATTGATAACATGTTTTGATTGGTGTTGAAGGAGCCACATTACGCGATTCAACAGATCACACTCGATGTCAAGGCAAACACAAACGAGAACTTCGAGATATTACAGTCCCACCCTGAATCAACTTTGAAATAACCAACGAAAATATCACCGAAATCGATTCTAGAGTTCATCTCATAGAATCCAAAAAATAGAAACTACCTACCACAGACAACCAAGAACCTACAGGATCATCATAATATTTTCAGAAGTTCGGTTAAATATCTGCTTCTTGCAAAATCTTACTCACTGCCTGCAGGAATATTCTGTTGAAATGTCAAATATCTGTAACTCGTAATGCGATGCTAAACTGATTATTTTTATTATTGGTATCTATACACATTTTGTTTCGGGGCACTTATTTATGTAATTAATTATATGGTTGTTGAGATGTTTTTTTAAATATTTTGATTGTATTTTAATTGTATTTTCATTATACAATATTTTTCCCATTAGAAATATCCCAGTCAGGCCCTGTCGCCGGAGCCCCGATACAACCTGAGGACGCGCTGGTGTGTCATTATAACCCCCAGTAACGACATTTATCGAAAAAAGTCGTAAAAATCATGAAAAATACTAAATCATCTGTTCCACTTCTGCAATTCTGCGAACGCCAATCGATTCAGAATGGTGAAATTAGTATATTCTGTGAACTTCCAAGTCGATAGAGAAAATCGAAACATTTATCGAAAAAAGTCCTAAGGGGTAGACCCCTAAAAGTCATGAAAAATACAAAATAATCTGATCCACTTGAAATTGCATATGCGCACATATGTGCACATTAAAAATACGTTGAATTTCATGAAAATGAGCAGAAAAATCATAAAAGTAAAATTTTAAGGGTAAAATGGCCCCTTTTAATTCTAGATGAACATTTCAACTCGAGAACGGTTGAAGAAAGGGCAATTCTGCGAACGCCAATCGATTCAGAATGGTGAAATTAGTACAATTCTGTGAACTTCAGGTCGATAGAGAAAATCTAAACATTTATCAAAAAAAGTCCTAAGGGGTAGACCCCTAAAAGTCATGAAAAATACAAAATAATCTGATCCACTTGAAATTGCATATGCGCACATATGTGCACATTAAAAATACGTCGAATTTCATGAAAATGATCAGAAAAATCTTGAAAATAAAATTTTAAGTGGGAAATGACCCCTTTCAATTCCAGATGAATTTTTCAACTCGAGAACGGTTGAAGATAGGGCAATTCTGCAAACGCCAATCGATTTAGAATGGTGAAATTAGTATATTCTGTGAACTTCGAGTCGATAGACAAAAACAAAACATTTTTCATAAAAAGTCCTAGGGGGTAGACTTCTAAAAATCATGAAAAGTATAAAATTATCGGGTCTACTTGGAATGGCATATGCGCATATCTGTGCATATTGAAAAAATGTTGAATTTTATGAAAATAAGCAGAATAATTTCGAAAATAAAATTTGAAGGGGAAAATGACCTTTTTCAATTTTAGATGAACTTTTTATCTCGAGAACGTGCATATTGAAAAAATGTTAAATATCACGAAAATTTGCAGAATGATCTCGAAAATAAAATTTTAAGGGGGAAAGGACCCCTTCAATTCCAAATGAACTCGAGAACGGTTGAAGATAGAATGATGAAGTTGGTATGTTCTGTGAATTTTAAATCGTTTGGAATTGAATATGTGTATATGTCGAGGCCTTAGTGTCACAAAGGCGTAACTACCTTTTTTTGGAAACATAACGTTAATTTTGAGATATTTTTCATCATTATCAAGTTTTTCGAATATTCGACGAGGTCCCTGAATATCAAGTAGTTATTCATCTGGAAATATATTGTCCTATTCCGAACATTATGGTTGTTATAGATGAATTAGTATATAAAATTCATTTATTTCTGTTTTTCTCGAAATTAATAATCTGTAGTTACGCTTCTGTTACATTAAGTCCTCGATGTGTGCACGAGAAAACTTGTCACTTTCTTGAACCACCTCTCAAAAAACGTTGAAAAGTGCCTGAGTTTCAGTAACACCTGGTAACGAGAGTGTGAAATCATCGAAACGTTAAACATCAACTAACAATAAACTTGTGGCTCTGATGAAATGTCATTAATTACCACAACTTATATAACAGACATCATAGCGTAATTTCACATATGTTATAAATCAATAATTGTTTTAAAGCTTGTTACTCGGTGGTTTCAAAACAACAATACCTAGTTATTCCAGTAAACGAAAACGTGATAAAAAATACCCTACAAATTACAACATCATCTTTACACAACAAAACAAAATTAAATTAACCATTTTTGCAGATAATCAGCCCTATGCTGTAATACTTCCGTTAAAAATAACGTCACCGTTAGTCGGCATTTCCGTTATTTTGCTATTACCAATCATAGGAAAATAAAGGAAATGCCGAATAACGGTGACGTTATTTTTAACGGAAGTGATACAGCATAGGGCTGAATGTTTGCAGAGGTTTCGTAAAAAATCTACCAAATATTTTGGCGGGAAATAACGGCTCTCAACAAATACTAATCGATTCAGAATGACGGAATTAGTATATTCTGTGAATTTGAATCAAAAATATTACGGACAACATCTTTCCTCAAACGAGCTGATTCCGAATATTGTCTCAAAAATTTAATTCGACAAAGGATCAACCAATAAATAGAGGGCAAAACTTGCGTCAACAATCAATTTAAAGAATACGAAAAAAAATATTTAATTGAATTTTGGCGGGAATTACAACTCTCAACTCAAGATGAACTTTTCAACTCGAGAACGATTAAAGATTCAAAATGACGGAATTAGTATATTCTATGAATTTGAAACGAAAATATTTTTTTAGCTCTCCTAATGATAAATTTTTTAACTCTAGAACAGTTTGAAATAGAGCAATTCTGCGAACGCCAATCGATTAAGAAAGATGGAATCAGTATACTCAGTGAATTTGAAACAAAAATATCAACGGACCACATATTTCCTTCAGCAAATTTTCAAATTTCTTTAAACGTGTTTCGACGAGCTTTTCCGGAATATCACATAAAAAATTGAAATGGAGAAGGATTAACCAAAAAGGGAAATTTTTTCTTCAAAATTTCAAAAATATTCGTTATTTTGTTAATCCTTAGTCGAATTTAATTTTTAGGTAATATTCGTCGAGATACGTTTGAGGAAAGACTGCAATTTTCGAAAAAAATTTAATAAAAATTTTCCAAAATTCGGTTTTCTTCAATTTCTAATTCTGCGTTACTTGAATTTGATCGCCTGTGAATATTAAAAATATGTGAAATCCTCGCAAATATTATTCGCCCGAGTAGAAAATTTCCTACTGAATCCAAAAATGTAGTTGTACTTCAAATTATATCACTAGTTTACTTAGGAAATGTTGATTTTGGTGGTAGATGCATGTTTTCGTCGAAAAAATTGTCTCTTTTTGATTACCCCTTCGTCGAATTCAATTTTTGAGGAATTTTCTTGAATGTATGTTCGAGAAAATTTGCGAGTATTCGAAAAATTAAAAATAATTTTTTTTAAAAAACGGTTTTACTCGAAATTGCAGAGGTTCCATAAAAAGCCTACCAAATCTTTATTTGACTCGGAAATCATTTCGAATCCCGTGAGCATATACAAAAAAAGTTGAATTTCAAGAATAAAAAAAAAATTTAAAACCATTATTTGCGGGAAATTACACCTCTCAACTGTGGCCATCGGTTTTCATAGATAACCGACAATCTCAAATAGTGTAAACTCTCGTCCGTGCATGGCATCACACTCAAAAATCTAAGGACCCGTCTTCCCTAGCACGCACAAGTGCCGGATACAACAAATTTTAATACTCACTAGATGAAACGGCTAAACTTGTCAACTGAATTTTTGTTGTTATTTTTAACTATAACACCGCCAAACTTGGGTACCGGCGAAAAGCATTTTTAAAGAGCTTTTCAATGATGTATTACACACGAGGGGTTGCTGTTCAAACTTCTAGGGGTTGATGTGGCTAAGGGGGTGAGAGTATCAAGGTTTGCTCATACGGTATTTTGTCTCCCCCGACCTTACCTGAAAAAGAGTCCGGATACTTCCTAAAAAGATTTCTCGTTTCCAAAAAAACCGAGGCACCTTTTAAATATGACACACCGTATAATTAGGGGATTTTATAAGTACGTCATATACACTTCTTAGTACACGCTAAATCAGCCTGTATTTTTTTTTTCCGCGACCCGCTGCAAGTCGAATAACATCGCGGTTAACCCTCTCTCCTCGTTCAAAACGAAAGTACCTACGCAGGTAATTTTACGAAACCAATTCCGTCGGTGGTTCACAACAACACAGCGTACCGTCAAGAAGTAGCTGCTGAAAAAAATTCCGAGTCCATGACGTTGTTTTGCGTCAGAGTTCTTCGCAGCGAAAGCAGTGCCCTTTGATTGCAATTACGAATATAATTCAATCGACTACTAGTTGATTGGCAGGTTATCGCACTCTATCTAGTCAGTGAAATCAAGTGACAGTGAGTTATACAGATAACAGTTGAAAGTGACCGGTACGTAGCTAATTCATGTGATGTTATTTTCGATTGCGCTTTTACTTGTAGCGGTGTATGTTTCTTATTGCATGCGATATGCCCGAGGTGATGTAAAACGTTGAGACATTGGTGGTTATATAACGAATAACCTACATTCGAGATATTTAACCTCATTTTAGGTTCGTTGAAAAAGTGGTCTGCCATTTATGAATGAAGAAATGGTGAATTATTAAAAGGCTGCATTGGAATGCAAAAAAATTGTGCAAGACATTCTCTGATATCTTGCTCGATTGATGATTTATTCATTTTATGGAAATTCTTGTTCGAATAATGAATGAAGAAAACAAGAATTGTTGTTTCTTCACAGTTGCAACAAGTGGGGTTGTCTTCAATGCCTATTAGTAATTGGTATCTTTCCAATTTGTAATGCCCTGTCAGTGTTCCTATAAGACTTAGTAAATACCTGGGGACTCCTGTCTAGGAGCCATGTCATCCTTGACTTGCTGGAACCGGTCAGAAAGTCTGTGTACTGCCTGCTGCCAGTATTATCCCTCCAAAATTTGTTCAGCTCTTCTTCCGCCAAGTCGTCAAAGGCTGAAGAGGTTTGGCTCCTTGCAATGCTTAGTCTCTGAACCTTACCAAACCTAAGGTCTATTGTGCTCCTCTTTGCGCCTGGCCACCAACAGCAGATCCATATTGGATCTTTGGTCTTACGACTGACGTGTGCAGAGTGGGCCAAATTGGTCCCTTCTAAAGGGAAATACCTGTTTTTAAACTAGGTAAATGAAAACTGATGGCTGTGTCTGCGGGTCAAATTTATTGACAAACTTAATGGTGAAAACCGCATATCGATATCTATCATCGTTTCTAAGTTACATGCTTTTCGTGCATTTTCGAAAAGTTGCTGTAACTTTTTCCCTGTCAAAAATTTCTTGTTTCTACGAAAATATTTCCAGAGCACTTTTTTACGTAGACTTCAATGGTGTAAGTAACTTATTTTTTCAAATAAGAAATTCATAGTTATTGATGGTAATGGTAAATATGGATGGTGACTGATGCGCTGCGACCTCGTTAGATTTATTGTGCCCCATCTTCTTCTACTATTTCGAAGTGTTCTCGTTTAAAGCAGCCCCTCAAGCTCCAATTACTTGAGGAATTTAAGGATTTTGAGGGGGTCTGTTCGTGGTATTTCTCCCGCAGTCAGCTGGTGTGATCCCAGTATATTCAGTATCTTGTGATGTACAGCATAACACTCCATCAATAGATGGTGTGGTGTTTCTGGATGTTCCCCACAGAATCTGCAGGTGCTGTCCTCCTCCAAGCCTAGCTTCCTTAGGTGTTCTTTGAGTCTGCAGTGCCCCGTCAGAAATCCCGTGATTGTCTTTAGACTAGTTTTGCTGAGGTTAATCAGTGTCTTTGATCTTGCTCGGTTGAAGTTACCGAAGAAATCTTTGGCCTGCCTTAGCCCTGGAAGTCTTTGCCAGTATGTTGCTCTCATTGCTTATTGAGTTCTTCTTGAAAGTAAGATTTTCCAAGTCCGCAGAATGGCTCTGGCCTGATCAGTGGCATTGATGCCCCTTTTCATGCCAGAGTATCTGCTTGTTCATTGCCCTCCACTCCGAAACTCCAACAATAATACTAATAATGATAAAGAACAAACAATGAAAAATATTTCTTCAGAAAGGTGTTGAAAATATCTTTTTCGCCGAATTAATTACTTCAATTTGAGTGAGAGACGCAGAACTTTGCATCACTGCCGCTTCCAATCCAACAAGATATTTTTGACAGAGAAAAAGTTACAGCAACTTTTCGAAAATGCACATGCGGTTTACACCATTGAGATTGTCATGAAATTTGACCCTCAGACACAGCCATCAGTTTTCATCTATCCAGTTTGAAAACACCTTCAAAAGTGTACAATTTGACTCACTCAGTACAATCAGCAGAGCAAGAAAAGTTTTTATCCTGCAGAAAAAGATGTTTCGATATAATTTTTCCGAACACTCTGTAGAGAATTATTCCAAAATCTACGAATACTAACTACCTATTCAGCATAAACACCTGAGTTCAGATTATCGCACAATGCTAAAGAATAACAGTCAAACCGTTTATCATCTACCAACATGGAAAAGAATGTCAACTCATTCGTATGCAAATTTAAATATTTTTTGATTATTTAAGAAGGTCAAGTAACTATTTTGTTATGTTTTTTAAGTAATTTACCTTTATACAAGGTGTTTGAAAATTCAGTATCAATATTTTAGGGGCGTATTTTTCAGGTAAAAATAGTTGTTTTTTCCCACAAACACGTGTTCGCAAACGCTTTGTTCCCAATCTACAGAACGCTTAAGATTCGAGTTTTCTTTAGTTTTTCTTCATGGCTCATTCATTTCTTGAGAGATTGAGGTCAAATAAATAAATTGAGGGGACGTTTAAGGACTAACATCATCCGGTATACTGAGTGATTGTAAGAATCTGTCGACAGATATTTTCTCAGGGGTCAAGCACTTTTTTTTGGTGCGCCTATGATGGCTGAAATACGAAATGAATTTTTTGTTTTGTTCATACATTTTTTTATCTCTTGTAATTTTTACACATCTGCAACCGTTATCGAGGAAAAAATTAAAATAAGTTTTCGATATTCGCTGGATTTCATTAAATTTTTTCAAGGAAACAATGAAAAAAAAAAAGATTAGACTGCTATTTTCATTTGTACGTTTGTTTCTTTTGAAGCATTTGACCTTATTCGAAAATTGTTTTATGTCTCATTTTGTATTTGTTTACTTTGTTTCA
The DNA here is from genome assembly GCA_958502065.1 of Chrysolina americana. Classification (NCBI taxonomy): domain Eukaryota; kingdom Metazoa; phylum Arthropoda; class Insecta; order Coleoptera; family Chrysomelidae; genus Chrysolina; species Chrysolina americana. Next base: position 108,023,617 of record OY293410.1, on the reverse strand, counting down.
ATTTGTTTAACAATAAAATGGAAAAAGGGGAATATTCTCAAATGAAAATTGAAAATGTTTTTTTCGAATGAAAACAACCAACGATGAAAATGAAGATTTTTAACAAATAATGCTTCAAAATAAACCTAGAAGACAAAATTAAAATAGCAGTCAAAGCCCACTAAACCCTTTTTTCATTGCTTCGTTGAAAACTTTTAATTAAATATAGCGAATTACAAAAAAAAATTATTCTTTCTCGTTGACGTTAAAATCACAGACTAAAAAATGTATAAATGAAACAAAGGATTTATGCTATAAGCCCTAAAACGTAACCTATGATTGAAATTTGTCCTCAATATCTCAAAAACTGAAAGAGCTATGAAGAAAAATAAATCTTGAATATTTAATGCTCTGTAAATCATTAGGGTTAGGTTGGATTAGGTTTGGAATGAGTGGGCCTGTTCGGCCCTCCACTACGACTCGCAAGGGTTTATTGTGGCTCATACCAATTCATATTTCATCAAATAAACCCAGCTTCTTGATGAAGCCGATTAGTTTATTTGGGTATGATCTTTCAGGTCCGAGGGAGAGAGTGAAACTCTGCCAAACATCAACAAAGTATGTGCTCTGTTGATCCATCATCTTCAAAACAGAAAGGACATGTCTGGTCTTCCGACAGTTTTAGTCTTGTCATGTAATGATTCAAACGACAATGGCCTGTGAGTAGGCCTGTTAGACATCGCAGGTCATCCCTGCTGGAGTCTAACAGTGTATTTGTGAAATTCTTCGAGGAATGTATGGATGCCTTGGTATGAGCCAATCCTGATAGGTTTTGCCAGGAGTTCAATAATGTCCTTGCTATCCAGGTGTTCGATGTATATTTGACAAAACTTGGTGAGATGTCAATGGCAGGTTCTGGTCCGATGAACCTACTTGTGACACCTTCTCTTGCTAAAAAGGTCCTTCATGTCATTGTCCTCCATACCAGACTGAGACAAGTGCCTTCAAAGCTGCTTGACTGATCTTTGTGTGAGGTTGGTTTCTTCCAGTCTCTCTACGCATAGATCGTTGGCGTGAATTTCCACCCGAAATACTGTCACATGTAATCCTAGACAGGTTGATATTTCTGTTCCGGGTATACGACTGTATACACCTGCACCAGAACCAGAGGGTATTTCTGAACCAACAGTAATCTGCTCTCAGTAGTTCCTATTCTTGGAGGACCCAGTCGTTTCTCTTTGGAATCAGAGCGGTATGAGGCAGGTCCAAATCTGCTGTTGGAGGCATTATATCAGAGGTCATTGCCAAAACGCTGTGACTCTCAGTGTCAATCAGCAGTCTGCTACGCTCTGTATAAGTCTGTTGCATGCAATTGGCAATAAGCATGATGCTGTAGGTTGTCCATCTAGTCTCTCTCTCTCCTAGAAGATGCGGAGCGGAGGTAGGTCTAGTAGAATTTCCATAGCTGCTGACGGTGTGATGCTGATGGCACCATCAGTCATCGCCAGGCAAGCTTGTCTCTGTAAACTCGAGAGCTTCAGCTGGGCCGTTCGCTGAGAAGTTTTAGGCCACCAGGCAATGGCACCGTACTTATATAATCATTGGTCTGATAACTGTCTGGTAGATCAGTATCGATGCGTTCACTAACGCATATTTATAGAAAAAAAAAATCTTATTTTGACCTGAAAAATACATCTTAAATCGTGACAACGCCCTGTATGGGATATATTCCTCAAGAACAACCGGTATTAATCGGTCAGATCACCAGCTTAGTTAGTATTCAGACCCACAAAATGCATCAGGTCAAGGTCATCTCTCTGCGTGACCTTGAATAGTTCTCTCAATTTATTCGACTTTTTTTGGGTCTTGGCAATCGTCACATGTTTTATTAGACGATTTAAAAAATTGCTTCATCAATAACGAATTTTTATATTAATTTTCTACTCTGAATCAATAGTTTCAACATTGCTTTGTGCTTATGGTATCGCAATTATTATGAACTACTTAGGAGCAAAATTCTTCGAAAGTGTCAAGTTTTATAGTAATGAATCTTTCTGTAATTGATATTAGAATAACAACCGTAATGATATCAGCCTAGTAGATAATGATCATGAACTATGGAAACCTCTTTAATTAAATGATTCGGTACGTTGTTTCCGTTGACAAAATAACAGACATAATTTCTTTCAGTTAATTAGATTCTGTAAATATGTCGTAAAATTATTATACTTACTTTGTTATATAATGTTCATGTTTTCAATGTGCTTCGTTTTGTAATTTTTTCTGAAGGATAAACAAATTTGTGTCAGTTGTGCAAGAGTTGCATGCCTTTGTATTGCCTACTTTCATCAATCTTTCACGAAATGGAATCAAGAAGCTTGACGTGGCGTGCAGTTTTCATTTCAACAGAATAGTTTGAAAAATATAAACATTTCATTCCTACTAAAATAAATATTATTTCAAATTGAGAAGTTACCAGTTGGAAAGTTTCGGAAATGGAAAAATATGTTGTAAAAATCACAAAATTCATTTCATTGATGAAAAAAATCAAACCTTTCGCTTATTCCCTATACGACAGGGTGTCGGCAAAAGTCGAACAGAAAATAATTCAACAGCCCCATACGAAGTTTTCCTTCAAGAATATACTTTGCAATACTTCCCGTAACAACTACCAAATGATAATCGAAAACAGGCGTGTCTACCGCATATCAGTGTCACGGTTCAACCCGATCATCAGTACAGCCCCAGACACAACACGCAAACGAGTTACGAACCGTGCCAATCCCCAAAAATCGGAGATATGTTTGATCCGAAGAACTACAGACCGATAGCATGCTTGAACGCATGTTAAAACATGTTTACACATGCGAATACTCTCCGCAGTTGAGCCGGTGTATGAACGGATATATGAGCAAAGAGGGTCACAGAAGGGGGTCGCTGACTGTAAGGAGAACCTGCTGATCGACAAATGCATCACGCAGGACAGTATAAGCGTGACCTTTCAATGGCCTGGTTCGATTATCGCAAGGCATTTGATATAACATCGCATAAGCTCATCATGCATTTGCTCAACTAGTGAGATGCATTGAACAGCTGATGCCGCTCTGGAGGACTCGCTTCACCATAAAATCTGGCCAAGTCAGAGTCCAAACAGAGCAGGCTATCTTTAGAAGGGGCCTCTTCTATTCAGCATCTCACTACTGCCATTGTCCGTTGCACTACGGAAAACTCGCGGATACAACTGCGGCATCCCCAGCAACCAGAGGCATAAGGTTACCCATCTGTTTTACATGGATGCCCTCAAACTATATGCCTCCGGAGAAAAAGATCTTCAGTCCTTGAGGGTGCTATCGGAGTGGAGTTTGGGATCGACAAATGTGACACGGTTCATCTCAAAAGAGAACGATGCGAGGAATACGGAAAGGACGTTCAGCTCGTAGGTACTGTTAAAAAATTCTCTCCACTATCACTATCACTATCAGCATAAATTCCGACAGATTTGATCATCAATCTGGGAAGAACAAAGTTGCTTTAACTAATATGCTTGCCGTTACGATTCTACTTAACTCCTTTAGAGTAATGAAATGGACTCAGGAAGAGCTACGGCAACTCGTAAAACCTGGAACCCGTCAAAGCTGCGGAGAGTGAGAGACTCCTACAGCTACATAAGAATAAGCCAATGCATGAACATTGAAGACCTTGGCTTATCCAGAAACCTGACCTCCGCTTTTCTCAGGTCAAGTGGGCTGAAGACGGAAACCGAGGGATTCATAATGGCCTGTCAAGATGGTGTATTCAACACCCTCGTCAACCGTAGTCGCGTATGGGTATAGAGGTCCCTGACACTAGATGCAGAGCGTGTCGTGGGGCAGCTGAGACCATAATGCATTTGCTGTCAGCTTGTCCAGCTTATGAGGTCTCAGCCTATATCCACAGGCATAACGCGGCAATACGAGTGTTGTACTACTAACTACGCTACGACACTCGTACGGTATTGACGAGAAACCGGTGATGCCTTATCCTCCGGGGAATAATGCCACGGTTTTTCTTAGGCTTGGCAAATAAGCTGTCTGAAGGACTGGGTGGCTCGCGACTAGACTCTAGTGGAGATGGGAGCGGATCATACAAAAAAAATTGTAATGAGATGTTGGAAATGCGGGGCGCCAGCTATATGAATGTCTCAGGAATAAGCGACGCACTGGAACACCAGGAGGTAGCAGTCGCCGCATTCCTTGACATAGAAGGAGCATTTAACAATGCACTACCTCACTCCCTATATGAGGCCACTGTCTCTAGAGGAATTGAACCAATATGTGACTGGATAAGAACTATGCTTCATAACAGAACTATAACGACCTCTCTACAGGAGGGAAAGTGTCAGCTTCAAGCCAGCAAGGGGCTGCCCTCAGGAGGGGGTTCTCTCCCCTCTGCTATGGTCACTGCTGGTGGATGATCTGCTGGCCATTCTCTCGCTGTGGGAGGTCGATCTGCAAGCATATGCTGACGATCTGGTCCTAGTAATACGCGATAAATCCGAAGAGACGATCTCCTACGCCCTTCAGGATATATTGGACACCATATATAAATGGTGTGAGAGGGAGGAAATGTCCATTAACCCTCACAAAATGGTCATAGTGCCGTTCACCAGAAAAAGGAAGCTGGAACAATTAATACCTCCTTCCATCAATGGTGTAACAATTCCTTTTGCGAGTGAAGCAAAATATCTGGGAATAACCCTAGATAAAAAGCTAAATTGGAACTTGCATCTGGAAAAGACTATCCGGAAGGCTAGCCTATCATTATGGACATGCCGCAGAATATGTGGCAAAACATGGGGCATGTCACCAAAACAAGTGTACTGGCTGTACGTGACCGTCATACGACCAATAATCACGTATGGCTCTGTAGTCTGGTGGAGCAAGGGCCAACAAAAAATGGCCCAGGCTAAACTTAACGGACTACAGAGACAAGCGTGTCTGGCGATTACTGGGGCCATTCGCTCCACGCCAACGGCAGCAATGGAAGCCCTTCTCGGATTACCTCCTCTTCACATAGGTTTGGAGAGAGAGGCAAGATGGGCAACATACAGACTCTACCAAGCGGCCATTAGTCTACCGCAGGCAGTAGTCATGAGAAGCAGCAGCATGCTGGAGGGCATAACAGCTCACAACATTCTGGGAATGCCCTCAGACATCATGCCTAAAACTATCAACCTTCACACGTCCTACACTGTGGTCTTCCCCGAAAGAGAAGACTGGGTTCGGAATGAAACTGACCTATGTAGGGCAAATGAACGTTGGTTTACCGATGGTTCCCAAACTTTGGAAGGTGTCGGAGCCGGAATATACGGGATAAACCCATTAGTGAAACGCTCATTCAGTATGGGTAAATTAGCTACGGTATTCCAGGCAGAGGTATATGCCATTGAAATGTGTGCAAGGGAGCTGGAAAATCGACGCCACACACGAAAAACAATAAAAATATTTTCAGGCAGTCAAGCGGCACTGAAAGCGCTTGAATCCAATTGCTTTAAATCCAGAGCAGTATGGAACTGCAGAGAAACCTTAAACCGACTGGCACAACAAAACAACGTTAACCTAGTCTGGATACCAGGTCACACGGGCCTAGAAGGAAACGAAATAGCGGACGCCCTAGCAAAAGGGGGGGCCGAAACAACGTTCACTGGGCCAGAACCGGTAATCGGTATAGCACATAGCACTGCCAAGAATGTCATAACATCCTGACAACAAAAGACTCGAGTACTGGCGTAGTCTACCGGGCCTAGCCCATTCCAAAGCATTTATTGCTTGCACAAGGAATAAACAGGACTCTGACAAGCTGCTAGAACTCAGTAGAGCACATCTCAGAGTTATAGTAGGTTTGCTCACTGGCCACTGCAAACTCAAACACCACATGCATAAAATCGGACTTGCACAAGATGCAGAGTGCCGCCTATGCATGGAGGAGGATGAAACGGCTAAGCACATTTTATGTACATGCCCCGCAGCGGCCAGAACCAGATTTTCAACATTTGGCAATACAACAGTAAGGCCAGAGAACCTGGTAAATTGTTCTTCCAACGTACTCCTCAATTTCGTTAAGGGATATACTAGGAGAAATATAACCATAGGGTGAGCCACAATAGGCCATTGGCCGCAGTGGAGGGCCTGATATGGGCACACTCACGTTCAAACCTAAACCTAACCTATATGAATGAAGCTCACCCTCTAGGTTTTATACTAATTCCCATATAACAGGAATAGTATCAATAAAATACTTACCACTCTGAATGAAAACCGAAATAAAATTTACAGAGGTATAATTAGTGGAGTATACAGAAAACGTATACGTATACTTACTTTACTTTACATATTTACTTACTTATTATTTACTTTACATATCACTGTTCATACTTACAAGTAATAAAAATGATGTTTCTGGTGGTATATAGGTACAATCAATGACCAAGTGTAGTGAAAAGAAAAATGACGTTACAATATTGAGTCCGTTGTGGAGAATGAGAAGTGCCGAATCTATTGGAACTACTCATTTTCCACCCTCAGGCAAATACAAGCCAATAAGCCTGATATAGTCCTCCTCGACCATCGAAGTAGGACGACTTTCGTCATAGAGTTTTCGCTTCCTGGCGAAACGAACATCGTCCAAAAAGAGGAGGAAAAACGGATCGATATCTACTATTTGAACTCCGCAGGCTTTACCCAAACCGTTCTGTAAAAATTGTGGTTCTGATCATAGGGGTACTTAGCGGAATGATGGACATACTGCTCTCAAACTTGAAAATCATACCGGCTTGCCATGATGCGGAAGAAAACTTAGCCGGAAAAATGCAGAAGGCCGTAATTCTTGGTTCACTCCGCCTTCTCAGGGCACATGACTCTCGGACCCAGTAATCACTCACCCCACGGATGTGGGGTGAGTGATTACTGGGGTTAATGACACACCAGCGCGCTCTCCGGATGTATCTGGTCTCCGGAGACAGGGCCCGACTGGGATATTCCTGATGAAAAAAAAGGCGAGCAATGGTAATCAAGAATCATATAACAAAGTTATGAACTATTCCACTCTTTTCTTCTAATTTAAGAATATATCAAGATTTTTAAAATGTATACGCCACATGTAATGACGATTGTCTAATTCGCCCAGACGGCAACAACGTTGCCAAATTGTGGATGGATAATATTTTAGGCGCGAAATTTTAAATACACGTCGATGTCTCAGTCATTAATGTTTGCCGGGGGTAGGAAAAGGGTTGTTTAGTAGGATAAGTCTTGAAATATTGGTGTAAATTCTAGATGCATGTCTTTTAATTTGAACTGTAGAACTGTGATGTTATTGTTGATGAACTATGTTTTGAATTCGGTTTTATAAGCGCAAAACTGCAAAAAAGTTGTTTACTATCACAAAATTTCATATTTTGAAATAGTAAGCGTGAAAATAAATAGGAATGCACTATTCTGTCTACGTTAGGTTAGTCAGGTCAAGTTAGATTAGCTAATAATTTACGCATATTCAACAACAATAATTTTAACTTTTCTGCTCATAGACGTAAGTTTTCCAGGTGAATTTGCCCTTCTTTTGTCTATTTACACGATTTATTTCCAGTTGAAGCCCGTGTCATATACCAAACACATTCATTTTAAATTCAATAAAAATTCGGGATTATCATCAGCTATTGTTCTTATTTGACGTTAGTTTATTGGCATTTTGCCGATTTTTTTCAAGTTTTCGTCCAATCGAGTGTTTTTTTCAAATTTCGCGCCAAAATCTTATCCATCCACAATTTGGCAACAAAAAAACATCGCAATAAATTCACAAAATGAATATTGAATAAAAATAATCGTGTATTATCGAATTTTTAAATTATTTTCATGATGAAATGATGTTAAAAAAAATACCAATCAAGTTTATAATAGCATCAAGTTTTTAAATTGAGGTCGAACTATTGAAACATTCCAAATGAAATCAATCGTACTTTTCTTGTATAGTATATATCGCAAAACTGATAATTATCTACTGTGAATCAGCTTTTGATGTTTATTGAATTAATTAAATTATTCACCTGTACAACATAATATGATACACACATAATTATTGCAAGTATATTCATCTAATACTGTTATTTTGTTGCTGCTCGTGTTTACGATGTATCCCAAAGGTTTTTATTTTTTTTTCTGATACGAGCGTTTCTAGTTGAGTTTGAGATAGACAAATATAAACAAATATTTATAATCGAAGAGGCTGTATTGTTCCTCAAAATATTTTCCAGTTAGATCAATAGTAGTAGGATAAAAGTGACACATTATCAATTGAAATTCTTGCAGGTTCATTAAAATGGCAGAATCAGATACGGAAAATCACTACGATAGAGTTGCCGAAGGGTACCAGGATAAAACAATCTTCATCACTGGCGGAACTGGATTCGTAGGAAAAGTATTGGTGGAGAAATTATTGAGATCGTGTAGCGGTTTGAAGAAAATCATACTGCTGATACGGCCTAAAAAAGGAAAGAAATCCCAAGAGAGGCTGAAGGACATTATGAATGATCCCGTAAGTTGCGGCGCCCAACAGGGGCTGAAATATGGTCCTTCGAGCCGGATCGCTTTTCCTTATAAGAAACCAACTCCTATTTATCGAATGACATAAAATGTTTCGTGTATATTTTTTTCAGCTATTCGAGTTGGTCAAAAAACAAAGAGGGGCCGACATAACGAAAAAAGTAGAAGCTATTGCAGGCGATGTTAGTTTGCCTGACCTCGGCATCTCTGAAGGGGACAGAGAGCTGATAAGGAACGAAGTGGAATTCATTTTTCACTGTGCCGCGACCATCAGATTCGACGAACATCTGAAGAAAGCAGTATTGCTCAACGTCAGGGGAACGAAACTTATGCTGGAATTGGCGAAAGAATGTAAACAATTGAAGGTGAGTTTCAGAAAAAATAATCATTGATTAGAAATGAGTTGACAAAAAGGATAAGGTTTAAATATTCGATGTTCTTCAAGTAGAAATACTTCAGTTCGTTTCTTAACGTATGTTTTTCACGTACAGGGTAGATTCATTCAGCTACCCCGCACAGGGTGGTTCAACAAAGACTTTCACTCAAAAAAATTGCAACTTTTTATAAAAATGCCAGAGCAAGGAGATTTTTGTTTTAACAGGAGAGATAATCAAACCTTCTGGGCTGGGATGTATATTTTCTTCATTTCTTTCAATTTTCTTCAGAAGTTCGAAGAGATCCTCTGCATACGTTATTCTCAAATCCAACACCATCAGTCTTTGAACAAATCTTGAGTCGTGACTATTTTTTCAGGTGTTCATCCATCTTTCCACTGCCTATTGCCATCTCCACGAAAGAGTGCTTTACGAAAAAGTTTATCCACCTCCTGCTGATCCACACCACGTTATCAAAACAGTTGAATGGATGAGCGACGATGTTATAGACTCAATAACGCCAAAGTAGGTTAATAATTTTTTTTTATGCACACTGTGCATCATATTTTGAAACTAGTTTACGTTTATCTGTAATATGACATGACACAGAGCGAAAACCATTTATTTTTCACAAGTTACAAGTTTATATTTTATGGAAATCATGTGAGTTCTTTTCCATGCATGCATAGAATATTATCTAACAGTATAATTTCTCTTCTTCATTTCCTTTGGAAGATCCAGAATGGAAGGCAAAAACGTTCACCATAGTTTTTACGAAAAGCGATGCCTAATTTATATTTTTTGCATTACAGAATTCTAGGGGATATTCCAAATACTTACGCCTTCACGAAAGCTTTAAGCGAATCTCTAGTTGCTGATGAGATGGACAATCTTCCAGTTATCATTATGAGGCCGTCTATAGGTGAGACTCAAAATCATTCATTTGTTTAAGAATTAGTGGTTACCTGACGCGTTAGCCATGGTCTAAAAATGTATTCGCCTGACATTTACTTCACAAAACTGCTGCATGCATTTTCGAACCCATACAACACCAATATACGATGGATGTTCAATTGACATCCGTTATGGATATTGTGGATATTCTGGATCGAAATGGACATGCATTGGGTGTCCGATATCCTTCATGAATATCTGTGAGATATTCGTCGTGGATATCTCATGGACATCTGAAATACATCTACGGGTATCCTGGATTGAAATGGACGAAAGATATCCTTCATGGATATCCAAGAAATATTCATCGTGAATATCTCATAGATATCCAAATTACATCTAGGGGTATCCTGGATTGTAATGGACATAAATTGTATGTCCATAAGCTTCCAAGAAATATTCGTAATGGATATCTTACGGATAAACAAAATAAATCTACGGGTATCCTGACATGAATTGAAGGTCCACAAGGTATCCTTCACGGATATCCGTGAGATATTCGTCGTGGATATCTTAAGGAAGTCCAAAATACATTTTAGGCAATCCTGGATCAAAATGGACATGAACTAGATCTCCAAAAGATATCCTTCATGAATATTCATGAGATATTCGTCGTGGATATATTATGGATATCGAAAATACATCTACGGGTATCCTGGATTGAAATGGACGAAAGATATCCTTCATAGATATCCAAGAAGTATTCATCGTGGATATATTATAGGTATCCAAAATACATCTAGGGGTATCCTGGATTGTAATGGACATACATTGTATGTCCATAAGCTTCCAAGAAATATTCGTAATGGATATCTTACGGATATCCAAAATAAATCTACGGGTATCCTGACATGAATTGAATGTCCACAAGGTATCCTTCATGGATATCCGTGAGATATTCGTCGTGGATATCTTAAGGAAGTCCAAAATACATTTAAGGGTATCCTGGATCAAAATGGACATGAACTAGATCTCCAAAAGATATCCTTCATGAATATTCATGATATATTCGTCGTGGATATATTATGGATATCGAAAATACATCTACGGGTATCCTGGATTGAAATGGACGAAAGATATCCTTCATGGATATCCAAGAAGTATTCATCGTGGATATATTATAGGTATCCAAAATACATCTAGGGGTATCCTGGATTGTAATGGACATAAATTGTATGTCCATAAGCTTCCAAGAAATATTCGTAATGGATATCTTACGGATAAACAAAATAAATCTACGGGTATCCTGACATGAATTGAAAGTCCACAAGGTATCCTTCACGGATATCCGTGAGATATTCGTCGTGGATATCTTAAGGAAGTCCAAAATACATTTTAGGGAATCCTGGATCAAAATGGACATGAACTAGATCTCCAAAAGATATCCTTCATGAATATTCATGAGATATTCGTCGTGGATATATTATGGATATCGAAAATACATCTACGGGTATCCTGGATTGAAATGGACGAAAGATATCCTTCATGGATATCCAAGAAGTATTCATCGTGGATATATTATAGGTATCCAAAATACATCTAGGGGTATCCTGGATTGTAATGGACATACATTGTATGTCCATAAGCTTCCAAGAAATATTCGTAATGGATATCTTACGGATATCCAAAATAAATCTACGGGTATCCTGACATGAATTGAATGTCCACAAGGTATCCTTCATGGATATCCGTGAGATATTCGTCGTGGATATCTTAAGGAAGTCCAAAATACATTTAAGGGTATCCTGGATCAAAATGGACATGAACTAGATCTCCAAAAGATATCCTTCATGAATATTCATGATATATTCGTCGTGGATATATTATGGATATCGAAAATACATCTACGGGTATCCTGGATTGAAATGGACGAAAGATATCCTTCATGGATATCCAAGAAGTATTCATCGTGGATATATTATAGGTATCCAAAATACATCTAGGGGTATCCTGGATTGTAATGGACATGAATTGTATGTTCATAAGATATTCTCCATGGATATCCATGAGATATTAGTCGTGGATATCTTATGCGTATCCAAAATACATTTACGGCCGGGTATCCTGGATTACAATGGACATGAATTGAATTGAAAGATATACGGTGTTGTTGAAAACTGGTTGTTACCTAAATAAATAAATCTTCAAATCACGACGGCAAAATATTTTTGAAAAGGTCTTGATGACTTGGAACAAGCGTCGGGAAACAATTAATATGCTCCTTCAGGAGTACAACAATCGCTACGCCTAGGAAAAACAACACCAAAAAAACGAAAACCAGAAGAAAATGCCTTTCTGTCACACACAAGTATTGGCAAACTTCTAGACAAATTTTGTTTACCAACAATTTTGTTTACCAACGAGCGTCAGAAGAATTTCAATAAAGATAATTGAAATATCGTACTCAAATAAGTGAGTAATAATTTTTTTTCATGTGTGGCAATGAAGGTTTAAATAATTACGCAGAACTGCACACGTAGGTACAAATAACATAATTTACTGAACTGACAATTATAACAAATGAAATATGGAACATAATAAATATAAAAACAAACACCTTCGGAAATTTTACATTCAACAAGGATTCGTACGGAGTTTTAGACCGGCCGTTGATAACACATTTTTTGCGAGGTTTTTATAATAGTTTTTTTATTATAGATTTTTATACGTCCTCACCAAATATCCAAGACCAATCGAATTTAAATTTACGTTGGAAATTGATCTTTGAACAATTTTTAATGTATGTGAAGCAGTTTTTCTTACAATTTGAACTGATTAACAGTAGAAAAATTTATTACATAATTAAAAAGAACTCCTAACGTTCCTTTTCAGTGATTCCAATATGGAAGGAACCAATACCAGGCTGGACTGACAACATAAATGGACCTGCAGGGCTTTTGATCGGTGCAGGAAAGGGAGTGATACGAACCATGTACTGCAATTCGGACAGATATGCTGACTTTTTGCCGGTGGATGTTTGTGTCAACGCAATGGTTCTCAGTACTTTTGACTATATTAAATATAGGTAACTACAGAATAAGGTGACATGTGACATGTGTCGTTAACGAGTTGAGCTTGATTGAGATAAATGATGGCGACATCTCTCGGCTATTCTGGAATGATCCAACAGAAGCCTACTGCTAGTATAAAAGTATAAATGCAAGACGATCATAGACAATTTACGATAAGTTAGTTACAATCAAAGTTTGCACATAGAAGGGGGGTTGGCTTAGCAATAGTGACTGTATTTTGTTGAAGTAAATTAGCGGATTATAGTTGAGTGCATTTTTATTGCAGCGGTGTCAGAAGTAGGATTTTTAAAAAGAATAAGTGAACAGTCTTCATTAAAAAAAATACTGGTAGAATTTTTCACGCCAAATAGACTAATGAATAAGTGTTCGCGTGATAAAATAAATAACTGATAGACCTTTCTCTCGTCAAGTGGACAAGTGAACAGTTTTGCGCGCTACGGGAGTATGAACTAACAAACTTTTTGTGTGAAAAAGACTGATATCTCGGTTGAAAACACTCAAGAACGAAATATTTTCGAGGAAAGTTGGCCTGGTGGATTTGAAGGTCATTGAATTGAAGCAAGAACTGGAAACAACCGTTCTGCAACAAATACTCGCAGGACTGATTCAAGAAGGGGAAGAAGATCCCAAAACTTTTCTATTTGAAGTTGCTAGAATTGATTTGAGTTTGATAATGAATAAATTCAACGAAACTACGAAGTCCTTGAAAGAAGGACTTTTAGAAATTTAGGTGAGCTTGAAAGATGAACTTCTATGAAATAAGAATAGTTTGAATGAAGAATTTCAAGAAGAGCTCAAGCAAGTTTGAAAAATCTAGAACCTAAGCTTTAAGATAATTCGAAAAATGTAGAAGAAAAGCTTCTAGAAAACTCGAACATCCTGAAAGAAGAACTTTGTGTTGTGGCGAACTGGTTGGACGAAAGAATGGGATCCGTCGAGACAAAGATAGAAGAATGAACACGAAAGTAGAAAAATCAAAGATGAAATCGAAGCAGAAATGGACAAAATGAAGGAAGCAATTATTGATAAAATTAAAGATGACTGTATGTGTTTGTGGACTGTGTACTATTTTTTGATACAAAATTGAATTTTTCGTTCTCCGACAGAAACAAAAACATTACCCACCTTGATTGGTATGCAATTCTACTTTCTTTCTTCTGCGGCAGGTTTTTCTCTCGTCGACGAGGCTTTTTTGCGACAGTAAGGTTAGAAATCATATGTTCATATCGCGCAAGAAAACTATACTCGTAGATACTAATATGTTTATGCATGAAGTGAATAATGACAATGAATGATGATGATAATAATAATTTTAAATCTGCTGAGACATCATCCCTAAACAATGACTTCGTGGCAAAAATAGATAAAATCAGTCAGTTAAAAATGGAATCTGCACACACCACAGAAACTTTCAATAGGAAATTTAATAACGGTATGGCCAGGACCACCTAGAACACGTATACCATTCACAGTTGTAAAATCGCTGCCAGAAATCGGGCGAATCCCTACAGGAATTCAAACCTGATGACATTCCACGCTTGGTTCGTCTTGCATATCCATCCATGCATAAAAATGTACTGAAGCGATACGTGGTTCAAGTATTTTTGATGGGCTTCGCGACCAGGAAACAAGGCAAGCATTGACACTAGCTCGTCCCACTTCTGACACCACTGTAATAAGGAACTGATTATAGGCATTGATTGCAACTATAATCCGCGTTTTTTAAGACTTGTAACATATAGTTTTTAAGCTATTTCTATTGCTAAGCCATATTTGTCTATTTCTATCTGCAACCTCTGATTGTAACTAACCGATGTAAACCTACTGTAATCTGCAAAACTCCAATTCGCCTTCTCTGATCAAACGTCCTGCATTTATACTCGCGATAGGCTTCTGTTGGATCATTCAAGAAATGCCGGAAATGTCGCCGCCATTTATAAAGTTTGGAGTACTTGGTGACTCGTCTAGATTTCATAGACGGCTCTCGTTCAATTGTCAATGTGATTAGAGCATTATTCAGTAATGATGTCATGCATCGTCACCAAACCGATCTCGATAATTCCAATAAGCGGTCAAGTCCGGCTTCAGGATCGTTACAATACAATTCCTCACTGTTTTTACTTATTCTCGTCCGTGTAAGAGTGGTCCTTCAGCAATTACCTTCACATAAAGCATTCAATCAATGTATTTTTCAGTGAAAGAAGAATCTACAACCTGACGAGTTCATCAGAGTACAAAATATCCTGGTCGGAAATCATAGAAATCGGACGAGAAGTGATTAATACTAAAATGCCCCTGAACAACGTTGCTTGGTATCCTGGAGGGTCTATGAAGAAATCCAGATTACTCCACAACATCTGCTTCTACCTCTTCCAGATGTTACCAGCCATCTTCGTTGATATCTTGCTGTTTATATTAGGTTACAAACCAGTGTAAGTTGCTTAATTTTTGTATAGTTGTTTCTGCCTTATAATTGAAGATTTATACATACTTAATATGAACCGTATAAAGTACCATTTTATCCATTAGTGGAATTATGAAATGACTTTATTCCACTAGTTGGATAATGAAAAGTTCAATCTTCCAGGATATTCAAAGATTTTCCTTTCTGTATTCTAGTTTTGTCATTTTTGTTGGCAACAACCTTGTGTGTAAACTTGAATCTCGTGCGATGCATTCAAGTAGTTTCATTGTTTAAATTTCCAGGCTCCTTCGAGTTCAGAAGAGAATATCCAAAGGGTACGAAGTATTCGAATACTACGCCAACAATCAATGGGACTTCAACAACGATAGGTCCGTGGAAGCAAGACAGCTGATGAACCCAGTCGAGAGACAAATATACAAGGTCGATGGAGATGGAATCGATTACGCAGAATACTTCACGAATTGCGTCCATTGCACCAGACTGTACATCCTTAAAGAAATGGACGATACGATCCCAGCAGCTCAAAGACATATGAAAGTGTGAGTATTATGGCATTTGAATATCAGAGTATAGTGTCTGTCGTCTGCTTTAAGTAGTAAATGGGTCACCTCAAACCTACCCCTCCACTTCCACTTTTAACCCCGCCCCTTCCCTTCACCAACACATCACAACGCACCAATCTGTCACATGACTCCTCTACCGGTGAAGCTAATGGGCCACCTCAAACCTACCCTCCACTTTCACTTTTAGCTCCGCCCCCTCCCTCCATCAACCAACCGTATCACCTCTCATCTGTCACTAACCACATGTCATCCGTCACTCACCTCTTGTTGTCTATCATCCGCCAAATATCACATGTCGTTTCACCACCTTTCATCCGTCATCTGCCTTCAGTAGTAAATGGGCCACTTCAAACCTACCCCTCCACTTGAACTTTTAACCCCGCCTCTTCCCTTCACCAACCAATCATAACGCACCAATCTGTCACATGACTCTACCCCCGGTGTAGCTGATGGGCCACCTCAGACCTACCCCTCCACTTCCACTTTTAGCTCCACCCTCCGCCACTCCATCAACCAATCAGAGTGCACCAAACTGTCACATGACACCACCACCTCTCATCTGTCACCAACCACGTGCTTTTCTTCACTTACCTAGTAGTAGTAGTTCTGCCCAAAAAAAGGAAATGGCAGTAAGTGATAATTTTTTGAAGAACTAAAGTTTCACGGAATATGACAGAATAGAAGTGACGTACCTTGTTGATAATTCTTCTTACAAAAATTTAACCTCCGGTTTCAATTCATTAGGCTGTTATTACGTAAAGTCCATTAAATTTCACAAATTTTCATTCATTTCGGCTCGATGTTTTATCACTTACTGCCATTTTCCTTTATTGGGCAGTGTTGCCTATTAGGAAAAAATAATATAGGTGGCCACACTTTTTATTTTTGATGAAAATACACAAAAATGTTACTACTTTTTTTTCTATTTTCAGGATGTGGTTCGTGGATCTTCTCTTCAAAACTCTGTTTCTAGCTGGGATGTTTTACCTGCTGTGGACCAAAGTGTTTAAGTCCCTGTTGAATTACTAGTGTTCTACTGTTATTATGTATGCTTAATGTTCTAGTATAAGACGTCTAGAAACTGTAATGTACCGAATGTTTCGCTGTTGCTTACATTTTTTTATCTCATCATTTTGGCGTGTCTCTAGTTTGATCCCACAGAAGGAAAAGCGAAGGGTTTCTAAACGTCTTATTCAAATAATCCTATTTCATTGACATATGTCAATATAAACTGAGTTATATTTTTTATAATAAATAAACATGATTGAAATTCATGTTTGTAATTTTTTGATCAAAACTATGAGGAGAAAATAGGAAAACTCAGATTCTTAGATTCAAATATTTTCTCCGGATGATGGTCACCTAGAGACTGAAACACGTGTCGAGGTATGAAAGCAGTGATTGTGTGTCGGGATAAAACTCCAATATATATCCATATTTTTCAGTTGGTTGAAATATTTGAAGAGAAGGGTATTTTCACTTTTCACATTATTAATGAAATAAGAATTAACTTTGTGTCAATTAATTTATTGGAACATAGCATTAACGTTTGCGATATAATTACTGGTAAAAAAATTATAACAGTCTTTTATAAATGGCTGTAACAATGTTTACTTAAAATTACGTGTATATTACATTGAGAAGTGGGTAAAAAAAAGGTTAAAACCAACAACTTGGGTGGAAAGTGGCCGAATTAAAATTTAAAAAAAACAAACATTTCGAATTTCTAAAGTCAAGATTACTTGCACCACAATTCATAAAACCCTGGAAACACAATAACATAGACCTTGGTGTAAACCAATAATTTCAATAGTTCAAGAAATCAGACTTTGAGACTTTTATCGAATCACCGTAAAAGGTTCGTTGGAATAATTAGACTGTGTGAATGATGAAGTAAATCATAATATCAAATACGGATTGATCCCGCTTGGTTTATAGAATGTTGTAGAACGAATGAAGCATGATTCTAGTTGAAAATATATATCAGGAAAAACACAAAAATGTCAATCTTTCGAAAAATCTCCAAGATTGTGATACACCCAATGATTCATCGTAGCATCGGAGTCATCGTATAGTGGCAAGATATAGCATCTGGCAAATCAAAAACCAAATTAGATAGGGTACAAACGAAGGTCGATATAAAGTCTCTGCAACCAAAAATTCAAAAGAGAAAGATAGGAGAGGCGAAGAAACAACAGGCTTCACTATTTTTTTCAGAAAGTGATGAATCAGTCGTCTATGAAGAAGAATCTGAAGTAGAAGACTGGATTCCCAAAAAATCCCAAGCGGACATTATGAAGGAAATAAATGGAGAAAATTAAACGTTAGAAAAATATGTTTCTTCTGAAATTCCCGTAGAATGTTTCCTATATCGGCAAAATTTTAACTGTCGATCTACCACCAAAGGATTCTCGGAATATTGATGTAAAATTCCGAAATATAAGTCGAAATTTTACCTAATGATTTTGAGTTATATCTCAGAATCTTAAAATTCCATGTTGAAACTTGGAATGTTCAATTCGAAATTCCGACTTATATCTACGAATCTTACTTCAGAATCCCGAGTTTTATTTCGGAATTTTCAATTCAAAATTCCAACTTATTTCGGAATTTTAGTTCGAAATTCTGAGTTATATCTTGGAATTTTACTTCGAAATTCCGAGTTATATCTCGGAATTGTCAATTAAAAATTCTGACTTATATCGGAATTTTACTTCGAAATTCCGAGTAACATTTCAGAATTTTAAAATTCCGTGTTACAACTTGGAATCCTACATCAAAATTCTGAGTTATATCTCATAATTTTAAAATTCAGAGTTACATTTCGGAATTTCAAAATTCTGTGTTACAACTCGGAATTTTCGATTCAAAATTCCGACTTATCTCAGAATTATACGTTTTATCTCGGATTTTAAAATTCTGTGTTGCAACTCGGAATTTTCAATTCAAATTCCGACTTATCTCAGAATTATACGTTATATCTCGGATTTTAAAATTCTGTGTTGCAACTCGGAATTTTCAATTTAAATTCCGACTTATCTCAGAATTTTACTTCAAAATTCCGACTTATTTCGGAATTTTGAAATTTCGTGCTGCATCTCGGAATTTTTAATTCAAAATTCCGACTCATCTCGGAATTTTACTTAAAAATTCCGAGTTATAACTCGGAATTTTTAAATTCCGAGTTATAACTCAGAATTTCAAGGGAAAATTAATCTATTTATTTTAGTTGAATCTTCCGAAGCTTCGTACAAAAAAAACCCGATTCAAACATAAATTAACTAAGCAAGTTCTCGGATTTTTCTGAACTATAAGAGATACGGGACAGGTAGATATACTGCATCAGCTTGGATATTTACGAACTCGGAATCGATCCGAACAACGTTATAATTTCCAAGCAACTTCTCAACAGTCCAAACTGTTCAACGGCCGAAAACTTCCAAAAACTTAAAAACCGCCACTTTTCACCCAACGCAACATCATATACGCTTATGTTTTTTTTTGCTATTATTGTCTAACAAGGAAGTCAAACTACCATACCTGCTGCATACGGCATAACGACCATCATTTTCTGTACAATAATTAAAGCTATCGGACGTAGTACCCTTAAGGCCGTCAAAACTCTGAGCGTGAGATTCGAGACTGATGCTAGTTTCGCAGGTTCGAGGAGACGAATCCGGGCTGAGATTGCCGCTACGACTAGAGTCTGGTCATGCGACCTTGTAAAAATTGTTGAAACTCAACCTGACGCTCAACAACCTAAGGTTCATGTTCATGCTCTTCGACAGCAGATCCAGGAAGTTTCTGACGATGACGTCGTACGTTTGGGCCGACGTTTTCACTTTCAGTTTCGTCGTGTTGAGGAACTGATGGAACGTCGCTCGGCGTAGTTTGTTGGCCACTTCTTCTTCCGTGGTGGTGCCGAATCCCCGCTCTTCGTTGACTTTGTTGTAGTATCGCGTGTAGGCGTCGTGTTCGTCGGAGGCCGCCTGGTAGAGGGCCTCTTGATGGGCCTCGAGGTTCACCACGAAATTGTAGATTGAGAGGAGGTGTGAGAATAATTGCTGGAAATCAAAACTGGCGTTAGCTGCTTATATATTTTTTTTACGAATCTTCTAGGTTTCCAGAGAGAAAAAACCTTCAGAAGCTTCTAGGAGCTTGTGCGAGCAAGGAAAAAATCCGGGACCGGTGGCCGTGCTGGGCTTTGAACCCACGACCTTATGATTGTAAGGCGAGCGCTCTACTATCACGACCACCACGGCCTACGATCATATTGTTGAAGCGCATCATGTAAATGAAGGAATATTAATGTTCCGTAGACTGGTCTAGTCAACAAGTGCTTTTTGGGTAAAACTTTTACAAATATGAACGAGGTGTATAGATTATTTTTGAAAACATTCAAGAGCCGTTTGCTAAAATTACCAAAGTTATTAACATTCAACTCAACAAAAATGATCATAAAAAGCGGATCAATGGTAAAATAAAAAAGAAATTTTCAATGATAAATCAGGCTTTTCAATGTTTAACCAAAATAGAATGTTCATAACAAAATGAAAAATATAATTTTTTTATTTTTCCAATGCGAATGTCTTCAGAGACCTTTCAAAAATAGCTCCAAAAAAATATATCAGATTTTATTTTATTTAACAATTATCACATTTGCAATGTTCATGTTCAAGTAGGAAAATCGCGATAAAAATTTCTTGACCGCGGATTATTGTTCATTCATCTATCATGTAGATGCCTGAATTTTTTCAATTCTTCATTTTCTTGTTTAATAAGTTTAAATACTTAATATTTATTTATTGAAGGTCCAAAGTGGAATAAGAGAATAGGCTTGACTATTTTTCATCAATTTTCGTTTCGTGAAACGAAAATGAGCTACTGTATATATATAAAGAAAATAACAAGAAAAGTACATGATACTAAAGCGTAGAAGAACCATAGATATTTAGAAAATTTTATTCTGACTTCACAACTTGGAATTAACCTAATTCCGACTTTACAACTAGGAATTAGCATAATTTCGACTTCACAACTCAGATTTAGTATAACTCCGAATTCACATCTCTGAATTTGCCCAATTCTGTCTTTGCAATTCGTAATAAGTATAATTCCAACTTTACAACTCGAAATTAGTATAATTTCGACTTCACAACTCGGGATTAGTATAACTCTGACTTCACAACTCGGAATTACTATAACTCCGACTTCACAACTCGAAATTACCCTAATTCCGCATTCGCAACTTGAAATTAGAATAATTTTGACTTCACAACTCAGAATTAGTATAACTCCGACTTCACATATCTGAATTTGCCCAATTCTGTCTTTGCAGCTCGTAATAAGTATAATTCCAACTTTACAACTCGAAATTAGTATAATTTCGACTTCACCACTCGGGATTAGTATAACTCTGACTTCACAACTCGGAATTACTATAACTCCGACTTCACAACTCGAAATTACCCAAATTCCGCATTCGCAACTTGAAATTAGTATAATTTTGACTTCACAACTCAGAATTAGTATAACTCCGACTTCACATATCTGAATTTGCCTAATTCTGTCTTTGCAACTCGTAATTAGTATAATTCCAACTTTAGAACTCGAAATTATTATAATTTCGACTTCACAACTCGGGATTAGTATAACTCTGACTTCACAACTCGGAATTACTAAAACTCCGACTTCACAACTCGAAATTACCCTAATTCCGCATTCGCAACTTGAAATTAGAATAATTTTGACTTCACAACTCAGAATTAGTGTAACTCCGACTTCACATATCTGAATTTACCCAATTCTGTCTTTGCAACTCGTAATTAGTATAATTCCAACTTTACAACTCGAAATTAGTATAATTTCGACTTCACTACTCGGGATTAGTATAACTCTGACTTCACAACTCGGAATTACTATAACTCCGACTTCACAACTCGAAATTACCCTAATTCCGCATTCGCAACTTGAAAATAGTATAATTTTTACTTCACAACTCAGAATTAGTATAACTCCGACTTCACATATCTGAATTTGCCTAATTCTGTCTTTGCAACTCGTAATTAGTATAATTCCAACTTCAGAACTCGAAATTAGTATAATTTCGACTTCACCACTCGGGATTAGTATAACTCCGACTTTACAACACGGAATTAGCCAAATTCTGTCTTCGCAACTCGGAATTGCTATAACTCCAACTTCACAACTCGGAATTACCCTAATTCCGCATTCGCAACTTGAAAATAGTATAATTTTTACTTCACAACTCAGAATTAGTATAACTCCGACTTTACAACACGGAATTAGCCAAATTCTGTCTTCGCAACTCGGAATTGCTATAACTCCAACTTCACAACTCGGAAATACCCTAATTCCGACTTCGCAACTCTAAATTAGTATAATTCCGATTTTACAACTCGCAATTAGTACAACTTCGACTTATCAACTCTGAATTAGCCTAATTCTGTCTTCGCAACTCGTAATTAGTATAATTACCTGACAACAAACCGCTATTTTCACACATCGATACTTGTTTCAGTCACCAAGTGACAATCTGCCGGAAGAAAACCATAAACTTAGTTTATATTTTCAATTCTGCAATCATCATCTTAAATTTGTAGACGTGAAACGAAAACTCTTTGATTAACAAAATCTTGATATACAGAAGACACGTATTTATTTTATTTCTAATCACATCATTATTTGTTATTCAAAGCTTTATTTCAATATTCCAAATAGTCAAATGTAATTGAAATTTGATTAAAAATAATATATCTAATCTATCTAATTCCGAGTATTTAATTCGGATTTATACTAATTCCGAGTTGTGAAGTCGAAATTATACTAATTCTGAATTGTGAAGTGAAAATGAAGCTAATTCCGAGTTGCGATATCGGAATTAGACTAATTCTGAGTTGTAAAGTAGGAATTAGGATGATTATATTTTTTAGTTCTCGGTGGGCATTCTACGCATTCGTATAATTCATATAAATACGAATAAAATTACCTTTCATATTCAAAAAGTTTGGGATGAAAGCCCAAATCAGTTTACTAGTGCAGTATCGAAATGTAGTGTAATTGTTCGCAAATACGGTATCGCCTCGGACTCTAATCCGGAAAGTATCAAAATCACAACATGATGTCAGTGAACCAGTAAGATAAATTTGAACAATTTATTTTTATTATTATTATTATTAAAGTTCTATTTAACGATTCATGGAACAATCGCGAATAAAATGACTGATCAGATAAGATAAATTGAACTAGGTCCGTCAGTGCTCCTAAGAATCTGGTATAAATTATTCCTATATTTATGAACGAATCCAAATATTATATAATATACTTGATAAAAAATATAGGGTCTAAATAATATTAGTTACTAGATATTTTGTACGTTCTGGAAGTGAATTTATTTGAATTAAAAATTCAGCCGCTCCAACTATATTAGCGCATATGAGTTTTAACAACTTACCTTTGCCATATTTTCTTTTTTTTATGTGACTTCTGTAGAATGACAAACCCCCAATCACAACCAATAAATAAAAAATAGTCATCTACTCACCCTTGAATTTTCATCAAGCAAAACTCCTCTTTGTATCGAGTTAAGGAATCCTGTATGTGCCGTAATGATATCGTCCAAGCATTCGGCTTTGTTTACTTGGTTTTGCATCTCAGCCCAAGAACATTCCAATACTTCGAATAGAAAATAATACTGAGTTTGATGTAGGAAGTGGATCATTTTACTGGTGAGGAGATGGATGGAGTGCATCACAGGTTTCAGCTCTGAAATAAAAATAGTGTTTGAGTGTATATCGTGATGTATATAAGTCCAGACCCCGTGACTCACGTGTATTTTACGTAAATATTGGATGAATAGTTATTCGGGCTTTATTACCACTCGAAACGTCAAAATAAAAAAAAAATACCTTTGATACGTTTGAAAAGTTTCGCCATCGATATCTGCTGCCGCCTCATATTGGCCAGAGCGTATTCGGTCCTCTTGGCCTTCCACAATGCCCCGAACAGACTCTGGTACATCGGCATCGTCTGCTGGAAGATGGTTCCTATGGGGCCGTCTACGATATACACTAGAGTGAAGACGTCCCAACCCGTATCGCCCGAAGAGTGGCTCATGAAGCTGACGTTCAACCGTTTGAGGGTGTCTTCGTCCTCGTACTGGGCGTTCGTAACTCGTATGGCCGATTCTAATATGGCGGACAATGTGTGCGTGTAGATGTGGGCTGCGGGTTTATTCAATTCGGGGCTGAAAAAAAAATGCAATCCCAAAATATTCATCATATTTCGATAGTGTTACAAAATACTCACGCTAAAAGTTCTAATAGATGCCGTATGAAATCTCCTTGCCCCAGAAGCAGGTACCTTCTCAAAGACTGCAAATGTTCGTACAACTTGTACTTGTTCTTCAGAAGATCCAGTACTCGTAACGACGTTTCTTGGTAAATATTTTCCAAAGTTGCGTGGAATTCTAAACTCTGCTCGGGAGCGAAGAGGGCCTCGGCTGAAAAGAAACAAGTTTTATTGCTTGATTAAAACACGGTTACTGATGACTGACTCAAATAAGGCGAGTAGTAACCTGAGAAGTTATAGTTCGATTTGTGTCGTAGTCGAAGCAGATCCGTTTTAAAGATAAGGAGCTGTGAACAGAGCGATAGGTCCGATGTAGTGTAGTTTGCGGTGTTCAAGCGTTTTAGGTGCGTTTCAAGCGTTTGTGCGTGTGTTTCAACCGTTTTACTTGTGTTCCAACCGTTTAACGTGCGTTTCAAGCATTTGTGCATACGTTTCATGCGTGTTTGCGTGCGTAAAGCGATTGAAAGGCACCCACAATCGCTTGATATGCTCGCACTTACGCTTGATACACACAAACACCTAAAACGCACGTAAAATGCTTGAAACGCAAGTTAAACACTTGATACGCACATACAACGGTTGATAGGTTTGCGAAAACGCTTAAAACGCACGCAAAAACGCTTGAAACGCACGTAAAACAGTTGAAACGCACTCATAAATGTTTGATACGAACGCACAAATGTTTGAAACTTCAAGAAAAACGCTTTATACGCTCGCACAAATGTTTGATACGCTCGCACAAACGCTTAAAACGCACGCAAAAACGCTTGAAACGCACGTAAAACAGTTGAAACGCACTCATAAATGTTTGATACGAACGCACAAATGTTTGAAACTTCAAGAAAAACGCTTTATACGCTCGCACAAATGCTTGATACGATCACACAAACGCCTAAAACAAACATAAAATGCCTGAAACGCACGTAAAACGCTTGATACGCTCGCACAAATGTTTGATACGCTTGCACAAACGCTTAAAACGCACGCAAAAACGCTTGAAACGCACGTAAAACAGTTGAAACGCACTCATAAATGTTTGATACGAACGCAAAAATGTTTGAAACTTCAAGAAAAACGCTTTATACGCTCGCACAAATGCTTGATACGCTCACACAAACGCCTAAAACGCACATGAAATGCCTGAAACGCACGTAAAACGCTTGATACGCTCGCACAAATGTTTGATACGCTTGCACAAACGCTTAAAACGCACGCAAAACGCTTGAAACGCACGTAAAATAGTTGAAACGCACTCATAAATGTTTGATACGAACGCACAAATGTTTGAAACTTCAAGAAAAACGCTTTATACGCTCGCACAAATGCTTGATACGCTCACACAAACGCCTAAAACGCACATAAGATGCCTGAAACGCACGTAAAACGCTTGATACGCTTGCAGTAATGTTTGATACGCTTGCACAAACGCTTAAAACGCACGCAAAAACGCTTGAAACGCACGTAAAACAGTTGAAACGCACTCATAAATGTTTGATACGAACGCACAAATGTTTGAAACTTCAAGAAAAACGCTTTATACGCTCGCACAAATGCTTGATACGCTCAAACAAACGCCTAAAACGCACATAAAATGCTTGAAACGCACGTAAAACGCTTGATACGCTCGCACAAATGTTTGATACGCTTGCACAAACGCTTAAAACGCACGCAAAAATGCTTAAAGCGCACGTAAAACAGTTGAAACGCACTCATAAATGTTTGATACGAACGCACAAATGTTTGAAACTTCAAGAAAAACGCTTTATACGCTCGCACAAATGCTTGATACGCTCACACAAACGCCTAAAACTCACATAAAATGCTTGAAACGCACGTAAAACGCTTGGTATGCACGCACAAATGCTTGATACGCTCGCACAAACGCTTGATACGCTTGCAAAAACGCTTGAAACGCACGTAAAACAGTTGAAACGCACTCATAAATGTTTGATACTAACGCACAAATGCTTGAAACTTCAAGAAAAACGCTTTATACGCTCGCACAAATGCTTGATACGCCCACACAAACGCCTAAAACGCACATAAAATGACTGAAACGCACGTAAAACGCTTGATACGCTCGCACAAATGTTTGATACGCTTGCACAAACGCTTATAACGCACGCAAAACGCTTGAAACGCACGTAAAATAGTTGAAACGCACTCATAAATGTTTGATACGAACGCACAAATGTTTGAAACTTCAAGAAAAACGCTTTATACGCTCGCACAAATGTTTGATACGCTCGCACAAACGCTTAAAACGCACGCAAAAACGCTTGAAACGCACGTAAAACAGTTGAAACGCACTCATAAATGTTTGATACGAACGCACAAATGTTTGAAACTTCAAGAAAAACGCTTTATACGCTCGCACAAATGCTTGATACGATCACACAAACGCCTAAAACAAACATAAAATGCCTGAAACGCACGTAAAACGCTTGATACGCTCGCACAAATGTTTGATACGCTTGCACAAACGCTTAAAACGCACGCAAAAACGCTTGAAACGCACGTAAAACAGTTGAAACGCACTCATAAATGTTTGATACGAACGCACAAATGTTTGAAACTTCAAGAAAAACGCTTTATACGCTCGCACAAATGCTTGATACGCTCACACAAACGCCTAAAACGCACATGAAATGCCTGAAACGCACGTAAAACGCTTGATACGCTCGCACAAATGTTTGATACGCTTGCACAAACGCTTAAAACGCACGCAAAACGCTTGAAACGCACGTAAAATAGTTGAAACGCACTCATAAATGTTTGATACGAACGCACAAATGTTTGAAACTTCAAGAAAAACGCTTTATACGCTCGCACAAATGCTTGATACGCTCACACAAACGCCTAAAACGCACATAAGATGCCTGAAACGCACGTAAAACGCTTGATACGCTTGCAGTAATGTTTGATACGCTTGCACAAACGCTTAAAACGCACGCAAAAACGCTTGAAACGCACGTAAAACAGTTGAAACGCACTCATAAATGTTTGATACGAACGCACAAATGTTTGAAACTTCAAGAAAAACGCTTTATACGCTCGCACAAATGCTTGATACGCTCAAACAAACGCCTAAAACGCACATAAAATGCTTGAAACGCACGTAAAACGCTTGATACGCTCGCACAAATGTTTGATACGCTTGCACAAACGCTTAAAACGCACGCAAAAATGCTTAAAACGCACGTAAAACAGTTGAAACGCACTCATAAATGTTTGATACGAACGCACAAATGTTTGAAACTTCAAGAAAAACGCTTTATACGCTCGCACAAATGCTTGATACGCTCACACAAACGCCTAAAACTCACATAAAATGCTTGAAACGCACGTAAAACGCTTGGTATGCACGCACAAATGCTTGATACGCTCGCACAAACGCTTGATACGCTTGCAAAAACGCTTGAAACGCACGTAAAACAGTTGAAACGCACTCATAAATGTTTGATACTAACGCACAAATGCTTGAAACTTCAAGAAAAACGCTTTATACGCTCGCACAAATGCTTGATACGCCCACACAAACGCCTAAAACGCACATAAAATGACTGAAACGCACGTAAAACGCTTGGTATGCACGCACAAATGCTTGATACGCTCGCACAAACGCTTGATACGCTTGCAAAAACGCTTGAAACGCACGCACCAACGCTTGATACGCTCGCACAAACGCTTGATACGCTTGCAAAAACGCTTGAAACGCACGCACAAACGCTTGATACTCATAAACGCCTAAAACGCACATAAAATGCATGAAACGCACGTAAAATGCTTGGTATGCACGCACAAATACTTGATACGCTCGCACAAACGCTTGATACGCTTGCAAAAACGCTTGAAACGCACGCACAAACGCTTGATACTCACAAACGCCTAAAACGCACAGAAAATGCATGAAACGCACGTAAAATGCTTGGTATGCACGCACAAACGCTTGATACGCTTGCAAAAACGCTTGAAACGCACGCACAAACGCTTGATATGCTCGCACAAACGCTTGATACGCTTGCAAAAACGCTTTTAACGTTTGCAAATACGCTTGAAATGCACGTAAAACGGTTGAAATGCACGCATAAATGCTTGATACCAACGCACAAATTCTTGAAACGTACTAAAAACGCTTGATATGCTCGCACAAACACTTGATACGCTCACACAAACGCCTAAAACGCACACAAAATAGCTGAAACGCACGTAAATCGCTTGATATGCACGCACAAACGCTTGATATGTTCGCACAAACGCTTGATACGCTTGCACAAACGTATGAAACGCACGTACTACAGTCGAAACGCTCGCATAAATGCTTGATACGAACGCACAAATGCTTACATATTCCAACCCTCAAGAAAATTAAGAATTACAAACCTGTCATTGTTTTGAACAATTTCTGCAACGCCTCCCTACCAGGAAGATGGCCGCCATCCTTGCAAATCTGCCTTAAAAAATTGATACTCTTTCCAGTGGCTAGTATCTTCTTTGCCTGAGACATCGTAATGAACGAAGGAACCATGGACTGTCTCACATGGTACTTGTCGTGCCACAACCTTTCTGGTGACGTTATCGTCTTGGCTTCGATAAAAAACTCGTTGCAAGGATCGTTTATTTCTCCGTCAAGCAGCCAACGCGATAACATAATATACAGTGGCTTGCACACTGCCTTGAGTACTCGTTCTGATACCTAAAAATGCGTTATTATACAGGGTTCGGTCTTCCATATCTCCATCAGGGTAATAGATAGATTGATACT
Source organism: Chrysolina americana (assembly GCA_958502065.1). Classification (NCBI taxonomy): domain Eukaryota; kingdom Metazoa; phylum Arthropoda; class Insecta; order Coleoptera; family Chrysomelidae; genus Chrysolina; species Chrysolina americana. The sequence goes on along the minus strand of OY293410.1, from coordinate 107,994,579 downwards.
GTTAAAAAATATTGAGAAATCGACCGCACTCCTCTGACGACCCAACATTGATCTCCGATGATAAAAAGTTGTTATTGGAACAAAAATGAATGTATTCTGACCCAATACAGACTGCGCCAACTCGAATTCTATTTTTGAGATTGCTTCAAAATATTTAAAAATCGACCGCACTCCTCCGACGACCCAACAAAGATCTTCGATGATGAAAAGTTGTTGTTTGGACAGAAATGAATGTATTCTGACCCAACATAGATCGCGCCAACTCGAATCCTATTTTTGAGATCGCTTCAAAATATTTAAAAATCGACCGCACTCCTCTGACGACCCAACAAAGATCTTCGATGATTAAAAGTTGTTGTTTGGACAGAAATGAATGTATTCTGACCCAACATAGATCGCGCCAACTCGAATCCTATTTATGAGACCGCTTCAAAATATTTAAAAATCGACCGCACTCCTCTGACGACCCAACAAAGATCTTCGATGATGAAAAGTTGTTGTTTGGACAGAAATGAATGTATTCTGACCCAACATAGATCGCGCCAACTCGAATCCTATTTTTGGGATCGCTTCAAAATATTTAAAAATCGACCGCACTCCTCTGACGACCCAACAAAGATCTTCGATGATGAAAAGTTGTTGTTTGGACAGAAATGAATGTATTCTGACCCAACATAGATCGCGCCAACTCGAATCCTATTTTTGAGATCGCTTCAAAATATTTAAAAATCGACCGCACTCCTCTGACGACCCAACAAAGATCTTCGATGATGAAAAGTTGTTGTTTGGACAGAAATGAATGTATTCTGACCCAACATAGATCGCGCCAACTCGAATCCTATTTTTGAGATCGCTTCAAAATATTTAAAAATCGACCGCACTCCTCTGACGACCCAACAAAGATCTTCGATGATTAAAAGTTGTTGTTTGGACAGAAATGAATGTATTCTGACCCAACATAGATCGCGCCAACTCGAATCCTATTTTTGAGATCGCTTCAAAATATATAAAAATAGACCGCACTACTCTGACGACCCAACAAAGATCTTCGATGATGAAAAGTTGTTGTTTGGACAGAAATGAATGTATTCTGACCCAACATAGATCGCGCCAACTCGAATCCTATTTTTGAGATCGCTTCAAAATTTTTAAAAATCGACCGCACTCCTCTGACGACCCAACAAAGATCTTCGATGATGAAAAGTTGTTGTTTGGACAGAAATGAATGTATTCTGACCCAACATAGATCGCGCCAACTCGAATCCTATTTTTGAGATCGCTTCAAAATATTTAAAAATCGACCGCACTCCTCTGACGACCCAACAAAGATCTTCGATGATGAAAAGTTGTTGTTTGGACAGAAATGAATGTATTCTGACCCAACATAGATCGCGCCAACTCGAATCCTATTTTTGAGATCGCTTCAAAATATTTAAAAATTGACCGCACTCCTCTGACGACCCAACAAAGATCTTCGATGATGAAAAGTTGTTATTTGGACAGAAATGAATGTATTCTGACCCAACATAGATCGCGCCAACTCGAATCCTATTTTTGAGATCGCTTCAAAATATGTAAAAATCGACCGCACTCCTCTGACGACCCAACAAAGATCTTCGATGATGAAAAGTTGTTGTTTGGACAGAAATGAATGTATTCTGACACAACATAGATCGCGCCAACTCGAATCCTATTTTTGAGATCGCTTCAAAATATTTAAAAATCGACCGCACTCCTCTGACGACCCAACAAAGATCTTCGATGATGAAAAGTTGTTGTTTGGACAGATATGAATGTATTCTGACCCAACATAGATCGCGCCAACTCGAATCCTATTTTTGAGATCGCTTCAAAATATTTAAAAATCGACCGCACTCCTCTGACGACCCAACAAAGATCTTCGATGATGAAAAGTTGTTGTTTGGACAGAAATGAATGTATTCTGACCCAACATAGATCGCGCCAACTCGAATCCTATTTTTGAGATCGCTTCAAAATATTTAAAAATCGACCGCACTCCTCTGACGACCCAACAAAGATCTTCGATGATGAAAAGTTGTTGTTTGGACAGAAATGAATGTATTCTGACCCACCATAGATCGCGCCAACTCGAATCCTATTTTTGAGATCGCTTCAAAATATTTAAAAATCGACCGCACTCCTCTGACGACCCAACAAAGATCTTCGATGATGAAAAGTTGTTGTTTGGACAGAAATGAATGTATTCTGACCCAACATAGATCGCGCCAACTCGAATCCTATTTTTGAGATCGCTTCAAAATATTTAAAAATCGACCGCACTCCTCTGACGACCCAACAAAGATCTTCGATGATGAAAAGTTGTTGTTTGGACAGAAATGAATGTATTCTGACCCAACATAGATCGCGCCAACTCGAATCCTATTTTTGAGATCGCTTCAAAATATTTAAAAATCGACCGCACTCCTCTGACGACCCAACAAAGATCTTCGATGATGAAAAGTTGTTGTTTGGACAGAAATGAATGTATTCTGACCCAACATAGATCGCGCCAATTCGAATCCTATTTTTGAGATCGCTTCAAAATATTTAAAAATCGACCGCACTCCTCTGACGACCCAACAAAGATCTTCGATGATGAAAAGTTGTTGTTTGGACAGAAATGAATGTATTCTGACCCAACATAGATCGCGCCAACTCGAATCCTATTTTTGAGATCGCTTCAAAATATTTAAAAATCGACCGCACTCCTCTGACGACCCAACAAAGATCTTCGATGATGAAAAGTTGTTGTTTGGACAGAAATGAATGTATTCTGACCCAACATAGATCGCGCCAACTCGAATCCTATTTTTGAGATCGCTTCAAAATATTTAAAAAATCGACCGCACTCCTCTGACGACCCAACAAAGATCTTCGATGATGAAAAGTTGTTGTTTGGACAGAAATGAATGTATTCTGACCCAACATAGATCGCGCCAACTCGAATCCTATTTTTGAGATCGCTTCAAAATATTTAAAAATCGACCGCACTCCTCTGACGACCCAACAAAGATCTTCGATGATGAAAAGTTGTTGTTTGGACAGAAATGAATGTATTCTGACCCAACATAGATCGCGCCAACTCGAATCCTATTTTTGAGATCGCTTCAAAATATTTAAAAATCGACCGCACTCCTCTGACGACCCAGCAAAGATCTTCGATGATGAAAAGTTGTTGTTTGGACAGAAATGAATGTATTCTGACCCAACATAGATCGCGCCAACTCGAATCCTATTTTTGAGATCGCTTCAAAATATTTAAAAATCGACCGCACTCCTCTGACGACCCAACAAAGATCTTCGATGATGAAAAGTTGTTGTTTGGACAGAAATGAATGTATTCTGACCCAACATAGATCGCGCCAACTCGAATCCTATTTTTGAGATCGCTTCAAAATATTTAAAATGGACCGCACTCCTCTGACGACCCAACAAAGATCTTCGATGATGAAAAGTTGTTGTTTGGACAGAAATGAATGTATTCTGACCCAACATAGATCGCGCCAACTCGAATCCTATTTTTGAGATCGCTTCAAAATATTTAAAAATCGACCGCACTCCTCTGACGACCCAACAAAGATCTTCGATGATGAAAAGTTGTTGTTTGGACAGAAATGAATGTATTCTGACCCAACATAGATCGCGCCAACTCGAATCCTATTTTTGAGATCGCTTCAAAATATTTAAAAATCGACCGCACTCCTCTGACGACCCAACAAAGATCTTCGATGATGAAAAGTTGTTGTTTGGACAGAAATGAATGTATTCTGACCCAACATAGATCGCGCCAACTCGAATCCTATTTTTGAGATCGCTTCAAAATATTTAAAAATCGACCGCACTCCTCTGACGACCCAACAAAGATCTTCGATGATGAAAAGTTGTTGTTTGGACAGAAATGAATGTATTCTGACCCAACATAGATCGCGCCAACTCGAATCCTATTTTTGAGATCGCTTCAAAATATTTAAAAATCGACCGCACTCCTCTGACGACCCAACAAAGATCTTCGATGATGAAAAGTTGTTGTTTGGACAGAAATGAATGTATTCTGACCCAACATAGATCGCGCCAACTCGAATCCTATTTTTGAGATCGCTTCAAAATATTTAAAAATCGACCGCACCTCTCTGACGACCCAACAAAGATCTTCGATGATGAAAAGTTGTTGTTTGGACAGAAATGAATGTATTCTGACCCAACATAGATCGCGCCAACTCGAATCCTATTTTTGAGATCGCTTCAAAATATTTAAAAATCGACCGCACTCCTCTGACGACCCAACAAAGATCTTCGATGATGAAAAGTTGTTGTTTGGACAGAAATGAATGTATTCTGACCCAACATAGATCGCGCCAACTCGAATCCTATTTTTGAGATCGCTTCAAAATATTTAAAAATCGACCGCACTCCTCTGACGACCCAACAAAGATCTTCGATGATGAAAAGTTGTTGTTTGGACAGAATGAATGTATTCTGACCCAACATAGATCGCGCCAACTCGAATCCTATTTTTGAGATCGCTTCAAAATATTTAAAAATCGACCGCACTCCTCTGACGACCCAACAAAGATCTTCGATGATGGAAAGTTGTTGTTTGGACAGAAATGAATGTATTCTGACCCAACATAGATCGCGCCAACTCGAATCCTATTTTTTGAGATCGCTTCAAAATATTTAAAAATCGACCGCACTCCTCTGACGACCCAACAAAGATCTTCGATGATGAAAAGTTGTTGTTTGGACAGAAATGAATGTATTCTGACCCAACATAGATCGCGCCAACTCGAATCCTATTTTTGAGATCGCTTCAAAATATTTAAAAATCGACCGCACTCCTCTGACGACCCAACAAAGATCTTCGATGATGAAAAGTTGTTGTTTGGACAGAATGAATGTATTCTGACCCAACATAGATCGCGCCAACTCGAATCCTATTTTTGAGATCGCTTCAAAATATTTAAAAATCGACCGCCCTCCTCTGACGACCCAACAAAGATCTTCGATGATGAAAAGTTGTTTGTTTGGACAGAATGAATGTATTCTGACCAACATAGATCGCGCCAACTCGAATCCTATTTTTGAGATCGCTTCAAAATATTTAACAATCGACCGCACTCCTCTGACGACCCAACAAAGATCTTCGATGATGAAAAGTTGTTGTTTGGACAGAAATGAATGTATTCTGACCCAACATAGATCGCGCCAATTCGAATCCTATTTTGAGATCGCTTCAAAATATTTAAAAATCGACCGCACTCCTCTGACGACCCAACAAAGATCTTCGATGATGAAAAGTTGTTGTTTGGACAGAAATGAATGTAATCTGACCCAATACAGATCGCGCCAACTCGAATCCTATTTTTGAGATCGCTTCAAAATATTTAAAAATCGACCGCACTCCTCTGACGACCCAACAAAGATCTTCGATGATTAAAAGTTGTTGTTTGGACAGAAATGAATGTATTCTGACCCAACATAGATCGCGCCAACTCGAATCCTATTTTTGAGATCGCTTCAAATATTAAAAATCGACCGCACTCCTCTGACGACCCAACAAAGATCTTCGATGATGAAAAGTTGTTGTTGGGACAGAAATGAATGTAATCTGACCCAATACAGATCGCGCCAACTCGAATCCCATTTTTGAGATCGCTTCAAAATATTTAAAAATCGACCGCACTCCTCTGACGACCCAACAAAGATCTTCGATGATGAAAAGTTGTTGTTTGGACAGAAATGAATGTATTCTGACCCAACATAGATCGCGCCAACTCGAATCCTATTTTTGAGATCGCTTCAAAATATTTAAAAATCGACCGCCCTCCTCTGACGACCAACAAAGATCTTCGATGATGAAAAGTTGTTGTTTGGACAGAAATGAATGTATTCTGACCCAACATAGATCGCGCCAACTCGAATCCTATTTTTGAGATCGCTTCAAAATATTTAAAATCGACCGCGCTCCTCTGACGACCCAACAAAGATCTTCGATGATGAAAAGTTGTTGTTTGGACAGAAATGAATGTATTCTGACCCAACATAGATCGCGCCAACTCGAATCCTATTTTTGAGATCGCTTCAAAATATTTAAAATCGACCGCACTCCTCTGACGACCCAACAAAGATCATCGATGATGAAAAGTTGTTGTTGGGACAGAAATGAATGTAATCTGACCCCAATACAGATCGCGCCAACTCGAATCCTATTTTTGAGATCGCTTCAAAATATTTAAAAATCGACCGCACTCCTCTGACGACCCAACAAAGATCTTCGATGATGAAAAAGTTGTTGTTTGGACAGAAATGAATGTATTCTGACCCAACATAGATCGCGCCAACTCGAATCCTATTTTGAGATCGCTTCAAAATATTTAAAAATCGACCGCACTCCTCTGACGACCCAACAAAGATCTTCGATGATGAAAAGTTGTTGTTTGGACAGAAATGAATGTATTCTGACCCAACATAGATCGCGCCAACTCGAATCCTATTTTTGAGATCGCTTCAAAATATTTAAAAATCGACCGCACTCCTCTGACGACCCATCAAAGATCTTCCGATGATGAAAAGTTGTTGTTTGGACAGAAATGAATGTATTCTGACCCAACATAGATCGCGCCAATTCGAATCCTATTTTTGAGATCGCTTCAAAATATTTAAAAATCGACCGCACTCCTCTGACGACCCAACAAAGATCTTCGATGATGAAAAGTTGTTGTTTGGACAGAAATGAATGTATTCTGACCCAACATAGATCGCGCCAACTCGAATCCTATTTTTGAGATCGCTTCAAAATATTTAAAAATCGACCGCACTCCTCTGACGACCCAACAAAGATCTTCGATGATGAAAAGTTGTTGTTTGGACAGAAATGATGTATTCTGACCCAACAAAGATCGCGCCAACTCGAATCCTATTTTTGAGATCGCTTCAAAATATTTAAAAATCGACCGCACTCCTCTGACGACCCAACAAAGATCTTCGATGATGAAAAGTTGTTGTTTGGACAGAAATGAATGTATTCTGACCCAACATAGATCGCGCCAACTCGAATCCTATTTTTGAGATCGCTTCAAAATATTTAAAATTCGACCGCACTCCTCTGACGACCCACAAAGATCTTCGATGATGAAAAGTTGTTGTTTGGACAGAAATGAATGTATTCTGACCCAACATAGATCGCGCCAACTCGAATCCTATTTTTGAGATCACTTCAAAATATTAAAAATCGACCGCACTCCTCTGACGACCCAACAAAGATCTTCGATGATGAAAAGTTGTTGTTTGGACAGAAATGAATGTATTCTGACCCAACATAGATCGCGCCAACTCGAATCCTATTTTTGAGATCGCTTCAAAATATTTAAAAATCGACCGCACTCCTCTGACGACCCAACAAAGATCTTCGATGATGAAAAGTTGTTGTTTGGACAGAAATGAATGTATTCTGACCCAACATAGATCGCGCCAACTCGAATCCTATTTTTGAGATCGCTTCAAAATATTTAAAAATCGACCGCCCTCCTCTGACGACCCAACAAAGATCTTCGATGATGAAAAGTTGTTGTTTGGACAGAAATGAATGTATTCTGACCCAACATAGATCGCGCCAATTCGAATCCTATTTTTGAGATCGCTTCAAAATATTTAAAAATCGACCGCACTCCTCTGACGACCCAACAAAGATCTTCGATGATGAAAAGTTTGTTGTTTGGACAGAAATGAATGTATTCTGACCCAACACAGATCGCGCCAACTCGAATCCTATTTTTGAGATCGCTTCAAAATATTTAAAAATCGACCGCACTCCTCTGACGACCTAACAAAGATCTTCGATGATGAAAAGTTGTTGTTTGGACAGAAATGAATGTATTCTGACCCAACATAGATCGCGCCAACTCGATTCCTATTTTTGAGATCGCTTCAAAATATTTAAAAATCGACCGCACTCCTCTGACGACCCAACAAAGATCTTCGATGATGAAAAGTTGTTGTTTGGACAGAAATGAATGTATTCTGACCCAACATAGATCGCGCCAACTCGAATCCTATTTTTGAGATCGCTTCAAAATATTTAAAAATCGACCGCACTCCTCTGACGACCCAACAAAGATCTTCGATGATGAAAAGTTGTTGTTTGGACAGAAATGAATGTATTCTGACCCAACATAGATCGCGCCAACTCGAATCCTATTTTTGAGATCGCTTCAAAATATTTAAAAATCGACCGCACTCCTCTGACGACCCAACAAAGATCTTCGATGATGAAAAAGTTGTTGTTTGGACAGAAATGAATGTATTCTGACCCAACATAGATCGCGCCAACTCGAATCCTATTTTTGAGATCGCTTCAAAATATTTAAAAATCGACCGCACTCCTCTGACGACCCAACAAAGATCTTCGATGATGAAAAGTTGTTGTTTGGACAGAAATGAATGTATTCTGACCCAACATAGATCGCGCCAACTCGAATCCTATTTTTGAGATCGCTTCAAAATATTAAAAAATCGACCGCACTCCTCTGACGACCCAACAAAGATCTTCGATGATGAAAAGTTGTTGTTTGGACAGAAATGAATGTATTCTGCCCCAACATAGATCGCGCCAACTCGAATCCTATTTTTGAGATCGCTTCAAAATATTTAAAAATCGACCGCACTCCTCTGACGACCCAACAAAGATCTTCGATGATGAAAAGTTGTTGTTTGGACAGAAATGAATGTATTCTGACCCAACATAGATCGCGCCAACTCGAATCCTATTTTTGAGATCGCTTCAAAATATTTAAAAATCGACCGCACTCCTCTGACGACCCAACAAAGATATTCGATGATGAAAAGTTGTTGTTTGGACAGAAATGAATGTATTCTGACCCAACATAGATCGCGCCAACTCGAATCCTATTTTTGAGATCGCTTCAAAATATTTAAATATCGACCGCACTCCTCTGACGACCCAACAAAGATCTTCGATGATGAAAAGTTGTTGTTTGGACAGAAATGAATGTATTCTGACCCAACATAGATCGCGCCAACTCGAATCCTATTTTTGAGATCGCTTCAAAATATTTAAAAATCGACCGCACTCCTCTGACGACCCAACAAAGATCTTCGATGATGAAAAGTTGTTGTTTGGGCAGAAATGAATGTATTCTGACCCAACATAGATCGCGCCAACTCGAATCCTATTTTTGAGATCGCTTCAAAATATTTAAAAATCGACCGCCCTCCTCTGACGACCCAACAAAGATCTTCGATGATGAAAAGTTGTTGTTTGGACAGAAATGAATGTATTCTGACCCAACATAGATCGCGCCAACTCGAATCCTATTTTTGAGATCGCTTCAAAATATTTAAAAATCGACCGCACTCCTCTGACGACCCAACAAAGATCTTCGATGATGAAAAGTTGTTGTTTGGACAGAAATGAATGTATTCTGACCCAACACAGATCGCGCCAACTCGAATCCTATTTTTGAGATCGCTTCAAAATATTTAAAAATCGACCGCACTCCTCTGACGACCCAACAAAGATCTTCGATGATGAAAAAGTTGTTGTTTGGACAGAAATGAATGTATTCTGACCCAACATAGATCGCGCCAACTCGATTCCTATTTTTGAGATCGCTTCAAAATATTTAAAAATCGACCGCACTCCTCTGACGACCCAACAAAGATCTTCGATGATGAAAAGTTGTTGTTTGGGACAGAAATGAATGTAATCTGACCCAATACAGATCGCGCCAACTCGAATCCTATTTTTGAGATCGCTTCAAAATATTTAAAAATCGACCGCACTCCTCTGACGACCCAACAAATATCTTCGATGATGAAAAGTTGATGTTTGGACAGAAATGAATGTATTTTGACCCAACATAGATCGCGCCAACTCGAATCCTATTTTATGAGATCGCTTCAAAATATTAAAAAATCGACCGCACTCCTCTGACGACCCGACAAAGATCTTCGATGATGAAAAGTTGTTGTTTGGACAGAAATGAATGTATTCTGACCCAACATAGATCGCGCCAACTCGAATCCTATTTTGAGATCGCTTCAAAATATTTAAAAATCGACCGCACTCCTCTGACGACCCAACAAAGATCTTACATGATGAAAAGTTGTTGTTTGGACAGAAATGAATGTATTCTGACCCAACATAGATCGCGCCAACTCGAATCCTATTTTTGAGATCGCTTCAAAATATTTAAAAATCGACCGCACTCCTCTGACGACCCATCAAAGATCTTCGATGATGAAAAGTTGTTGTTTGGACAGAAATGAATGTATTCTGACCCAACATAGATCGCGCCAACTCGAATCCTATTTTTGAGATCGCTTCAAAATATTTAAAAATCGACCGCACTCCTCTGACGACCCAACAAAGATCTTCGATGATGAAACGTTGTTGTTTGGACAGAAATGAATGTATTCTGACCCAACATAGATCGCGCCAACTCGAATCCTATTTTTGAGATCGCTTCAAAATATTAAAAAATCGACCGCACTCCTCTGACGACCCAACAAAGATCTTCGATGATGAAAAGTTGTTGTTTGGACAGAAATGAATGTATTCTGACCCAACATAGATCGCGCCAACTCGAATCCTATTTTTGAGATCGCTTCAAAATATTTAAAAATCGACCGCACTCCTCTGACGACCCAACAAAGATCTTCGATGATGAAAAGTTGTTGTTTGGACAGAAATGAATGTATTCTGACCCAACAAAGATCGCGCCAACTCGAATCCTATTTTTGAGATCGCTTCAAAATATTTAAAAATCGACCGCACTCCTCTGACGACCCAACAAAGATCTTCGATGATGAAAAGTTGTTGTTTGGACAGAAATGAATGTATTCTGACCCAACATAGATCGCGCCAACTCGAATCCTATTTTTGAGATCGCTTCAAAATATTTAAAAATCGACCGCACTCCTCTGACGACCCAACAAAGATCTTCGATGATGAAAAGTTGTTGTTTGGACAGAAATGAATGTATTCTGACCCAACATAGATCGCGCCAACTCGATTCCTATTTTTGAGATCGCTTCAAAATATTTAAAAATCGACCGCACTCCTCTGACGACCCAACAAAGATCTTCGATGATGAAAAGTTGTTGTTTGGACAGAAATGAATGTATTCTGACCCAACATAGCATCGCGCCAACTCGAATCCTATTTTTGAGATCGCTTCAAAATATTTAAAATCGACCGCACTCCTCTGACGACCCAACAAAGATCTTCGATGATGAAAAGTTGTTGTTTGACAGAAATGAATGTATTCTGACCCAACATAGATCGCGCCAACTCCGAATCCTATTTTTTGAGATCGCTTCAAAATATTTAAAAATCGACCGCACTCCTCTGACGACCCAACAAAGATCTTCGATGATGAAAAGTTGTTGTTTGGACAGAAATGAATGTATTCTGACCCAACATAGATCGCGCCAATTCGAATCCTATTTTTGAGATCGCTTCAAAATATTTAAAAATCGACCGCACTCCTCTGACTACCCAACAAAGATCTTCGATGATGAAAAGTTGTTGTTTTGGACAGAAATGAATGTATTCTGACCCATATAGATCGCGCCAACTCGAATCTTATTTTGAGATCGCTTCAAAATATTTAAAAATCGACCGCACTCCTCTGACGACCCAACAAAAGATCTTCGATGATGAAAAGTTGTTGTTTGGACAGAAATGAATGTAATCTGACCCAACATAGATCGCGCCAACTCGAATCCTATTTTTGAGATCGCTTCAAATATTTAAAATCGACCGCACTCCTCTGACGACCCAACAAAGATCTTCGATGATGAAAAGTTGTTGTTTGGACAGAAATGAATGTATTCTGACCCAACATAGATCGCGCCAACTCGAATTCCTATTTTTGAGATCGCTTCAAAATATTTAAAAATCGACCGCACTCCTCTGACGACCCAACAAAGATCTTCGATGATGAAAAGTTGTTGTTGGGACAGATATGAATGTAATCTGACCCAATACAGATCGCGCCAACTCGAATCCTATTTTTGAGATCGCTTCAAAATATTTAAAAATCGACCGCACTCCTCTGACGACCCAACAAAGATCTTCGATGATGAAAAGTTGTTGTTTGGACAGAAATGAATGTATTCTGACCCAACATAGATCGCGCCAACTCGAATCCTATTTTTGAGATCGCTTCAAAATATTTAAAAATCGACCGCACTCCTCTGACGACCAACAAAGATCTTCGATGATGAAAAGTTGTTGTTTGGACAGAAATGAATGTATTCTGACCCAACATAAATCGCGCCAACTCGAATCCTATTTTTGAGATCGCTTCAAATATTTTAAAAATCGACCGCACTCCTCTGACGACCCAACAAAGATCTTCGATGATGAAAAGTTGTTGTTTGACAGAAATGAATGTATTCTGACCCAACATAGATCGCGCCAACTCGAATCCTATTTTTGAGATCGCTTCAAAATATTTAAAAATCGACCGCACTCCTCTGACGACCCAACAAAGATCTTCGATGATGAAAAGTTGTTGTTTGGACAGAATGAATGTATTCTGACCCAACATAGATCGCGCCAATTCGAATCCTATTTTTGAGATCGCTTCAAATATTTAAAAATCGACCGCACTCCTCTGACGACCCAACAAAGATCTTCGATGATGAAAAGTTGTTG